>CM051031.1:505000-1105000 GCA_027627225.1 Congeria kusceri
GATGGATGTCTGGAATGTTGATAGTTCATTTCTCAATATATGTATTTCAACCTCACAATAGCCACACTCGCTACGGTTGGGTGGGGAGTGGATGTTAATTTATCACATTGTTAAAGCGTATTTTTTCAAATCCAACAACACTAACCAAAACAACAACAAATTAAACCAAGAATATCCATGGACATTTCAAACTGCCAATTTCCAGAGTCGGTATCCAATATAATATTGATGTATTGAAGCCCAACATACGCACGGTTCTCCTGAAAACTGGCGTTCTGTGAAATAATAGAGACGAAAGTGGGCGATTATATCCATCTAAGTGCAGCTATCATTTCCACAGGCAATCAAGATGGGTTATGTGGAGACATTTAGATGGTAGCGCAGTCTATTGGGATAAAATCGTGTATGTATTTTGAACACGGCGTTTTTGGATTATGTTTTGATAAGTTTTACTATTGAGTAATATTTACCAGATCAATACATCAGTTCAAAGCTTTATAATTTATTGACCAACTTATATGCCTGAAATTATTAAGTTGTGTAATTTAATGTGCTAGTATCAATGTGTTCTCTACTGTCATGTAAAATATTCTTTGATAGATTCAGTTTGACAGTACGAATAAGACAAAACGTGCCCTAGGCATGAAAAAGAAGACGTAAAGTTCGACGAAATAATCGTAATATCCGATCCTATTCTCACTCATACCTTTTGTATGTATCATGTATAATAATTGCGTTGCGCTTGACAAACAATAGAAAAAAGAAATTGATTAATGTTTTAATACACCGTTTATTCAGAATAACTTATTCCTATCCTTATACAACAAATATACACAGCTTGATCTCCATGTAAACTTAACGACATTATATGAGATGCGTGTCGGAATATATAACTAGTAACAATGGTCCTCTCACGTAACTGTTTAAGAAACAATACTTTTACGTCATAGTTTGTTGTCGAATAACCCACAGCCCGAAGTTGAGATGCGAAGGAATTAAATCACGAACGCGAACTTTCATCTGTTCTTGAATGCACATCGATAGAAAATCAAATGGATTTATATACACTATATATTATATCTGTGTGTTATTCGACAACAAACAATGACGTTAAAGTGTTATATACTATAAGGCATTAAAACTGTTTTATCCAAATTAAGTAGCTGAATTCATCAATGGAGTGAAATTTAACGGAAACTGTTTATACTAATCGTCGTATCCGAGAGCAGAAAGAACAAAAACAATGTGTAAAAACAGTGTTTAATTTTATCAATGCACCGGTAGTCTGTAACAACAAAGCGTAGTATTTCGGCGCGCGACATTCATCGATAACATGCTTTTTTCACACTGGGGGTAAATTTATCGGCACATTTGTAGGGGAAGTGTTTATTTGGTAGCGCGTGCTTCGAATGTATTAGCCCCGCCAATAATTGTTGCAGAATAACCTACACTTGATTTTCTTCTTTTTTATAAGAAGGTTACCGACATGTGTTCTCAATTACTCAGTTCATTCATCCTTTATCTCGAAATTGGTTCGTCATAGGCATTTCATAAACTACAATTAATACATGAAAGGAAAATGAACATAACATGACGATCAATACGAAACGCGTTCATCTCCTTAGCATCATGTATTATCAGCAGCCATTGATTAGTCCTTGTTAATTTACGCGACCGTAGTTGTTACTTGCTACTGTATCGTTATAGCCTTAATTGATTGACCCAAAGCCGGAACGGTGATGACAACACAAACCTGTGGCATTGACCTTTTAATGTTAATTTTATTTTTTATTTAAATTAAAAAAAAACATATTTGCAATTGTAGCTTATTAAGCATTACAAACATGTTTGTTACTATTTATATTCCTGTTAAGTTTAACAAAGTATATATGCTATCTAAATATGTTGTCACACATGTCCAATAAACCAATTTAAGTCCGTTCTTAAGAAGTGATTAAAAGTTCAAAATATTTATGTTTAACAAATGTTTTAATTTAAGACATTTACTTAAACATGAACATTTTGATGTCACCTATGAACAAATCGTTAGCAGTGGAGCACAATTTATTCCATATAATTTGCAAATGATACTAAAGGGACTATGTCAACGAAAACGGCCCCAAAGGGGCAATGCAGTAAAAAAAAATCTGAAAATTAAATATCAATATTGGCATATAATAAAGGTTAAACTAATATCCATATAATGGACAAAGAGTTTATGCATTTTTATAAAAGACATGTCTTTATTGATTTATTTTTTTTGTCAATATTCTCTTAATGCAGTAAATTATTCATACGTTATTTATTGTGTTTACCTTTGAATTACTCATTTTTTGAACTTAATAACATTACAATTGCTGCAGGAGATCACTTGTTCGTCCCATTTACGTGATAAGTTTTTTTGCTATTAATGTGGATTAAAGCACGTATTGTCAAAATCAAAGTTATTCATCTAAAGTACAACTCATTTACTATTTTTTTCAGAAATGACACAGCATGTGTAAAAACGTCTAAAAGTGCATTTTGTTGTTATTTTAATTCCACATCCGCTATAAAACCGTAACTTGCATGAGCAACCATAATTTTTTACTAAGGTTAGACATATCAAAGACAATTATGAAACATGCCTAGCCACGTATCTTATTATTGGAAAAATGAGTTTAGTTGTGTGCTCTGTGGGAGAGGAAGATAATTGTTCATGTCTAAATGTGATTACAAGACAAATATAATAATCAATTTCTAAATTAGAGCCTTGGCCTGGGGACAAGCTAAAGAGAAAAAGTTAAATGTCAATATCCACACAATTTGTTATTTATAAAAGCACCCAACTTTATCAACGACAAATATGAGAACCTAATCGTGCAATGAATTCAACTGAATTGTGGAGTCACGACTGAAACAAATAACATCTTGATGGGGAGTAACGACTCACATGTATGTACTGGGCACATACACCAATATATGTAATCCGTATTAAAGTCACTATGTAATGAGATCAATAATAGATTAGATTATACCCCATTAAATCCACTGTACCGAGTGCAATATTAAACCCATGTTATATTCTAAACGCTTGTTCAAATTTAAATATGAACATTAAACACTTATCATTTAAAGAGACCTGTGCACAGATTGGCGAATCAACAATCTTCAAACATTTTGTCAATTTATCCATAAATAAAAGAATATGTTATATAAAGGCAAGAAAAAATATCACTGACATATACATTTACAGTACATACCGTTTTTTTAATCAGTTGAAATGGATAAAATTATAAAGCGTTTGTAACGCTAAATGATGGAGTACGTCTTTCTGTTGTTTTCGTAAAAATTGTTGACAACACGTGGATCACTAACATAAAGTTAAAGTGCATAGTAGAATGTAGAAATCGGAATGGCCGATTGGTTAAGGCGTAAACCTTTGAGCTCTTTAGTTGCGAAGCTAAGTGTCATCTTCACCCTGTAATAGGGTAATTGTTGAGAAACATCATGGATGGGAGGCATTATCAAAGTACATTGCCATCAAAGGTTAGCCTAAAATAAAATGATAGATATCCTGATTTAAAAAAAACAACACTTATTTTGTTTCGCAATCTGTTAATTGCATTTACCACCTGCTCGATGTTGCGTACCGAAATCCTGCCGTAGGCGTCGAACACGGCGCGTAGCTGCTGGACACTCTGAGACGCGACTATGGCGTTAAATGCTGTTTAATTTACTGTTTTAAATTAGAGCTTCACAATGACAAGCATTGAACTGACAACACAAAAATCGAAATCAAACTAATGCTCTTATTTAGAAGGCCATGTTAAAATAGCAAAGTCATACCTTACCAGCATGGAAAACATGAATTATATTTTTGTACAGTTCCAAACAATAATGGATTTACTTCCGCCTAATATACTTAATGTATAGACTAGAAGGGTAATAAGCGTTTCTGTCCTGGTGATGTCTCTGGAGATTCACTATTCCTATATTGTTTGCAATAAAGGACAGTGGAATGTTAATTTATTTTATGCTTTCCAGTGATTTATAGGGAAATATCAGTGTAATAAAATTGGTAATTCCCTGTTTCCAACAGTGAAAATTATCACTCTGGTAATTTTCACTGTTCTACAATGTATGGTTCCGGATTTAATACAGTCAATGAAACGGACCGTCAAAGATGCCGGACTCAACATTGTGAAATGACATCATTATTTTGACGCCATGACGTTATAATTCCCGCAATATTTGCAAAAATTAAACGCATTCGGAAAGCACTTTAAATGTAACAAAACGGCGTAAAAAGCATATGAAAATGTGTATGTTTCCGTAAATATCGATTTTTTTATTCACTCGTGATCATAGAAAATATATTTTTTCACTCGTGCTGCGCCACTTGTGAACATATTAAATTTATATGATCACTCGTGAATCAAAATCGATATTCTACCGAAACCAACAAATATCATCTATCTCTTCTGCTGATGCAGCTGCAGCTTTATGTATTTCAACCACATAAAGGATACATACTGAAGAATAGAGAAATATTATGTTAGTGTTGAATAAAGATAAGTTTATTTAGCGAGGCTTAGAAAACCTGAACCACGAGCCTTGGAGAGTGGTTCGCGTTTTCGTTTTCGCGTTTTCTATTTATCCCATCATTTACTGGCTTTATTTTGGAAGTTAACGAAAGAAAACACAATAAATATTACGAAAAACATAAAATGACGTAATGAAAATCATAAAATGACGTCATTAGGATGCGCGTGATTGCTTTATCACCACAGTGTTGAAATAAAGCAAAGTTTATTCCATGGGATGTTATTTCGTCAATGCAAGCCTGATGATGGGATAAACATGCACAACCAACATAACTATTTTTAACTTTGAAATGATTAAACGCCTCTTACAAATTGTAATATAAAATACAGATGAATTGTTTTTTTAACTGATCATATTCGTGTCCTGGTAATGGGAAATTAAAACGAAGCAAATCAGATAAACCGTATCATGTTAATGAAAATGAAAAGGTTTAGTCAGATGATAGAATTATAAAACCGATCCTTTGATCGAAACTGCTGTTCATGCGTATCGTTGTCCATGTCTTTTTTCAGAATGTTACGTCGAGTAAAATTATCAGTCCAAACCACTGTCAGAATAGCTCAGCTGAAAAAAGCTAGTCTGTTACTGAACGGTGTTAGTAAAAGGTGATTCACAATCTTGGACAATATCTTGTAATTGCTAAACTGACATTGGAACTTTCCATGTTTGGTCGGATCAACTTTGGAGTCGTTAAATATCCGGATAGTCACACTGCTACAACATTAAAAAATAAAATAAAAAATAAAACCCCCAAAATTCGCATACATATTATAATTTAATTTAGTGATTCTAATAAAGCATGGCCAATGATGATGTTTGAGAATAACTTGAGTTGAATACCAAATCACAAGAAAGCGTTTACGTTACATCGTATTGGAGGAATAAAGCAATAGTATATTTAAACTGTACATGTATAATGTGAAAATTGTACTGCGTGTCAGAAAATATGTTTAAAAGATAATACAATGCAATTTTAATGTCCGACCATATGTAATAAAGTACAAGACAATCAGTTGAAGGAAACCGAACACAAACAATTTACTATTAAAAAATATACCTTTTTTTTAAATTGAACTAATGTCATATCCCTTCTGCAAAGATATTCAACATTAACAAGTGCTATTGCAGTAAAAATTGAACGTTAATCTCTAGCTTTATAAATCGATTAACTGGAAGAAAACTATCGTGCAAGTTACTTTAAAAGCGTTCCTATTTGTATACAGACAAACACATTTAACTACCATTTTTACTGACTACATATGGAACGGGCAGAGAAGAATTAAATTAAGCATTTTAACTAAAGACTTTTGTGATTGAGGTCTAAAAATGATAAACGTTGAAGCTTTTATCAAATCATTGAAATTAACATGGCTTAAACACGCCTACTACACCAATCGGAAATGGTCCCATATAGCTAATATATATGTTGATTTTGACAAACTTATAAAACGTGGAAAACATTGTCCTCAGGGAATATTAAATTATATTACAAATCCTTTCTAGAAAGATGTTTTACTCAGTTTTATGCACTTCCAGGAAAACTTGCCTTTTAATGCAAAAGACATATTACATTTTCCCCGTTTTTATAATAAAACCTTTGCATAGGTATATTTTTTAACACCTGGTACATACCGGGTTTACATTATATATATGACCTGTTTGATGATAATGGGGACTTTTTATACATGCATGTAATAAATGAAAACTATGATCTTAAAATTGATTTCCTCTTATATATTGGTATAAAAAAGCTATCATTACAATGCTTAAGAAACTTGGTGTCGAAGAAAACTACAAACAGTATGCTACTATACAAAGGCCTTTTATACCTCCTGCATTCACAACAATTATCATGCCTGAATCTGGAGCACAAAGAATGTATAACATTTTAAATAATACTGAAAGTAATGAACCAATTAAACAAAAATGGACAGGCAAAGTAAATCTTGCAATTACTGAGCATGAACGGAAGAATATATTTCTTATCCATTTTCAATTAATACAGATGTAAAAATACAATGGTTTCAGTACAGAATAATGCACATAATAATTGGAACAAATCAAAATGTCTTCAATACAGCCAACTGTTGAAAATGGAAGAAATTTTATGAAATCGAAATCTCAAGAGTATAGCAATATATCAAATTACAATAGAAAGTTTTGAACTTGCATGGCAAGATGTTTTAGCACATACTATGCTCTCAACACAAATCATTAGCTAGTTTCTGAATCACTGGAATGTATTAAGTACTCACCAACTAAGTAGTTTATGTGTGTTTGTTTCTTTATTCTAATATATTGATTGTATAGACATGACTTTCAACATAGTTGTATTAGACTTCGTTAAATAATACTCACTGAAATTGCACTTATACGAAACCAATTACATAAAAACCACAGAGTCCTCCACTACTATTAGATCTACCTATGTATGTTAAATTGACCTCTACAAAATATAAATCTACCTATGTATATTATACATCTTGTGTTCATCAAATGCAAAACAATACCTGTTGATGTTTACTCCTTTAGGTTTATGCTTTCTACATTCTTTCTTTCTTGTGCACATATATGTTTTAAACATTTCTACACGTGTAGTTATGTATTTATATATTTTTGTGCACTTTTCTTGTTATGTATATTGTCGCCTTGAATGAATAATGTTTGAATTGTTGATGTGTATGATCTGTAATGTTGTGCTTGAAGAAGTTGTATTGTACAAATATCGATTGAAATAAAATGTGTGCGACAAAAAAAAGATACTCATACATACATTGATTCGTCTATGAAACTGTCAAAGCGAAAGTAATTTCATTTTCTTATACACATTCATTCTTACGAAATGTATGTATTTCGGTTACAGTGAACTGTTTGATATATATGTTCTAGAATTATAGTATTTAACACTGGAATCTGAACATAAAATGAATCCAATAAAATATATGCTAGGAGAATATTGGTGTCGCTGTGTGTATGATCAACCATACTATGGCTGATAGAAACGATATCATATTCTGTTATTGTGATTTTGTGAACATTGATACATGTCTTATTAAATAGTAATTAGTTATAGCAGCAGACCGACACGTAAGCTAGGTACAAAGGGCAGTTCTAAACAATCAAAGCGCTCAAAACATCAACTAATGAAACGCATCTGTGTCAGCTGAAGAGAAACACTGTGTCTTATAAACAACTCAGTGTCTTTTTATGGAATGAAACCACCAGACCTATAACCGTGTTGCCACTTACATTTTAAACACCTCCGTAGCTATTGTTAGCGGATTAATTTCCATTCTTTAAATATCGCAAACTGATTACAAGTTTAATGCGTGCTCTTTTGTGTAAAATAGGTTAACGGTTAACTACGTGCTATCGAAGTGCAATGATTGGATACATTTGCAGATTCTTTGCATATGATGGACAATAGTGGAAACATCTATGATAAACATTGAGCATTGAGACGTGACCATGTGCATGATTAATGGATTTTCCCGAAAACAGGTAGACCATATAAACGGGAGGTAACTGCAATGAAATGATAACTGCACTGGTACCGTAAATTTTTGTATTCATATATATATATATTACTATCGGTATGAATAGTTGGCTCAGGTGGTAAAACGCGGCGCGGTACTTTTTAACCATCGGTCATGAGTTCGAGTCCTGTTGGATATGTATAAAGATATTATCTAATATGTTTGATGACTCAGACAAACACAGCAAGTGAAGGCGATGCTGATGACTCTGAGACAGACACAGCAAGTGAAGCGATGCTGATGTCTCTGAGATAGACACAGCAAGTGAAGGCGATGCTGATGACTCTGAGATAGACACAACAAGTGAAGGCGATGCTGATGACTCTGCGACAGACACAGCAAGTGAAGGCGATGCTGATGACTCTGAGACAGACACAGCAAGTGAAGGCGATGCTGAGGACTCTGAGATAGACATAGCAAGTGAAGGCGATGCTGATGACTCTGAGATAGACACAGCAAGTGAAGGCGATGCTGATGACTCTGAAATAGACACAGCAAGTGAAGGCGATGTTGATGACTCTGAGACCGACGCAGCAAGTGAAGGGCGTGATTGGTTTTGGTGTCATTGTTGTTATTGTCATGCAATATATAAATAAAAACAAAACAAATACAAGAAAAACAACTTTGAACAAAAAATTTAAAAAAAAAAAACAGATATCACTTCATAAATTGCAATTGAAAATAATATTTTACTAAAATGTTTTAAGACAGGATTCGAACCCGGTTCGCCATCACCGACTGCGCATACCGCTCGACCATTCTTCTTTTGCTAATAGGTGTCTCTTTATCCCTATCAATGCTATATTTGAAATGAATGACAAATTAAACCTATGCTAAAAATACATTGATACCCCTATAAAATGGACTGTGCTGAGCTCCGTTGTCTCAGAGGTCGCAGTCGGACTTTATTGACGATGCACGATTATAAACAGAATTCAACACACAATTTACGAACGTGGCATGACACACAAACATGACAAAGTCTGGTTATTCTACGTACTACAACGACATTGCTGCCACTATTTTACAATCACTTAAGATTTGTGAATGTTCAAAACTAACCATATTAATATCACTTTTTTTCAAAATAGCAATAGCTTACCATAAACAAAATCAAGAATTTTCTAATTTGTGTATTTTAACTTAAAAAAAAACATCACCGGGTTCGAAGTTAAAGGTTACAGCATCACAAAAAAATGTGTAGACTGTAAAATACTGGCGGGTTTTTATCATCGAGGAAGTATTTTCAATTTCAACTTTTGTTACAATGAATGATGGTCTAGAATTATCTAGAATTATCTAGACATGCGTTGCTATGAAATGTATGTCAATTAATAATTTCTGTAATTTGGACACGATCTTGATGAATTATATGTGAAAATATTATTTGGTTTAAGAAGATTTAATTGCCATAACAAATACATATAATTGTATATAATATAGGTTATATATACCTATATCGAGGCAGCTGAAAGAAAACATTAGCAATGATTATCAACTTTGAAACATATAAAACCAATATAAGTCAGAACAAACCGTGTCAGATATAGATACACATGGTCCCTTGGGCATGTTAACGTTGCCATAGCTGCCGAACGCGCAGAGGTACACTTGCTTCTTTTTAGAATTATACACAAAGTTAAACTCCAGCTGTGACAGCAGGAGAGAACTCTTATTATCAGCACGAGGTCCTTTATTTATGGCAAATGACCAACTGCCAAAACGCAACACAGCACATCATAAAAACACATAACAAACACAAATACAAATGAATACAACTGGGGTAACCGCATTGGAACGGTCAATGCAAAGACTTAGGCGTTTAAACCGGTTTGTGGGTACCCGAACTTCACGCTTAGCCCACTTATATTCGTAATACATTTAAGTGTAAATAAATATTAAAAAAGAAAATCGCGAACACCGTAAGTCCTCATACAATGTGACTGGCAAAGAAGATGCTTTGCTATATGATGCAATAGTGATCTTTATTTATATGAACAATGATAAATTTACTTATTTACGCTCATTTGTGCCATTTTTTCTATGTGTTGTTGTAAAATATTAAATTTGGAATATGCATTAATTTTGGACCTCAAGGTCATATTTAGTCACTTCTTCTGTTCTAGCATTTGGTGAAAAAGAACACTTAATTTTACAGAGTATGACAGTAAAATCTGTTTTGATTATGTCTCGCGATACTTGTAAATGGGGAAAGTCATTTTCTTGTCATAAACGACTGGATTACTACAATGAATAGCCTTATACGAGAGTTAGAAGATATTAAAGTGTGTATGTACGATCTTTAATATCAATTATTTCCAAAAATAAGCATATGTAAGTGACAATAATCCTTAAAAGATAGCAGAAAAATATAAACATGGCAAAGAAAACGCTTCAATATGAAATAAATCGACATGTACTAGTGTCGACTTTGGCAGCGTTTATTAGTGTTGTGTAACCTAAGCCAACTGTCAAGTCAACTTATATACATGTATTTGAGTTCCGCATGTGCAGACGAAAACTATTTGGTTATTAAAAACTAGCTTTGTGTGCGTTTAAAAGCAATGCTTGTTCTTAACTTGTATTCCATTTCAAATAAAAATATATGTTTATTAACTGCATTTTGTTAATTGTATTTATACCACTGTTGTACGATCGTACATACACACTTTAATCAGAAGTTTTATGTTTGTTTGCAGCAACGGGGATGTAAGGACGAGGCGTTTACAGCATAGATATTCTTTTAACCTGATACTACCGTCAGCACCGACATAAAACATTTATATTTTCTATCTCCAGTCAACCGGAACTGGCTATGTTTATCCTGCTACTATATATTCCTACGCGTTTAATTATTTATTACATTAACCTTTTTTGCATTTTAGATATCCTTAAAAGGTATTAATAATTCTAGTGTATTTCAATGAAAATGCAAATTTAATAGGACTCTACCTGTGTTGGTCTATGCGTTTATATTGGAATAAGCTGCTGCCATATACATGTTCGTATATACAAAACTGCTGTAGTTCGTTTTTGATTTTTAAAACACGATAACAACTGCGTAAGTATAACTATAAGATGTCAACTTTCAAAAAGCGAAAGGCATTATGACAAAGGTCAGTCAACAACTTCGAATGGTAACCATATATTTATTTCCTGTTAATAATATGAATTCATACTTGGTATAGACAATTATAGTCAACATCAAAAGTCGCCAATAAAATGATATAATTCACCAACGAACATTGTATATAATCATTTTTTTTGTTACGTTTACATTTAAGTGCCTGTTTGCTATTAAAATCTTAATTTGAATATGCAACCATATTTTGGATCTGGATAAGCTGTAATACCCCGGTTTGTTAGAATATCCACTGAACATGTCTAGTCACGTATTTTATAATTACTGAAATGAGATGTGTGCAATTTGGACAAACATGAAAAACGATCATTTAGTGCTGTGTGAGAAAAATAAATTATTATAATAACTTATTGTGTCCTGAATCAGTCCTCAAGCTAGCATGGCAATGACTAAACGTTAAAGAGGAAACGCAGTGAAAATATCCGAATGGTCCCTTCACTCAGCCGAATTTCCGAAAACATTTTTTACGAAAGAAAACGTGCATTTACTTATTTAAACAATCACAAATAAATGTGAAGCAATCACTGACATTGTCTAAACAAGAAAGGGGATCTTACAACCCGGCACCAGATAAACCAAACGTTACATAGTATACACCAGTATGTCAAATGTAAGTCTATGAGTAAAAGATTATAAATACTCGTAACTGAACATGTGACCTGACTAGGGATGGCATTGAATACCAAAATTGGTATTCGAATATTCGAATGATAAAATATTCAAATATTCGATCGTCGGATGCACTATTAGTTAAGGCCACACCAAATTGTAGTCTTTGTCATTGAGATTACCGCACCGATTTTTTGCAAATTCAAACATATTTTTGCAAAAAGCTCTGCGCTTGCTCCATGAGAAAAAAAGTAAAATATTTGTATGGAGGGAGTCATTTAAAACAACGGATTAACAGTCAACATTTGAGTTTATTGTTTGATATCTATGTATTTATTTAATTGTTGACTTAGATGAGTACATTACACAGGCGTACATAAAAAGTGGCATCCTCCAGCCTCTGCGTTGAATAAACGTGTTGACATAAATGTATATAAACATAAAATCGATTTGATTATCTTAATGTGTTTGAATGTTGTTAAATACTATAAACTGATAAGTATTAATGACTTAGTCAAAATTGAAAGGGATAAGCTTTATACTCATTTTAAAATGTTGGTTATTTACATAATACATGTTGTTTTTGACACTGTTGAATACTGCTAATTCAAAGTGTAAATTTTGGTTTAATATCCATGCCGTTTATTTGTTTTTGAATACAAATCATCAAAATATATATGTAATAAATGATGTGTATTAAATTCAACATGACTAGTATATGATTTTTTTGCACTACTACATATATCAGTAAATATGGACTTTGCACAATGATTAATATGTTAAATTAATTCCTCATCCTGATCTGCATTAAAAATAACACATGTGCAAAGTTTTAGGAATGTAAATCAAAATCTACGGCAAATTTTCGCTTTTTTTATATCCTACGGGTAAACCAATCGCTACCATACAAGACTTCCAACAATACAATGCCATATTGTGTATGTTTTATTTGTATCTTGAATATATTTTAAATTTCAAAATGGTTTAATTTCTCTTATCCAAAACATGGCTATTGGACATATATACGCTTTCATTTTGCATTTAAACTGTGAACAAGATCATAAATAAGTACATGAACTGTTCATTGATATGTGTTAAGTTAAACACTTTGGGTATTAAGAGATATGTTATGTTAGGTTCATTTATCTAATGGTTCATTATTTTATACATTTATTACTTTAAAATGCCCATTATCAAAGCAAAAATACATATTTTATATCTATAAATTCGCGAAAATTATGAGCTCGCACCAAAATAACCAACATTGAACAAAAAAAAATTTGCGCTCGATCGCTCAAAAAAATTTTCGAAAAAAAATCCGATGACCAAGTATTCAATTTGGTGTGTCCAAAATGATGGTAATATTAAAATACTTAAATGGAAGGAATATAGCCACTGCAAACGCACGATGGAAAAACTGCGGCAAATACACGGCTACATGTTACAATTCTTTAATTTTTCCAATTTCATCTGAGACTTCAGCTAACTACAAACCATCCGATATACCTAATAAAGGAATAATGAAACTCCAGAAACATCACCCGGAGAGAAACCCTTATTAAAATCCGCTGTTCCTTTATTTCATTCAAGTGACCAGATGCCTATACAGTACATGACATTAAATGCAACACAGCACAAAACATTAAAACGATTAAACTGGGGTCACAGCCTTGGATCGGTCAATGCAAAGCATTGGGGGTTTAAAGCGGTTACAAGGCATGCCGAGCTTCACAGTTAGCCCAACATTACATTACATCGCAATACACGTACGTGTAAATAAACTTAAACCTCATAGCATTGACATTCTAATTAAATTACAATACAAACGAATATTAATTTAATTGAATTTAATTACTCAATGATTTAATGTTTACCAGAGCAACAGAATTGCAACTTTCTGAGGCATGATGAAATGAAATAAATACAATTATCAGCTAAATCCCTGCTTGTTGACAAAATTTAAAGATAGTAGTCATGGGACAAACATGTGCTTCATTTGTGTGACCGCAATAAGGATATGACGTCACGTTCGTTCTCATCTTGTTCATTCTCGAGTTAGGAAACGTTTTTGCTGATGGAAGAGGAATTAAGAAAGTTTGTGGTTTTAGTGACTGAGAAACTGGATTCTTTTGAGTGTCGTTGTTCTCAGGGTTACAAGATACTAATTTGAATCAATAGATATAACTCTGTGTAAGTCAATAAGTTCCAGTCAATGGTTAAACGTTCATAAAGCATTATAATTATCAAAACCACACGTATACAATGTATTGCCAAACAATTAGATAAAAAGAAAGATCCTTTAAGTATCTTCATTTTATTTTGTTAATTGATGCGTTGTTTACTTAAACACGAAACACGAAAAAGGCTACACGGGTACCCTATTTAAAGTCCAATAATTTCCAAACAAATTCGGTGAACCATTCTTTTTATTAATGATTTGATGTAAGTATACATCGGTGCATGTTTATGTGAAAATTTAAGAAAATATGTCCTTTGGAACAAAATATATTGATGCATAATAAATGACGTTTTAAAAGGACCTACTTAAATGTCCAGTCGAATTCATTATTTTAAGAGTAAATATAAATCAATCGTGTTTTATTATCAAAATACACTTGTATATTGCCAAATAAAACTTGTGAAAACATATCATTTGAAAGAACCATAACCTTGTTTGAATGACAGCTCTCCTACATATACTTAAAACATTGATAACAAAATCCAAATTGAAAAAGTTGCTTCGACAGGTACCGTATTCAAAACCTAATACTTCCGGACAAAGGCCGGTGATCCCTATTTTTTTACACAGTTTTAGTTTCAGTATAGAATGACACATGTATATGGGATTTTTTTACAACATCTGTCGTCTGGAACTAAAGATATTCGAATATGTGATAATTAATAGATGTTTTTTCAATGCACAATTAACCTCATTAAGTGTCCTTTAAAAGTCATTTTTTAAATGGTAACTATATATAGAGGTCGTTTTATTATTAAACTGCACATGGATATTGCCAAACAAAAGCTTAAAACAAAGATAAAAATCTCCGTCCTTGTTTGAAAATGAACGCCTTATATAATTGAACATTGCTGATCACAAAAACTGAAAAAAAGGGCTTTGACAGGTAGCGTATTTAACCCCAATATTTCCGGAACAAGGCCGGTGACCCCTATTTTTAAGTTTTAGTTTCAGGATACATTGACACATGTTTGTGCAAATATTTAAGAAAATCTGTCGTTGGAAAAAAATGGACGACATTGTTACGAACGTCTTTAAACAGGTGAAACAAAGTTCTACCGGGTGCGATATTCCGGATAATCGTGTGGAAATAGACGAATTATTTTCACCCGAGAACACGCATCTTCCATTTAAGAACATAAAATATCTGTCAAAATAGCTCCCAAAGAATGTTTTAATATAAATAACTGCAGTTTTTTAATATAGAAGATAAGATTGCTATGATATTAAGCCAAAATCATGAAAATAAAAATTATACCATACTTATTTTTAATTTGAATCACATTTTAAATTTTATGTTGCTAACGTCATAATTTGACAGAATATTTGACGGATATTTTTATGTTCCCAATTTTAAAAAGTTAGAAAATTTAAGTGTTCCTTTTTTTGCAATAAGCAACATTTTATCAAAAGTAACAAAAGATTGAAAGCTGTATGTAAAGGATGTACTATTTATGCTTAGAAAATGTCAGATACTGATTTATTCAACTTCAAAGGTGTTATTTATGTCATTTTTTGACGGAACAAATTGTTACTCAAATCATTTTTTGACGGAACAAATTGTTACTCAAATCATTTTTTGACGGAACAAATTGTTACTCAAATCATTTTTTGACGAAACAAATTGTTGCTAAAATCATGTTTTGACGGAGCAAGTGTTTGCTTTTGCCTACATCATCTTTGACAGAAATGAAGATTGTAATAAACAGGTTTGCGACACAAATATGCCACTGTCTTTTTTATCACTGTTGCATAATCTACATGTGTATTTTGCATTAATTAGCATGTGTGGGCGCTTGCTGTGTGCATATATATATTACATATATTGTGTGTATTCTCCTGTTGTATGCACCTATTGGCTAGTAATACCCCTCTGTAGAATGCTAACCTGCATAGTAACATATCTGCATGGGTGGCGGTTTCCTCAGTACCATTTTAGTCATTAACCAGGCAACCAAAGAGGTAATTGGACCTGGGGGTTCAGGTTAGGAACAGGTACAAAATGTTCATAACAAATGCTGTACTGGCATAAAAGGTAGTCCCCAGTTGCACTGCTTCTTTATTGTCCGTGATGTTTACTTGTATCTGCACAGAATACCTTAACCCACCTTATGCTCAATTGTTGTAGGACATAATAGATGGAGTGCAAGATAGTCCTATGTGCGTATAATGTGGAAGGCAGGCATGTTTTATTTTGTCAATCAAAATAAACAAGCAATAAAACATGTTCTGTTTTACACAGCAAGATTGCTATTGTCTTAATACTCCGCTCAGATTGAAGGTAATTGATGCCTGCCTCCATCTTTGTACGCACTTAGGACTATCTTGTACACAACAATATGCCATGATAATTTACATGTAGTTATATATCTGTAAAACTTTTATTAGCGAATTAATGCATATACAGTAAATGGCTTTTAAGGTGCAACTCTATCAGATGCATCGTTGCATGTACACAGTAACTGGCTGGTGTTAACTTAACACTTAACAAACATTGTTCGTAAAATTTTAACTGAGTCTTCTTCAGTTTTCTTCCAATAGAAATATCACTGATCAATCAGTGTTACAAAGTTCTCCTATATTAGCAGCATATTTTTCAATGATTTTTTTCACATCTTTACGATGGAAACAAGAAAACAAATCTCAAACTGTTACAAGTAAAGTTTTCAAAGTTTTCAAAAAGCAAACAAGTATAATATGTATATTTACCTGAACACATTATCCAAATTAACAGTCAAAACACTGACCATAAACTGTTCTAGGCAATAATACACTATGAATTACAACGGGTTACAAAAGCTCCAGTCATCATGTTAGACCTGCCCTTCTGATGGGTTAAAAGGTTGTAACTGTACATCAAACACTCAAAATGTGTAGTAAAGTCTGGAACCATGCAAAAACAGTAAAGGTTCAGACAATCGTTTTATAATATCCTGCCAACAAACAAAGAATGAGCTTTCCTCCAATGTCCATAATTGTTGTTTTGCTTTCTTCTTGTAGAACTGGACCCACAATCAATAGATTTTCTCCTCTTTGTCCAGCTTTGGGCTTTGAACCACCTGCAAATGATGTATACTCAATGACTTGGTGCACCAATGACACAATCTATCAAAGAGGTCAGACTGGACTGAACAAATCAACTATATTTCCAAGTATTCACAACTGGTAATGAAGTCAAGCTGACTGACATTCAAATATTTGCTTCATATCATCATCATCAATTTTAACAGGAAGAAAACACTTAAAACGCATACACACATGTATGAACAAATAATATTTGCACAGAAACAGGCAACTGCTGCACCTGAATCAGCAGTATGTGGGTGACAGTGGCTATATAAATAATTTAATAACATAGCTTCATGAAATAAATGTTATATGACCGGGGTTTGAACTTATGTTGTATGGCTGGTGCTTGAACTCATACATTCCAGCGATTTATGCCTGATTGCAGATCTGACATATCAGCAAGAGTGCTAGAGTTTTAACAAACATGTATTTAATGTGCTGAATGAAAAAAGTTTGACATATAACTAACAAATATGTTATAAAAACATAAATTTCAAACGAAACACAATAAAAACAGAACAATACAGTCAAGCCTGACAAAAAGGCTAAGCAAAGGTAATGCACTGAAGAACAAAGCCAGTCTTTACTGCTATTTACTTGGAAAATAATGTACATTTCAAGGAGCATTTGTTATTAGTTTGCATTGCCTTTGTTTTTGTGTACTGATTTAAACTAAACATGTTCAAACATTACAACTTATAACAGCATTAAAACTTTCTGAACCATTTCTGATTAAGATGTTAGTTCCTACAGGGTATATGCATAGAAGGTTGTTGGAATGAATACACTTTCAGTCAAAAAAAACAAAATGAGCATGAGAACTTTAAAGACTGTTATCAATTGGACAGAGAGAAATGGCCCAGCCGAGGATCAATTCTACGACTCTCAAATTAAAGGCGAGTGCAATTGTAAAACACTTTCATAGGGTGGGTATACAAAGAGAAAAATTGTAATTTACTATTCCCAGTTTACCTTTTCGCGGCAGCTTGTATACCACTGTCAGCCATCAAACCGTCGGCAATAGCATTGGCAATAGTCTTCAAACGCTCGGAGTCGCTGCAAACAAACAAGTTTTTGTATATGTTAAGTGTTCTTAAGTATTCCAACACATTTAGATAAGGAATTTTCATATACATGCCTGCAGACTTTTAGAAACACAACTTAAGCACGAGAAAATATAAAGCATGATGCAATCCAGCAAGTTATTCCGTTTACCTTTGCTCGGCAGCTTGTATACACTGTCAGCCATCAAAGTGTCGGCCATAGCATTGGCACTAGTCTTCAAAAGCTCGGAGTCACTGCAAACAAATACGTTTGTTTATATGTTAAGTGTACTTATGTATTCCAACACATATCTATAAGGAATTTTCAGATACATGCCTGTAATCATTCAAACTTTTAGAAATACAACTTTGGCATGATAAAATAAAAAGCATTATGTAATTTAGCAAGTTATTCATAGTATACCTTTGCTCGGCAGCTTGTTTACCACTGTCAGCCGTCGAACTGTCGGCCATAGCATTGGCACTAGTCTTCACACGCTCGGAGTCACTGCAAAAAAAGCAAGGCAGGAAACAAAAGTAAATACATCCCTTATCTAGAGCATTAGTTATGGTCCATGTTTTCCTCATTTTCATTTAACAATTATAATTATTTCAGGCACTTGAACAAAATATTGTGAACATGAAAGACAAAGCTTTAACTCCAGATTTAGGCATGATCGGCTGTGGTGTTTACTACTGGTACGAAGTGATTGGGTATCCAATTACTTGCAGTCATGTCTTGCCATGTAGAAGACCACATTATATTGCCAATCCCTGAACCATCATTTCGCCTGCGAATTATCAATCTGTTCAATTTGGTGCTGTATAATTCCAATCCCAACTGAGGGTACATTGAAAACACTTGACAATGTAATACCAAGCTAAGAGCAAAAATGTGCCAAACACCCATGTATGTTTTGTCCTTACATGCCTCCCTTACTTCCTTTTTATATATAGTTCTTGGTACCAACCGTGTTTCGGGGATGTAATGTTCAGAAAACATTGCGAAAGTCTTTACAAGCTTCAATGCTTTTTTCAACTGCCCCTGTTTGAAGGTGCTCAACACGTAAATAAATATTCATGTTTCTGACCATTTCCACGACAAATCTTCAACGTATTTCAGTGTGATGATCTTCGTCCCCAAATGCCAAATTGCTCCCTGACCATGGTAGGCCATTTCCATCTCCCTGGTAATTTTCCCAATGTTGCGTCAATGGTCCGATTGTCAAAAGGCTGTTCATGTTCCGATCTGTCAACTTTAAACCCATGACTAACTACACTGATGTCAGGGTTGATATTAATGTCTCCGTAGAGTTCTCGTACCTCCTTCTCTATTGTAGGCATAATGATCTGCAAATCTTCTCACTCTGACTCACCCTGACACAGTTTATTCAAGAGCATTTGAAAGTAGTCTTGCCTTGAATATGTAAGAGGATTATTGACTGGAGATTCCAACTTTTTCTGAACTTGATTTGCATGAATGTCTTCTGAGATTACTTCTGGTACTGCACGGTTGGCAACATTCTCCTCTGTGTTTACAACGGGCACTTCATTTCGTTGCAGTTGTTTCTCATCATACGTTTCTACATATTTCCTATTTAAGCAGTTTGCCAAGTCCCCTGTTTCACATTTCTTGCAAAAACATGACAAATTCCGTACTCAAACAAACCTGGATCATTTGTACTGTTCAAGATCTGGTGGAATTTTCAAGTACTTGTCACTGTTTTCACATTAGTTTCGGGTCTGTTCCTATTGATATCTCCATTCTTCACGTGGAAAAAATTGCGAGTTGAGGGTACAAAATCTACTTCCAGATGACTGTGACAGTAATTATAAACATCTTCTGCACTGTTCAGAACTACTTTATTTCCAATAATATCTCTCTGCAACATTCGCTCTTCCCATGCTCTGAACCAAAATAGTTTCTGTTTATTTCAGTTCTTTTATTGGCAATGTGTGCAAACGGTCCCTTTGACTTGTACTGACCACTGCACCCATCTATGAATATTATTCTTCTCTTTGGCTTTTCAATGAATGTTTCTAGTTGACTATAATCTATCCGTCCAAAGTGATATACGGCATGGTAATCATGGCAATTGTCCTCTGATATAATGATACTTGAATTCCATACCAAACCTACATCAGACTGAAAGTAGGTCACTACTGGATGCATCGTCACTTGCCGAGTAGTGAAAAAAGCTCCTTTGATTTTACTTTGGTATTTGATTTCACGTTTTGTTTTGCAAAATCCATCACCTGTAAGACTGAACCAGCTGGAACGTTCGCTTTAATTTGCTTGAATTGTTTGTTTTACCACTGAGCTGTGAAAATGTGCTGTAAGAAAGTGTACCCTTGTGCCGGCTTCTTGATGTTATTTTCAACCAACTCTTGAATAAGTTTGTTTTTTACTACCTTTCTCAGTTATCAGCACTTTTCTTGCCATACACGTACCACTATTTGTGTCATTTGTCCGACGGTTCCATGTAAGGATCTTGTCTTCGGGAATCTCATTATAAAATTCCTTCAATGTTTTCTCGTAATTTGAACACTGATCACAGACACCATTTTTGCATTTTGCATCAAGAATCTGTTCACTGTCAGCCTTTGTGCAGAGCAATATGTCAACAATATTATTTTCATGTGTCTTTTTACAGTTCTGGTCAGGACATGCTCTACTTAGTGGCAAGAGTTTGAACCTGATTTTTGTACAATAGGGGCAGCAACAGTAATACCTGTCACTTTGGGAAAGCAGACATACATTTCGTTTTCTTAGTGCTGCGAACTTGCCGAGACTGACTGCTATGATGTTCAAAATTATACTTTGCATGAGCAGCCTTTACTGACACTTGCAAAGCATACACAGGACCTTCTTTCGTAGCAAATCTGTTTTTTTTGAAGAATTTGCGATATGTCCTCTCCCAAGAAAAACATCTGGATGCCTCTTACGTCAAGTCTTTACAAGCTGCAATGCTTTTTTCAACTGCCCCCGTTTGAAGGTCTTCAACACTTAAATAAATATCTATGTTTCTGACCATTTCCATGACAATTCTTCAACGTATTTCAGTGTGATTATCTTCGTCCCCAAATGCCAAATTGCTCCCTGACCATGGTAGGCCATTTCCATCTCCCTGGTAATTTTCCCAATGTTGCGTCAATGGTCCGATTGGTAAAAGGCTGTTCATGTGCCGATCTGTCAACTTTAAACCCATGACTAACTACACTGATGTCAGGGTTGATATTAATGTCTCCGTAGAGTTCTCGTACCTCCTTCTCTATTGTAGGCATAATGATCTGCAAATCTTCTCACTCTGACTCACACTGACACATTTTATTCAAGAGCATTTGAAAGTAGTCTTGCCTTGAATATGTAAGAGGATTATTGACTGGAGATTCCAACTTTCTCTGAACTTGATTTGCATGAATGTCTTCTGAGGTTACTTCTGGTACTGCACGGTTGGCAACATTCTCCTCTGTGTTTACCACGGGCACTTCATTTCGTTGCAGTTGTTTCTCTTCATACTTTTCTACATATTTCCTATTTAAGCAGTTTGTCCAGTCCCCTGATTCACATTTCTTGCAAAAACATGACAACTTTCGTACTCACACAAACCTGGATCATTTGTACTGTTCAAGATCTGGTGGAATTTTCGAGTACTTATCACATTTTTCACATTAGTTTCGGGTCTGTTCCTATTGATATCTCCATTCTTCACGTGGAAAAAATTGCGAGTTGAGGGTACAAAATCTACTTCCAGATGACTGTGACAGTAATTATAAACATCTTCTGCACTGTTCAGAACTACTTTATTTCCAATAATACCTCTCTGCAACATTCACTCTTCCCATGCTCTGAACCAAAATAGTTTCTGTTTATTTCAGTTCTTTTATTGGCAATGTGTGCAAACGGTCCCTTTGACTTGTACTGACCACTGCACCCATCTATGAATATTATTCTTCTCTTTGGCTTTTCAATGAATGTGTCTAGTTGACTATAATCTATCCGTCCAAAGTGATATACGGCATGGTAATCATGGCAATTGTCATCTGATATAATGATACTTGAATTCCATACCAAACCTACATCAGACTGAAAGTAGGTCACTACTGGATGCATCGTCACTTGCCGAGTAGTGAAAAAAGCTCCTTTGATTTCACTTTGGTATTTGATTTCACGGTTTTTTGCAAAATCCATCACTTGTAAGACTGAACCAGCTGGAACGTTCGCTTTAATTTGCTTGAATTGTTTGTTTTGCCACTGAGCTGTGAAAATGTGCTGTAAGAAGGTGTACCCTTGTGCCGGCTTCTTGATGTCATTTTCAACCAACTCTTGAATAAGTTTGTTTTTTACTACCTTTCTCAGTTATCAGCACTTTTCTTGCCATACCCGTACCACTATTTGTGTCATTTGTCCGACGGTTCCATGTAAGGATCTTGTCTTCGGGAATCTCATTATAAAATTCCTTCAATGTTTTCTCATAATTTGAACACTGATCACAGACACCATTTTTGCATTTTGCATCATGAAATTGTTCACTGTCAGCCTTTGTGCAGAGCAATATGTCAACAATATTATTTTCATGTGTCTTTTTACAGTTCTGGTCAGGACATGCTCTACTTAGTGGCAGGAGTTTGAACCTGATTTTTGTACAATAGGAGCAGCAACAGTAATAACTGTGACTTTGGGAAAGCAGACATACATTTCGTTTTCTTAGTGCTGCGAACTTGCCGAGACTGACTTTGCTATGATTTTCAAAATTATACTTTGCGTGAGCAACCGTTACTGACACTTGCAAAGCATACACAGGACCTTCTTTCGTAGAAAATCTTTTATTTTGAAGAATTTGCGATATGTCCTCCCGCAAGAAGACCATCTGGATGCCTCTTACGTCAACTCTGCTTTTTCGCTTTAATATGGCCCGCTTGGCAAGCTAAAGTCGTGCTGCAGGCTTTACTGAACTGTATGGAATTTTTGCCTTTAGCAAATTTTGTCCGTGTTTCAGGCATCATTGCCTTACTTTACTTGTAATGTTCCTTTCAGTTTTTTGGGTCCTGAAAGGGATTGTTGACTGAGTTGTAGCACTTAGCTTTTTACTCATTCTCAAAATAGCTTTTCTTTCTCAGTCTTTTTTCCTGATCAACATGTTTTTTGGTAAGACATCCTTGCCCTTTCTTCTTTTTTTTGTCGGTTGTCCCTTTTGGATTTTATGCTGTGTCTTGTTTCTTTTGTTGGGTTTCTTTTGGTGTAGTACAGACACAACTATTTGTCTCCGTCTTTTTCTTTTCTAACCACCTCCTTTGTCTTTCTCTTTGCATCTGTAATTCATGTTCTTTTTTCTGCTTGGCGACTGGATTTGGATTTTTCTTTTGCAATTCTTTCTTAAGCTGCTCTCTCCTTTCTTTTGCTGGTACCTTTTGCTTGTTCAAGTACTCCTGGTATCTTTCAGAATCCAGTTCCTTCATCCGACTTCTGAATGCTGCAGATCTGTACATCATCAGTTAATTAAATTGAAAACAATGAAAATATCTCTATTCAAACATTAAATGCATTTTCATTATTGAAGGGCTCAGGACTTGTACTTAAAATTATCATGTCTGGTTATGCTTTCATAACTGGTCGGAGGTCGCATGAAATTTAACAGTCAAACTGAAAACGGAACATTCTATAAAAGTGCATACCTCCTCTTGGCAATGAAGCTTTCCCACAAAGTTACATTTAATTCTTGTCGGAAGTTGCTGATAAACAGCCGCTTCAAGAATAGTGTGCACTAAATAATAATTTCAGCAATCTTCAACGGCCAATAATTCCAAGAAATTTCATCATCATCCTTTTGGTAATGAAACTTCCCATGAAGGTTTATTAAATATTGGCCAACAGTTGCTTAGAATAGACTGGACAAGAATTGTGCAGTATTTGATAATTTACACAATCTTCAAAGTCCCATAACTCTGAGCAAAATCATTGATGGGGAACATCCTGCTTCAGTACAATCCTCCTTTTGATATTGACCAGTAGTTGCTGAGAACAATCAGGACGGACCGGACAGATGGACATGGCGGTGACTATATGATCCCCCTAAAAAAATTTGGGGCGCACAAAAATTTCAAACCAATTTAACTTTTGTTTTCACTGATACTCAAGATTGCATTCGTTTTACTACACTATATTACTGACATAAAAAAGTTTATTTATTCTGTCAAAACATTGACAATCACAAAACAACAATTGTCAAAATATTACGATCGCATCATTAGTAGGCGTCAAAGAATGACGATAGCAACAATTGTGTCTGTTGAAATATGACGTATGCAACAAGTAAATCCGTCAAAAAATGACATTCGAAACTTCTCCGAGCATAAATAGCCATTGGTAGCAACATACGACAATGTGTTCCTCAATTTACTGCATACAACTCAACTACAATATGTTTTCTCTGCTTAAAAATGTATACAAACATATATAGGTACTTAATGTTGTCATCGTCAACAATTGCGAACGTTCAAATCGCTTGACAGACACATACTTACACAAACTAATTTACATCACGTAATGATGTGCATCGTGTCGGCCATGTTTTTGCATTCGGATACGCACGGATTTAATCGCAGTTTCTTTTCAGGGATCAAGTCAAACATGTCACAAGTAAAACCGGGCAACGATTATGCGAATGTCAATTTAAAAAATTGACAGAAATTACGATCGCACATTTTTTAATTAAAATTTTTGGTTATGGCTTCAAAACTTGAGAAAACATCTGTATCTCCAGAAAATACTTAGATTAACACTGTGGTAGACACCCCTCCCACCACATACGCACACAATAACCCAGTTCATGGACCGCTTTTGCGAACGTCGCTTTTTTGACATAAATTTATTGTTCATGATCTACATAATTCTGAATCCTTTATTTTGCAAAATAATTAAAAAATTGAAATAACAAAGCAAAACGAATGCAAAGCAATACATACTCCAACAACAAATTCTCTTTGTTGGACCAAACAGTTCGAATTAGTCTATATGGGCCGACCTAGTGAAGAAGCTGGGAGTTCAGTCCGTCAAAAAGACGATGAATTCTTATCACATTATTATTTATTTTTTCACATCAGTGTAAAAAAACATCGGCTGTTTTGATTTTTCGTTATTCAATTGTTGTATTTTATTCACATAAATGCTTTCTCAGGGGAGCAAATTTACAAAAAAATCACATTTTTTAAAAATTCACCGAAATTTGACTGAACTTTTACGTTCTTAAATGGAAAATGTCACGTGGTCGTGGCCCCCGGATTCGCTTCTGCCTCCAGGTCGATTGATATCCAGGGGACTTCACTGCTCTTAAGGACTCCCTTGTGCGAATTAAGTTACCCGTGGAGCTTAAGCTTAACGAATCCCGTCAGGGAATCAAACTCTCAGACCAGCCGGTCGTCAATATTCTGACTAAATGCAGTCGGTACAGTGAAACTACAGTCAGGTTTTTGTCGACTATTGAGCCTGATCAGCCCATTTCGCAGGCTACTTTGGACCAGTTATTTCTTATATGTCACGCCCAAAGCAAGCATCTCCATGACGAGTACGCGGCGATGTTTGTGAGTAGCAAGTTTGACACATCTACGTCACGATTATTTTGTGCTTGGCAGAGGAACACGTCTGGACCCAATGCCGAATCTTTAGATACCTTGCGCTCTGCAGCAACCCTTGCTGCGGCGGGTCGCCCGGCACGTGGCGCACACACATCATATCGAGGTCGTGGACGCGGAGCCAGCGCGCGTGGCGGCAGTGACGTCTTCAGCGGTTTCGCTCAGCGTAGTTTTCCACCCAGGCGCTTCAACTGTGACGACGGTCAAGGGTCACAGTCCAGGCCCGAGGATTAATTCGACAGTGTCGGTGGTGTTCCGGATTAACGTAAGACGTTTCATAGGGAAACGGAACAATTTACGCATTCGAGTGGAATATTTTGCATATCGATACATGTGTTATATATTTTATACAATCAAACATTAAGTGTTTCTAAACTGTGCATGTTCACATGAGTTTAATAGTTCTCTTTTTCGTTAGTTAAGCTATGTTTCATGTGTGTATCATCACTTACACGGAACATTAATTCGTGGAAAAAAATTGGAGGTTCAGATTATGTGATTGACTGGATTTCCAATGGAGTGACAATATCGTTTCGTTCGGAAGTTGAGTCCTTTGATTTGCCGAATCATAGTTTTTCTAAACTTCAAGAGCTGTTCGTGGATACTTAGGTGAGAAATGTTACTTTCTTGTGGATTTATAGAAAATGGTTTTCATAAAACATATTGCATTAGTCCTTTAGGTGTTGTAAAGAGAATAATAAACTTCGCTAATTACTGATCTTAGGCGCCTAAATTCATGTTGTAATGTGCCAACATATCGAAATGAGGATATTTGAGATACTGTGCAAATATAAGAGCCTTATAATTGTTTTGTAACAACTGACTTTAAAGATGGGTTTTTCCATGTACCTATACATGACGATTTTAAGAAATATTTAGGTGGAAAAATACATATTATGTGTGGAATGTTTTAATGTTTGGTCTTTGCTGTTTACCATTTTATTGTAATAAGATTATCCGTTCCTTAATTACGTTTCCAAGAGATATTGGTCTTAGAGTCACTGTGTTTGTAGATGATTTTTTGTTAGCAGCTAAACTTTCTGCTATTACTGACGCTACAGATCAGTTATTGCAAACATTAGAGGATTTAGGGTTTTTTATGTTAAATTTTGACAAATCTTGCCTCGTACCGTCCCAGTATATAAAATATATCGGTTATACTATCCAATGTAGTAACGGTAAGCTCGTGGGTAAGGCTCAGTTAAAGACGTTCGCAACAAAAAGAAAATAATTGGGTTAATTTCTCCTTTTGCCTCATTTTTTCTTTATTGTATATAGGTTACAATATACTAATTTCAATCGATAAATGTATATCTTTGTAAGTCTTTAAGTTCCAGTCGATGGTAAGTGTTTATGTAGTGTGTCATTAATCACAATATCCTTACATACTGTCAAAACATCTGAAACTAATATAAAATCTACAGATATTTTCAACCCATCGTTTGAAAAGTTACACTTTGAAGACGTAGCGTGAATGATACAAAGGTTCACCAGCTAACATGTTCAGAGTCCACTATTTCCCAAACAAGTTCACCGTGGTCCATACTTTTTAAGACTGTTTTATTTTTGGTTTACATTGACACATGTCTAAGCCAGATTTAAAGAAAATCTGAGATTTGGAATTTATTATATTCATACATTTGGTCATATGTGTATTTTGATGTTTCAACAGGTATAGTCGGTACAGTCTCGTATTGGACCATCTCTAATGACTATTCAATTAAATTGTTTCAACAGTAAAAGTTCATAGAGCATGCATAATAATCAAAAACACACTTCTACAATGTATTTCCTAACAAATCAGTTCAGAAAAGATCCATTAAATATCTCCATTCTATTTTAGCAATCGATACGTTGATTACGTACACAATGTTAAAACAAAACATGATAAATGCTACACAGGTACCCTATTTAAAGTCCAATATTTCCCAAACTTGTTCGGTGACCCATGCTTTTTACTAATGTTTCGGTGTAAGTATACATTGATGTATGTATGTGCGAAATTTTAAGACAATCTGTTGTTTGGAACAAAATATAGTGATGCATTTGATAAAAAAAGAAATGACGTTTTAGAAAGCATTATATAATTTAGTACCCATTTGACCTACTAAATTAAATGTCCAGTCAAATTCATCATTTTAACAGTAAATGTAGGTAGAGTGTTTTTTATTATCGAAATACACTTGTATATTGCTAAACAAAACATGTTAAACATATCAGTTGAAAGAACCATAACCTTGTTTGAAAAATAGCTCTCCTATATACTTAAAACAGTGATAAAAATCCAAACTGAAAAAAGGGCTTCGACAGGTACCGTATTCGAAGCCCAATATTTCCGGAACAAGGCCGGTGACTCCTATTTTTAAGACTGTTTTAATTCGGTATACAATGACGCATGTATATGGATTGTTTTTTTTACTCTGTCGTTTGGAACAAAAGATCATTCAACTGCACTTATATTTGCCAGACGAAACATTTAAAAAAAGATTGATTTAAAAATCTCCATCCTTGTTTGAATGTGAACGCTTTATATAATTCCACATTGCTGGACAAACTGAAAAACGGGATTCGATAGGTACCGTATTCAAAACCCAATATTTCCGGAACAAGCCCGGTGACCCCTATTTTGTAAGACTTTTTTAGTTTAAGGGTCCATTGACGCATGTTTGTGCAAATTTTTAAGAAAATCTGCCGTTGGAAAAAAAATAGAAAGAAATTGTTGCGAACGTCTTTAAAGCGAATTGTTAAATTGAAAATTGTGGCGCGTCGTGGGAAAACCGGTCATAATGCATGTGCGTAAAGTGGCGTCTAATTAGCACAGGCTAATCCGGGACGACACATTACGCACATGCAATAAGTCCGGTTTTCCCACGACGCGCCACATAAATGTTCTATAAGGAAGCTTATTCAAAGCAGTACCGTAGGGGCGCGTAGATTAGCTAAAGTTCTTGGTGAATGCGTGTCGGTCGCTTGGGTCATTACGCCTGGAAAGTTATTTCTCAGGGAATCATACCGTTTATGGAGTAGTAGAGCGTCTTGGTCCGATACTCTTCATTTTACGGCTTCCGTAAGTTAGATTGGCGGTTGCACTCTGTTGATGACTGGAATAGTAAAGAGTAATGTACCGAATCCATACAAACTCAGATAGTAACAGACGCCAGCGACCTCGGCCGGGGTGCTGTGTACAAAGACAAAATTGCATCAGGCGATTGGAACAGGCGCGTAGCCTGCCTGTCTTCGAACGAGAGAGAGATGTTCGTTATCTTACTTGACATCAAGGCCTTCGCGCCGCTGTTTAAAAACTTAATAGTACAAATTCTTACCGACAAAATATCCGCGATGGCGTATATAAATAATTTCGGGGGTCCGAGCCCCAGACTATCAAAACTAACAAAGTGATTTGGGCGGAAGCTATAGACAATGTAATTTCACTTCTTCGCGCGCAGAACAGAACAGTACAGCAGATCACTGGTCGTGGACTCCAGACAAGCACAACTGGATGCTACATCCAGCTGTGTTTCAATATATAGACAAGATTTTCGATCCTCAATCAATAGACCGCTTTGCAAATTGTCAGAATACGGAACTTCCCATATTCAACAGCAGATACTGGGATCCGCTCGCGGAAAACGAAGATGCTTTAGCTAAGTACAATTGGGCTTACGAGAACAATTACGTCATGCCCCATTTTGTTTGATATCAAAAGTGTTAGACGTGATAAAGTCGATAGCCGCAGTTGCGACTATAATCGCTCCGCTGTGGAAAGCACAAAGTCTATATCCGCGATTTTTACAAATGTCAATAAGTCCACCAATTCAAATTCCAAACAACCCCCGCGTGTTTCGCACAATGGGACCGGTACCGGAGCCGTGCCGGAACCGGACATGGAAAATTTACGCTTGGAGGGTATTTGGCGGGCGTATTTTACTGGTAAAGGTTGGTCATCTGAGGCAGCAGATCGCACAAAAATATGTATAAAAGATTAGCTTCGTTCTGCAGCTATAATGATTGCCCATTTCCTCCTGATAATAGCGCTTGCTTGGCCGAGTTTCTTCGCGAGGTGTCAGACAGGTCTGAACGCCCAAACTCGTTGCTCCGTACTACCTTATCAGCGTTAGGACATATATATGCAATTTATGGTCCTTTCGACTTATTGAAAAGTCAAGAGATTAAACTGTTAGTAACTGGCTTGGTTAAGTCAGGTACTGCTGCACCTATGCATAAATCTACGGTTATGCCAATTGCAGACTTTCATAGGCTATTCGACTCATGGCCTGTAAATTAGGAATTGGACGTTAAACGACTCAGACTTAAAGTTGTTACTTTGCTGTCAATGACGTTGATGCTCAGGCCATCGGACATTGCCCAAAATGCAATGTTCGCTGTTTCCGACGGCGCGGAAAATATTAGTTTTATCCTCGATCAAATTGAGTTTCGAGCAAATGACGCCATGTTCATCTTTTTCGGCATAAAAGCGACACCAAGCGTTCAGGGTTTGAAGTTGTTCTAGAGCAGACGACAAGACTATTAATCCTATCCACGCGTTAGGGGTCTATATAGATAGGACTAAACAACACAGGTCTCCCGGCCTACCCGGCGTTTGGCCTTACGCGAACCGTTCAGTCCGCTACAAGCGTCGTCCATATCTAAAATGGAGGAAGCGATTAAACTAGCTGGCCATGAGGGTCAGGGTTTCACGGCAAAGTCCTTCCGGCCTACCGAGGCGACTACTGAGATTGAGAATGATGTTAAGCCCGAGATCGTTCGCAAGATCGGTCGTTGGAAAAATTGTGAGGTGTTTTTTGCACATTACGTGCCCGCGCGTACTCCAAGCGCATTCACAGACGATCTTTAAGTGGCCATAATTAAACAAATTTGGCAAAACGTGTTAGTATTTAATTGTGGCGTCTGACCTGCTATAAACATTGTTGTTTGTGGTTTGTTTCTTTTAGACTAAATCTTGTTAAATCGATATAGTTTCAATACAACTATATGTTGTTCATTTGTATTCATATTTATATTTAGATCCATATAGTTACTATGAAAAAGTATGTGCATTTTGATATATATTTGTAGAATAGGTCAATTGTGTATTCTGTATTGTATCTATTTATATACAAGTATCATATAGTGTTTATGTCCCTTGTCTACTAGTATTTTGTAGTGTTTATTTCCCTTGTCTTGTATGTGTCCATTTGCTCCATCTTGTACTGTGTGCGTCAAGCCATGTACTGTGATGTCATTCATGTATTGTCTAGTCAAGGTTTTGATTGGTCAGGTTGGAAAAAGCATGTGATAGAGATGTGAAATTACTGACCATGCCTTCTGTCCATTTTTGTAAAGCGTTCAAGTCGCAAGACTTCAATTGCTAATGTGCGTCCATTGCTGTTTTTTTTACTCCCAACCTGGGTGAGTGTGCTTGTTTTTGTTTTAATTTGTATTTGCATGTATTAATGTATTTTTTATTGTAAATGCAATTTATTTCATTAAAATGTTATTTTTTGAATTAAATGCATGAATTTTCGTATATTGTATTTTGTATTTGTTTTGTGAATGTTATGATATATTGTAATTCTATGTTAATATTTGTTGTAGGTTTTTTATTTCTATATATTACATATATAAATCCCGATATATTTTCGGGCGTCACATAAATTACTCGAACCTCGAGACGGTGTTGGTTTAACTACACCCCACCCCACTACATATTTTTTCTCTATGTTCTTACGTTTATCGGTTAATTTCATTTACATTTTGTCAATTTGTTTCACTTTGTATAGTCATAATCTTATTTCTACTCATCCTTGTGGCATACTTGATACAATTTATTAAAGTGTATAAATGTGTTTGTCCCTGTGAAGTAGAATTTAGAAAATAGTAGTCACGGGACAAACATGTGCTTCATTTGTGTGACGTCACCAAGTATATGACGTCACATTTCGTTCTCATCTTGTTCATATAAGCTCGTTTATATGTTTGTATGGTTATGTAATATTGGATGAGGTTTATATATTACCTTCACTTGGGAATGAATGTGTGGGAGCCTGGCATGCTTAATAAAATTAATTAAAGTGTATAAATGTGTTTGTCCATGTAACGTATATTTTAGAAAACGTATAATATAACAGATATAGTAGTTTTATATTTAACTAAAACGATCATTACTACATGTAGATATGCCGATGCAAACAGAAATGAAACATTGTTTGTTCTACAAAACGTGAATCCAATACTAATTTAATACTTTGGTGTCCATGTGCCGCAAACAATTTACTTCTTAAACGGATATAACGCATTGGGATAGGTTTTAAACCTGTTACTTTTCAAATTAATTTGATATATATATATTTAAAGTATCAAAAACTAACAGGCATGTTTTACAGAGTATAGACAAATTATAAGCATTTGATTGATAAAACTGTATCAGTATATATAAATAACGTTTTTATCATCCTATTTTGCATATTTACACTTACGCACGAAAGCCTATTAAGTCACACGAACGTTAAAAATATGTATATATTAATGCGTAATAACGCAAAGAAACACGTTATAACGCAAACCGAACACGTAATGACGTAAATCAAAACACGTAATAACGCACAGTAACACACAATCACGCAAATCAAACACGTAATAACGTAAATCAAAACATGTTATAACGCGAATAAACACGTAATAATGCAAAACAAACACGTTAAAACACGAAACAAACACGTTATTACGCGAAAGCAAAAACACGTTATAACGCAAAAAACAAACAAGTTATAACGTAAAACTAAACTCGAAATAAGGCGAAGAAACGCGTACTAACGCGAAGAAACGCGTACTAACACAAAACAAACACGTTATAACGTAAAACTTAACTCGTTTTAACGTGAAGAAACATGTTATAGCGTAAACCTAAACACGTAATAACGCGAAAAAAACACGTAATAACGTAAATAAACACGTTATTACGTAAAACTAAACTTGTTATAACGCGGAAACCCCCCCCCCCCCACAAAATAACGTAAAATAAGCACATTACTAAGTAAAACTAAACTCGAAATAACGCGAAGAAATACGTACTAACAAAAAACAAACACGTTATAACGTAAAACTAAACTAGTTATAACGTGAAGAAACACATTATAACGTAAACCTAAACTCGTTATAATGCGAACAAACACGTAATAACGTAAAATAAACACGTTATTACGTAAAACTAAACGCGTCATTACGCAAAGAAACACGTTTTATCGCAAAACAAACACAATGTAACTTAAAACTTTACGCGTAATTATGCTAAGATATACGTGATAACGTAAATTGTTTCAAAAATGGATTATTCTGACTTCATTGATTTTATTGGCTCAATTTCGGAGTCAGCAGCAGCTAAAATGCAGGGAAAAAATGTAAATATTTTTAAATAACTTCTACATGTTTAATATATACTCGTGTATGCATGTCTGGTGGTATCTTGATCTTTGAATTTACGTGCACCCTTATGTTCAAACAAGTCTTGAAACATTGTAAACTGTATTGGCTTCGGTATATGTTGTGTGTTCTGAGATTTGTTATCCTTATTCGGGGATATAGTACAAAACAATATGTAATATTTAAGTTATAATAATTATACAGTAACACAAATGATACTGAAAATGAAGTAGATGAATAATTTACTGTACAGTATATATCTATATGTGCCTATATAATTTCCTCTCACAGGATGAAAACTCAGACACAACGGATGATCGAGCAAACGAAGTATACGAGCTGTTTGCCAACCTAGCTAGCCAATGTTATGAAAACGCTTGGCGGAAGAAAGTTGACAAGCACAAAATAGACGGACTAAGTGCGAGTGAAGCAAAAGAAAAAAAAGTGTTAAAATGAAGGCAACTGAACTCAAGGACTTTTTCCAGCGATACGGAAAATACATTTCTCAAAGGTTGAAATTGCGCGGGGAAATTATCCATACTAAAATTTAATATGTCTAATATCCGCGAATACATGGAACGAGGAATGGACCAGGAGCGAGCAAATCGTTTATCGCTGAGAAAGCATAGTCATCAAATGTTGGACGTTTTGGATGATGATAATGACGATGATGACAGCGAAATAGAGGAGGAGTTGGAGGAAAATACTGACGATGAGTCAGACACAGAATAATATGTGTGACCATTCTAATAAATACTTTATAAAACTATATAATACACACTCTATTTATGATATATCTTGCTTACGGTACACTGTACTTTTTGTTTTGCAATCGTAGATACTGCCCATAATAAATTTGCTGCCGTCTTTATCATTTTATAGACCCACCTGTCAACCCAATATTAAACAACAAATCGCAAGGTTAAATACATATTTTATTTGTACATCAAAAACATGATTAACAAAAACGCAACACTATGTGTTTCAATGCATACTAGCAAAAGGTGTAAATTAGACAAAACTACAACAATCGCACAACAAATGTTTCAATACAACACACATGGTTGAACACATTTGAATTAATGTATGTATATATACCAGACATTTAACAATAGAAAGAAAACACAACAAATACCTATTTTCAATACATACATAGCTTTATCAAACTCAATGACAGCTACACTTGTCAAACATAGCACTATTTACACCAGTTAACCTTCTATTAGTGGTTTATTCACATTCGTCCTCCAAAGTCGATGGGTATAGGCTGGATACGCTACGAGGTATGAATTGGTTCATGACTTTGTTTTGCAACAAAATATTAATCAAATGGTTTTATAATGAGCAAGGTTGTCTATGCCGGAATCCAGGACAAATCGTTTACCATCATAGGGTGAAAGGGTTTTATTTGATACTGTAACGATGTAAAGTTGATGATTAAAACTTTTGATCATTTTCATACTGTGTTGCATAGTGCAGTGCTGAAACAAGCATCGGTTGTACTATTTCTCAATGACACATTTTTAACACCCTTGGCTGTTTGCTTTTGCTTTCCGTCGTACATAAATGAATACATTTTCGGTCTCAACCCAACCAAGAAATGTCTTTAAAAAGACAATCGGCCTATGAATTAATATTGAGATATCAGGAAATGCGGGGCGCCGAGTTCCAGTACATACTGTTTCTATCATATTGTTTTACATGGCCAGTTTGTACTGCAATTTAACTGCAATACCTTAATTACTCAAGGTATATGCAGTACTAATTTAAGAAGTTACATTTGAGTAATTGTTTAGTTACATTTGAAAGTATATGCAATTCTTCAAAGTTGTTTCCCTTTGTTATACGTTTTTCATTAAAAGTGCAGACTGCCAAATGTAAAGAGCATGTTATTATTCCATTAGATCACTAAAATTGCACTGTTATTTGCCCATTTAGTTCCAGTTTTGGGTACCACAGTTACATTTTATAATTATTTTATGTCACCTAAAATTTATTGTATTAAAGACGTTCGCAACAAAAAGAAAATAATTGGGTTAATTTCTCCTTTTGCTTCATTTTTTCTTTATTGTAATTAACCTCGTTAAGTGTCCATTACAAGTCATTTGTTAAATGATAACTGTAGATAAAGCGCGTTTTATCATTAAACTGCACTTGTATATTACCAAACGAAACATTTAAACAAAGATGCATTTTAAAATCTCCATCTTTGTTTGACTACAAAAAGAAAATAATTGGGTTAATTTCTCCTTTTGCTTCATTTTTTCTTTATTGTAAAATGTAACAATATACTAATTTAATCTCTAATGTCCATTCAAAATAAATTTTTTAATAGTTAAAGTTCATAAAGCTTATATAAAAATCAAAAACACACTTATGCAATGAATTTCAAAACAAATTTAGTTCAGATCTGATCCATTACATATCTCCATTCTATTGATACGTTGTTTATGTATGTTAAAACGAAACAGGAAAAAGGCTACACAGGTACCCTATATGAAATCCAATACTTCCCAAACTAGTTCGGCGAGCCATTTTTTTATTAATGTTTTGGTGTAAGTACACATTGATGCATGTATGTGCGAAATTTAATAAAATCTGTCGTTTGGAACAATTTGATTTGCATTTGATAAAAATGAAGTTTCAGAAAGCATTATTAGTTCCCATTCGACACACTTAAACGTCCAGTCCAATTCGTTATTTAAGCAGTAAATGTAGGTTAAGCGTTTTTATTATCAACTTACACATGTATATTGCCAAACAAAGCATGTACAAACATATCATTTGAAAGAACCATTATCTTGTTAGAAAAAAACTATCCTTTATACTTAACACCTTGATAAAAATCCAATCTGAAAAAGGGGCTCCGACAGGTACCGTATTCAAAACCCAATATTTCCGGAACAAGGCCGGTGACCCCTATTTTTAAGACTGTTTTAGTTTCAGTATGCAATGACGCATGTATGTGGGATCTTGTAACAAAATCTGTCGTTTGGAACAAAAGATTTTCGTATATTTGATAAATTATTGATGTTTTCACAGGCATAGTTAATTCATAATAACCTCGTTAAGTGTCCATTACAAGTCATTTGTTAAATGATAACTGTAGATAAAGCGCGTTTTATCATTAAACTGCACTTGTATATTACCAAACGAAACATTTAAACAAAGATGCATTTTAAAATCTCCATCTTTGTTTGACTATAAACGCTTTATATTATTCAACATTGTAAGTAACACAAACCGAAAAAGGCTTCGACAGGTATCGTATTCAACATTCAATATTTCCGGATAAAGGCCGGTGTCCCCTATTGTTTAAGACTGTTTTAGTTTTAGGATACATTGATGCATGTGTGTGCCAAGTTTTAAGAAAATCTGTCATTGGAAAAAAATTGAAGGAAATTGTTGCGAACGTCTTTAAATATGATTATACAAACATACCAAAGAGTAGCTAAATATTCGGAATATTAATACTTATTCGGATAACACATAAAACTGTGATTTTCAATGCTATTGTTAATCACATTACAAAATTTATTTTGAAATATGATAAGCAATCTCAATTTTTTCTTATTGATAACATTGGAATAATGAAATAATCATAATTGGTCACAATTGTACAGGTGTGTGTGATCCGTTGCTGTGCGTGCATGCAGACCAAGCTGGATCAAAATGTCCATTTAGCAACGTTGCCAATATTAATTTCCCTAACAATAACGGTGTAGTATGTGAAATTTAGACTGTTTTATAATAATAGTACTGATAATAATTCTGCCTAATTGCTGGTCAGAGTAATGGTCCTTGGTAAGTGACCTAACATAATGACCCCAAAGACACGTATACAGTTTCAGTTGAATATCTTTAGTAGTTACAGAGATATGTACCTGTTGCACGCAAGCCTTAACCTGTATTTTCTGCAAGTACAAAACGGGTCATAAATGCTAAATGCTAAAATGCTGGTCATAGTTGTGGGTCTTGGCCAGTGACCTCATATAATGGCCATGAAGACATGTATAGCGTTACAATTGAATATCTGTAGTAGATAGAGATATGGAGTTGTTGCACGCAAACTTTAACCTGAATTTTGATATGAAGTAGAAAAGGGGGCATATTTCGGTTAAATTGTAGTTCAGAGTTATGGGCCTTGGTCAGTGAACTAACATAAACACCCGTTGGAAAGTTGTGAAGTTTCAAATAAGTAGTAGTTACACAGATATGGAGTTGTTTGACGCAAACCTTAACCAGAACATTAATACGTCGACGCCGACGAAGGGATAAGTAGCATAGCTCGAACTATTCTGTGAATATTCGAGCTAAAATAAATAATAATAATAGTAATAATAATAATAATTAATAATAATAATAATGTGTCTGGGGTGATCCTGGGCTGTCCGTGTCCACAACTTGTTGAAAATAACGTATCGATTAGCCCCGGACAAGCACGGTACCAATATGGTACCAATACGGAACAATACGGCTGCTACACGGACTAACACGGCTGCTTTGCGGACAAACAGTTTGATCGACCTTCCCTGACCATACCGGTAGTTTAAGCATGTCTAAACATTCCGGGACAGTACCCCGACCAAGCAAGACCACGCCGGACCATCAAGGACCCAATACGGTCAACCAAGGACCCAACACGGATCAGATGTTGGATCTTCCAGGGATCTTACGCCACCATTCGGGACTGACGCTTTAACAGCATGATGGCAGCATCAGCAATGATGAAGACGCAAAAATCAGCTATTCATACCGAAGCCATGCTGGTCATTTCCAGTCCGAGCCAGTCCGTTGCGGTTCCGTAGCTCAATGGTGCTGGTCCGTGCTGGGCCTAGGCGGTCCGTGCCAGTCCTGAAGGCCGATGATGATCCGTGATGAAAAGTACTAACACCGTGGTGGGTCCGGGTCATCCTTTGCCAACCAGGACTGTCCTGGACATTACCGAGATGATCCATAGTGGTTGCTTGGGGGCACCGTGTTGATAGCGTGCGGATCCGTAGTGTTACTGTGTTAATTGTATCCTGCATTGTTCTCCAGAGACCGCGTGAATTGATCGTCGAGGGGACCGTCGACGCTATTTACGTAAATTCCATCCGATCACCCCAGATCAAGGCCCCTCTTGGTCCTGTTTCCTGGATGGTTTTTGTGTTATCCGGCGTTGGTGTGACTATAGCTTTAGACAGGTTGTCGGAGCATGTCATGTCATGTAGCTGCAGAAAACTATGGTTGAAATGCATGGCAGTTTGTTGAAACTGTGAGGAAGTTTGTTATAATAAAGTCGAGATTTCTGACTATTAAGCAAATTATACATATACCGGTTCGAGGGTTGTCCCAAAATAGCGTATAATTTGTCAAAACAAAACATAATATCATGATATTATTTGCTTGAACGTGTGCACATGTAAAACCTGTATCTTTAAATCTTTGCATCTGCAAACTATATGTGAGCCCTATTATCATATGAAAAATATGTGAATTTCAAATGAAATGTAAAGCTTTGCGGCCCACACTGTTTAATTTTAGGTATAATGACAGCCTACATAAATACAATTTGGATCCTTTATACAGACTATTCTGTTCTGAAAAATAAACTGTCCTAATTCCTTCACGTTGGTTTATCAATAAGCGATGTTTCAATGTATCTCTATATAGTGGTTTCTATGGCAGAATTTGTGTAACATGTGGTTACATCAAAATCATCTGAATGACGTGAAATAATTTCATCGGACCTCAGATTGGTAATACAAATTTACTGCGTTGAGCGCAAAATGACACCGAGACAAACAATAAAGCAAATACAATCACCAGAAACACATATGGCATTGTTTTTCAAGCGGCAAAAGAGATTTCAACTGGATAGACTGACAGCAAAAAGAAAAAAAGACCATATCTATTATGTTGAACAATCAAGTCAATGGACTGGTAACATATGGGGTCGGAAACACGAGGACATATCAAAAGTAATGCAAACTATCCTTTAGGAACTGCTGTAGGACTTTCAGTCCAACAGGGTAGTAGGTAGGGATTTATTATTATTATTTTTTGGTAAATGGTCAGCTTTTAGATTCTAAAACTAAATGTATATTTAAAACATATCGATAATATCCTTAAACATTGTTTTGAAGTGGATGCTATCAAAACAAAACATTTATTCAAAAAACATTTAATTATTGGAAGAAAGTAAAATAAACAACAATATCTGACCCACTCAATAAAATGTTCTTGGGTCGGGGCATTTTTAAGGGTAGTCGGGTAACCTGAAACAAACATATTTTTGTTTTACACCTTATTACCTTTACCCTTAACAGAGCGTGGCCTATACATCAGACCTTATATCTGACATGGTTAATACTAAATTTGGTTAATATGAAATACATAAGCGTGCGTGCGAGACATACTGATCCATATCATCTTTCAGATAGAAATAAGTGGTTGTATTGTCCGTATTTGTTACATTTGACCTTAAAGTATGACCTTTAATGATGACCTATACTTTTGATTTAGTGATGCAGTATCTGTCATCCCACTGTATAATACTTTTAGAAGTATATAATAATGGGTATTTATAAACCTACGTGCAGGTGGATGATATATAGCAGTTTGTCCATATTTGGCCTCATTTTCTTCATTTGACCTCTGAAGGTGACCTTGACCTTGAACGTAGAGTCCAAAGTTTTGCATGAATGTCTTCATCTTATAATTACAAATATGTATGCATGTTTATTTGAAATTACCTTTGACGGTTTTGAAATTATACAATTATTCCAGAAATCCTCATTCAAATTATCAAAAAAACCTGAAAATGCCCCCACATTTTTTTGGCTGAACCGGAACTTTTGGGAACTTTGTGGTTCCGGAAAGCTGATGCTATTTCCGACTAGCATGCAAAAAATCGTTTCTGTTCTAATTTTGTCCAGGTCTAATCTGAACGTCCTTGACTATTAGGATTCTCCAGACGCTAATTTATGCGTGTGTATTAACACTGCTTTACCGCGCGCTATTTTTAGAATGGTTCACCTGCTGGAGTTGTACTCGCTAGAATTAATTCACGGGGACGACAGTCGATTACAGTGTACATTAATATTTTTACACAATTATAAAATAATAGGAAGTATAAGCTCAATCTAATTTTCTAATATCTGTTTTGCGTATTTATCAGAAAAATACCAGAAATGTACCACTTTATATTTTGTGCCTGCGAGCTCAACCGGCAACATTGTACGTTGTGACCGACTGTCGTCCCCGTGAATTGTAGAATTGTAATTGCTATTTATAGAGCGCGCCGATTATGTAGGCTAAACAATATAGTTATTTCATTATGTGAATGAATATAACATACTGATCTTGACCTATGTAATGAGTAAAATTGTTCATAATTATGTTCATTTCTAGAGTGTATGTCGAAGATATGTTTATTACTTTAATTTAACCGCTTATGTAAACAATTATGTAAATTTGTAATCCCCTAAAGTATGCAACAGTTATTGGTATACGATAAACCATTGTTTGAAGTTTGCATTCCCTAAAATTAGAAATTTGCCCCCTACAACTGAAAATCTTAACAAATATAGAATTTCTCGGGCACAAGCCAGACGGACGATTAAACAATCAAAATGTATATCTTGGAAATCATGTGTATCTAAAATAAATTCAAATATACCTATTTAAAAAAAAGGGATGCAATCCGAAAAATAAGTGGAAAACATGAAATATACTATCAAGTTTTGAAACATCTTCCATCTGAATCACTTGATCTACTTCTTGATATTTTTAATAGTATTTGGTTGTCAGGTGAAGTGCCTGATATTTGGCAAGAGGCATTAATCATTCCTATACCAAAACCTGGAAAAGATCAAACTGATCCTTATAATTATAGGCCAATTTCTCTAACCAGCTGTATTTGTAAAACCTTTGAACGGATGATAAATAAACGACTTGTTTGGTATTTAGAATCAAAAGGTTTTATAACTAATTTTCAATCTGGTTTTTGCAAACAACGAAGTACAAACGATCACCTAGTTCGTCTTGAGACCTTCATAAGGGAAGCCTTTGTCAACAAACAACATTTAGTTAGTGTTTTCTTCGATCTTGAAATAGCATACGATACTACCTGGAAATATGGTAAAATGAAAAAATTGAAAGATGCAGGCTTAAATGGAAGACTTCCCATGTTTATTTCCAATTTCCTTTCGGATAGAAACTTTCAAGTTAGAGTAGGTTCCACTCTCTCTGAGAGCCACCAGCAAGAGCAAGGTGTGCCTCAGGGAAGTATCCTCTCAGTTACACTTTTCGGTCTTAAGATAAATAATATTGTTAAAGTTCTCAAACCAGGTGTTGATTGTTCTTTGTATGTTGATGATTTTTTTATTTGTTATCGTTCAAAAAGTATGCGAACTATTGAACGCCAACTACAAAAAACTTCGATAAAATTCTAAAGTGGGCAAATGAAAATGGCTTTAAATTTTCAAAGTCAAAAACTCTTTGTGTTCATTTCTGTCGCTTAAGCAAATTTCACGAAGACCCTAAGCTTTATATTTCCGGCTCAAAAATACCTGTAGTTAATGAAGCAAAGTTCCTATGGGTAATATTTGATAAAAAACTAACTTTTTTTCCACACATTAAACAACTGAAAACCAAGTGTCTTAAAGCACTAAATTTATAGAAAGTTCTTTCTCATACCAACTGGGGATCTGATACTATTACATTACTAAAATTGTATAGGAGCCTTGTTCGCTCAAAGTTGGATTATGGTTCAATTGTTTACGGATCTGCACGTAAATCCTACTTGCAAATGCTTTATACTATTCACAACCAGGGTCTACGTATAGCCCTTGGCGCTTTCCGATGATCGCCAGTTGAAAGTATTTACGTTGAAGCAGGTGAACCATCTTTAAATCTACGTCGAAAAAAGCTTTCACTTCAATATGCAGCAAGGATCGCCGCCGATAAAAGAAATCATGCCTGTGAAATTATCTTCAAACCAAATTTGGCAGAAGAATTTGGAAAGAAACAGAAATAAATTAAACCTATCGGCCTTCGTTTGAAATCTGTTTTACAAAATATCGTGGAGAATATCGCTCCATGCACTTACAACTCTCCAACAGTTAATATAAGTTTGTCTAGGTTAAACAAATCCTCTGACAGTACTGAAATTTTCATAGCAAAATTAGCTAATTTTTTAGAAGAACACAATGATTTTATCCATTTATACACCGACGGGTCGAAGGACGGAGACCGTGTTGGTTGTGCTACTTTTTCAAACAATTTTTCAAGTAAAATGAGACTTCCAGACAAAGCATCTATATTTTCTGCTGAAGCCACAGCCATTGACTTAGCTCTGTCTTACATTTCAAATCACGCTAGTGATAAGTTCGTTATATTCTCCGATTCACTTTCTGTGCTATTATCTATCAAAAACCGCAAATTAGATAATATTCTGAGTAAAAAACTATTGTTAAAATTACATGATATTTTACAAACCAAAACAGTCACCTTTTGTTGGATACCAAGCCATATTGGGATACGTGGAAATGAGAAAGCTGATACGTTAGCAAAACAATCTCTTAATCTCCAGATTGTCAATGTTCAATTACCCAATAGTGATTTTAAACCAGCAATTAATAAACTAATAAAATCAGAATGGCAAGCAATTTGGAACGAGGCAACCTTTAACAAATTACACGAGATTAAGCCTAGTCTTGATTCAGCAACACCTTTTACTCTTTCTGACCGACATGATCAAATTGTTTTAACTCGCTGCAGAATAGGGCATACCAGATTAACACATTCGTACCTTTTAAAAAGAGAAGAAGCACCTTATTGTATACCTTGCGACGAATATTTTACTGTGAAACATATGCTTATTGATTGCACAGACCTCGTGATATTCGTGAAAGATATTTCCAGGTAAATTCATTAAAAGAACTTTTCCAAACAGTGCCATCTTATACATTAATCCAGTGCTTAAAAGAGATAAACACATATAACAAAATTTAGTTTACGTTTCCTAATCTATATTGAAATCAACATACGTAAACGGCACGATATGACCATAATGTGTTGAGTTGCCGTAAAACCCAAATAAACAAACAAGAAAATGTGCCCAATTCTAATGGCATTCAATGTTCCCGCTGTATAATTATCGCAAGAAGTCTATGTCAAAAGTGATCTTAGACAGCTACGCCGAAACAAGATGCAATTGGTATACCCCACACTCGTCCTTTATTTTCCCCAAGACCGTACAAATATGTCGCTGTATAAAGGATGGGTTTAGAGAAGTTGCTCGTATCAAACAGATCATGGTGTTCTCTCATGTCAGCGTACCATTCGTCTGTAGCTATTTCGTAAGCCAAAGAATCAGTATCTGTGAAGAGAAGCTGAGCTCACTCGCCATAAGTAGCTTTCATAACATCATAGTGAAATTGATACATGTATATTTTTGAAATATCAAGTATACAGAATCCTGCGTAAATGGGTCTGTTTAACACGATGTTTGTTTTTCTGAAGTTGACCGGCACCAAATCTTCGTTGATGATTCCAAAAGATTGAAAATTTGGCTTTGCGCATACTTTTCTGAGCCTTTTTGGTGTGTTGACCAACTCGACGATCATTCTCTTCCTCATATTTTCCACGGTCTTTTCAAAGACAGCATTATTCATTAATTTAAAGAAATCTTTGTCAAATGCATTGTTAAGATTTGTTTTACGTAATAACGTGTTTATTTTACGATATTACGTATTTTTTCGCGTTTTTACGAGTTTAGTTTTACGTAATAACGTGTTTATTTTACGTTATTACGTGTTTGTTCGCGTAATTACGAGTTTTGGTTTACGTTATAATGTGTTTCTTTACATTATAACGAGTTTAATTTTATGTTAAAACGTGTTTGTTTTGTGTAAGTACGTGTTTCTTCGCGTTATTACAAGTTTAGTTTTATGTAATAACGTGTTTATTTTACGTTATTACGTGTTTGTTCGCGTTATTACGAGTTTAGGTTTACGTTCTAACGTATTTCTTCACGTTATAACGAGGTTAGTTTTACGTTATAGCGTGTTTGTTTTGTGAAAGCACCTGTTTTTTCGAGTAATTTCGAGTTTAGTTTTACGTAAGAACGTGTTTATTTTACGTTACTTTGTGCTTTTTCGCGTTATTATGAGTTTGGTTTTACGTTATAACGTGTTTGTTTTGCGTTATAACGTGTTTTTTTTTGCTTTCGCGTGATAACGTGTTTGTTTCGTGTTATAATGAGTTTCTTTTGCATTATTACGTTTTATTCGCGTTCTAACATGTTTTGATTTACGTTATAACGTGTTTGTTTTGCGTTATTGCGTGTAACTGTGCATTATTACTTGTTTTGATTTACGTTATTACTTGTTTGTTTGCGTTATAACGCGTTTCTTTGCGTTATTACGCATTAAAATATATTTTTAACGTTCGTGTGACCTAATAGGCTTTCGTACTTCGCTTTAAACATCACTATCAAATGATGGGTGAGAAATTCGATTAACCAATATAGATTTTAAGGAAACTTTATATCTAGAAACCAAACTGAAGTAATTTTTTTTAAACGTAGTAAACTTTTTGCGTAGTTGGTGAAACAAATAGCCTTGTTTTAATAATTTCTTATTATTACCATTTAAGAAAGGGATATTAACAATATCAAAATTGAAATCATCACGTTTGTCACACAGACTAGTTTGCACTTTGTTACTAATAGTTAGACGTAAATCTAGAAATATATCATCAGTACTCGAAGAACTCGATTTATTTATTGTAAGTTCTTTGGAGTTAATCTTGGTGATATATTATTCAAAATAAGGGCTATCTATGTTGAACACGTCCTTAATATATCTACTAGTTTTGTTTAAGCTTGGAATTCAACTTAACTCTTTATCTTTAGACAAACTAAGCATAAAATCCATTTTATAACAGAATAAAAATAAATCTGCTATAAGTGGTGCAGTTATTCCCATAGGAACCCCTATAATTTGCTTAAATATGTTACCATTTAATTTAACAAATAAATTGACTGAAAGAAAATTGAGAGCAGAACATGAATCTAGACAAGTCCAAATAATATATTTATCTAATACTTCATTAGTGAAGAATGCTGTTTTGTTATTTACAGCTAAGAATGAACATTTTTCTCTTGCAAGTGTTTTTCAATTAGCGTTACAACGCGATGCGTTCTTTCAGAACACATGCACGAAGTATCACCAACAAGCACCCGCTAGATGCTTTTATCTCCTGCTACTACATGAGACAGCGTGGTTTACATAATGGGATGAAAATTAACAACAAACTGCCATCAACATAACAATAGGGTTGATTTTGACACATGCCTTGTAAACTGGAGAAGCTAAAGTGACAGGAAAACGTTATATTACGGGACTAACATTGACGCACACTGTATTCAATATGCTTATTAAAACGAAATTGATAAACCTAAATACCTAAATACTGTTCGAACAGTTTTGATTTGGCGAATATTTTAATTTTTTTTGCAATATCTAGACCTGACAAATAAACGAGCAGGTCAAAATCATCAAACATTCTCACAATAAAAATATGTCTCCGGTTGATTATTAATCCTCTGATGAATATCAGTTTTATAGTTGGCCTGTAATATCGTGAATATGTCTGGTAATGGATGGGGAATGACAGGGAAGATATATTTTAAAGTACTGTCGAGTTGGAACACCATTTTTTGCATTTTGCTATAATATAATGCATTCTGTGAAACATAATACAACACATTTAGAGAAACCCATAGGGTTGATCAAACATTTCGCCAAAGAACAAATACATTTAGGTATTTGAAGTTTTAATTACATAATTACATCAGCCAAGAAAAATCAACAGCAGTACTAGCGACATCATAGGACAAATACAACACCCAAAGTATTTCGCTGCAAAGATACTCGAAGGAGAGATTATATCCAGGTTTACGTCCTTCATGACATTGCAAAATTTTACAGAACTATTAGCATTTCTACTTTTAGTGAACAGAATGCATCTTTGACATTAATTTGAATCGACTAATGTTAAGAGAGAATAACAACACAACTCTTCCCTCCGGTTAGCGTTAGAAGTCCATTTAGATATGGTTAAATAGAGTTTTAAAATCCTAAATAAGAACAGTGTTCGGTGATGCAATTATGGCAAATCTCTGCTGCACCTAACAACGTGTCTATATTGTTAAAGTATATTAAGTATAATTTGTCTCTCGATGCTCATTAATTCTTCTATTAGTATCAGTGTCATCGTAACAGTGTAATAACGTGAACTGTGTCTGGTAATGGATCAGAATTATCATGGGAGAAATAAACCAAATAGAAATGAGGCATTTCGTGGGAAACCCGGGCTTAATGCATGTGCGTAAAGTGTCTTCCCGGATCAGCCTTTGCAGTTCGCACAGGCTAATCCGGGACGACACTTTCCGCTTGTATGGTATTTTCTGTTTCAAGGAAGTCTCTTCTAAACATAAATCCACTGTTAGCGGAAAGAGTCATCCCGGATTAGCCTGTGCGGACTGTGCACCTGCATAGGTTTTCCCACGACACGCCTCAAATAGAAATAGTAAATGCCATTAAAGGCAAAGACATTGCAGTTTTCGTGGTTTGAAATTTCAGCTTATAATTACATTTAAAGTTTTAGATATACATATTATTGGAAAACCGGGCTTAATGCACGCGCGTGAAGTGTCGTAATCCGGGACGACACTTTCCGCCTACAGTGGATTTATGTTTAGAAAAGACTTCCTTGAAACAGAAAATACCATATAAGCGGAAAGTGTTTTCCCTGGTCAGCCTGTGCCCTAATGTATCAAGGACCACAACTCTTTCTTCAATATTTACAGATTAATTGCTTAGTTTAATTTTCTTGTGCGAAGCATAACTCCGTTAGTATTGAAGGGATTCAAATAAAACTTCATATAATGATAGAGGAAAATGAGAGGAAGTGCAGAGCACAAGGACCACAACTCCTTCTTCAATATTTACAGATTAATTGCATTTGTTTATTTTTTGTGCAGAGCATAACTCCATTAGTATTGAAGGGATTTTAAATAAAACCAAATATATTGATAAGGGACATTAAAAGGAAGTTCAGAGTACAAGGACCATAGCTCTTTCTTTAAAATCTATAGAGTTAATTGCTCTTCAGTTAATTTCTTGTGCAGTGCGTAAACTTCATTAGTATTGAAGTGATTTACAATAAAACCACATATATTGATATAGGATGTTGAGAGGAAGTGCAGAGTACAAGGACCATAACTCTTTTTGTATGAAGCGTGATGTTTGCCAACATTTACCTGATATTGTGTTGCCTTCCTCTGACAAGAATATGCTTCGGGGGCATGTGTCACATCCTGTTACAAGCCTTGTTCTATACTGTTCATGAAGATGTCGAGGCTAGATCTCTCATTCTGAAGTTTCGAGCTTTGTTTCATCGATTTAATTTTAAGCGAAGCTTAGGTTTCGAACATTATCTTCACCTACAAAATGTTTATGGAATTCCAACGATTTCTTAGTTCAGACAACACACATATATGTAGTCTTACAATACTTGTTCCCAATCTATAATAAAGGAATATTTGGTCGTTTATATAGATCTGTTGAACACTTTCAATTATGATTAAGGCTTCACCTTAAACATATCATTATTATGCACGACATGTACAAGTATATAAGTCTCAAGATTCTACTAACGATTGATTTAAAATAAATAAATATCCTCCATCGGATTGGAAGATTAAATTAATATTCGTATTACATAATTGGAAACAACTGTATGTACATTAATGATCTGCGTACGGCACCGAGAAGATTGTTACAATATAATGCCAATGTCCGACCATATGTTGAAAATAATTAGTTGGAGGAAATAAAAGACAAATACATGTAATATTATTATTTTTAGCTCACCTGAGCACGAAGTGCTCAAGAGTGAGCTACATGTTTTCTGGTTAGTCACCGTCCATTCGTCGTCGTCCGTCGTAGTCGTCGTCAACAATTTAATTAAAAAATCTCCCCTGAAACCGCTTGGTGGAAATTAACCAAACTTTGTACGAATCTTCCTTGGTTGGTCCTTTACCAAAAATTATATTGATTCGTCAAAAAACATGGTCGCAAGGGGACGGGGACTTTTTTTCCTTATATGACTGAATTGAAAACTTTAAAAATCTTCTTGTCAGAAACCATTTGTTGGATTTCGAAATAATTTCACACAAATGTTACTTGTTTGACACTCTACCAAAATACTTCAAATTATGTGATACGTTAAAAAACATGGACGTCAGGGGGCGGGGCCTTTTTCCTTATATGGCTATATTAAAAACTTTCAAAATCTTCTTGTCAGTAAGCTCTGCTTGGATTTCGATATAATTTCACACAAATGTTCCTTGGGTGACCCTCTACAAAAATACTTCCGATTATTTTGATTTGTTAAGAAACATGGCCGTCAGGAGTCGTGGCCTTTTTCCTAATATAAATATAAACACAGCGAAACTCCAGTTGCGACAGCAGGACTGAACTCTTATTGGAAACCCGAGGTCCTTTATTTATGGCAAGTGACCAGTTGCCCAAAAAAATACACAGCACATAACAAGAACACATATCAAACACAAAACACACATTAATAATTTTTAATAAAATCTGGTATGACATGACAACTCGTGTCAGATCCTATATATCGTATTAGGAACGGTCAATGCAAAGCATTGGGTGCTGAAAGCGGTTTCAAGGCATGCCGAACCTGACACATGTCCAAGAATTATTTACTTTTTGTTGCATACGTTTACAAATGTAAACATGTTTTCTTAATAGCATTACAATTCAAATTAAATAGGGAATCACTTGAATTCGCGGGGAACAATTTTCGCGCAAACCCGATTTTGAACACAAAAGTGATTTGTGTTCTACAAACGAATACGTAAAGCCCGACTCTGCAGAACGCTTGTACTCAATATGTCAACTTCAGAAAACATAATGTCATCTTGCACACATTACGTGTTATTTACAAAATTAAATTTTCCAAAGCAATCAATGCGTTATTTCTTCAAACAGATCATACTAACAAATGTTATTACCGGCTATATTAACCGGAAAATTATTTATAAAAGTACAATGACGGGAGCGCAAAAAGTGCGAAAAGCGCGAAAATGTAACCTCCGCGAAAATTAGTGATTTCACACTACATAATTCAGTTAACATGCAATCAAATTACTCAACGGTTGATGGTCAACCAGAGCAAAGGTATTATCGCCAAGAGCATGATCAAATATCTTCTGAATAGGTCTAGTCCCGTGTTCCCTTATTGTAAAACTGAGTTATCTCCACTTTGGACAAAAATAATGAATAATCATTTCGTGCTGTCTGGGAAAAGTTTATCATTATAATCACTTATTTATTATAGTTACTGTGAACTGAGTAAACTATAGCCACATTATATTGTACATTGTAAAATATTGGAGAACTATTTGTAATTTGCAACAATGTTTCAAACAGTATAAAAACATGTATAGTTAACAGAAACTGCGACCAGACAAATAAACTTGCAGGTCAAAATCAGCAAAGTTGTCTCTGGTTGCTCATTAATCCTCCGATGAAAATCAGTGTCATCGTTACACCGTAATAGCGTGAAATCTGTCTGGTAATGGATGATGAACGACCTGGGAGATATAATTTTCCTTGATACGATACATTTCAAAGAACTGGCAAGATAAACACATTATGGCTTTTGTATTTTGCAAGCGCATAAACCTTTCAGTAAAATATTAGGCAACAAAAATTGGGCAAACTATATACTGGTTGATCAGACATTTTGTGAAAGGACAAGGAGAAACAATTACGTTTGTGCAATTGTAATCTCCGCCAAGAAATTAAAATAGGAGCAGTAGTTGTACAAACGCAAAAACTGTGGAATAAAACACAAGAGAATGTAATATGGTATCACACAAAGATATTAAATAACACATTATGTCCTCCAAATGAGTCTCGGAACGATGGCAGAAATATTAACCCATCACAGTCCGTGCAAAGAGTGATAGATTGTGTATCGAGAAAATAATGTGTGTTGTACAGGGACAATGTCTATGAAAAACTGATATCCTTTAGCAATGCAATGGTCATTATATTATATAACTGAGCAGTATAATGGAGCATACATTAAATAAAGTAAGATAATGCATTATGAAATTTTACGAAAAACAAAGAAAAAAAATGCTTGGAATAGAACAAAACCTCAGACTGCTTACCGAAGTAACAATGTCGGAGTCGTTAGAACAAATGATAATTTACAGCGCTCTAACCATCTGCGCTATTCTGACTTGTGAGGAAATCTGTGCAATAGTTATTCAAGATACTTACAATCCTGACGTCAAATGTTAACAAGAAACTGGCCAAAATATGAATGGCCTAAATGTTATTACAAAAAATCGCAAAATGCGTAAATTCGTTTCATATTATGTGCGAATTATTTAACCATGTATATTTGCCTTGATATTAATATCTCAATTTCAGATTTTGGAACGATGTTACCCCCCTTAGGGCTCTATTGTAAACTATGTCACTTTAATGGAGTCTCTTACATTAACGAAACTATAAATCATAAAAATATAAGCATAGTACTATAAAATAATTCCATGTTATATGTAAACATGTGCACATTAAAAATATAAAACAGCATTTTTCGAAGTGAAATTCGTATTAATTTTTTTTAGTTTTGAAAACAAAATGCTACAAAACAGAGTTATACTGTCCATGTAACTCTGTATATCGTCGCGGCCGATTTTTGAAGAAAAAAAATCCAGGACGGCACTTTCCGCTTGTATGGTATTTTCTGTTTCAAGGAAGTCTTTTTAAACATAAATCCACTGTAATCGGAAAGTGCCGTCCCGGATTAGCCTGTGCGGACTGCACAGGCTAATCCGGGACGACACTTTACGCACATGCATTAAGTCCGGTTTTCCCACGACGCGCCTCGTTTAATGATATTATTGATATGTTTTTAATATTTATTTAGTTTTAGAAGCTTAAAGTTGACCATTTACCAAATAAAATTTTATATATATATAAAATATATATATATATATATATATATAACAAGAGGGCCATAATGGCCCAAAGCGCTCACCTGAGAACTGGTACAGATGAAGACCATACTGTTGTGACAGGTTTGAAAAATAAGGTATATGAACAATACGTAACGGGGGATAGGATCAATTTGATTTAAAACATCGGTTATTGCAATGGGCTAACTAAAGTACGAGTTGGGTACTAAATGTGCGGTGTGTTTGCTAATGGTTCTCAAATCATTTTTGTCAATATTCTGACCTTACCCTTTTTCATTAAGTCATTGACAATTCTGGAAATGCAGAAACAGTAGATTTTGATGTATTTTTTCGCAGACAGTTTTAGAGAACTAGTTGCAATGCGATAATTGCGATGGCTGTGCTATAAGGTCAAGTTTTGCTTTTTCTTTGATACTTTTCTGTTCAATGATGATAAGTGATGTTAATGCAGGCTCTGAAGACATCAATGTTGCTTGTACAAATAACTGCATGCAAGGTTTGCAACTGTTAGAAATCAAATTTTATCAATCAGTTTTTATTGTCATACGCAAACTATGTAATTTTGGTCAACATTGAATAAAAACTCGTGTGTGCAAGCCAATCATTGAAAACTTGTTGATGTTTCTTTTCCAAATACAAGGAGCAATAACTCCGGTGTTTCTGGCTTATATTCGACTTCACCTGTAGTCTTACGTTCTTAGACAAACTGTGCACGATTGGTGAAGATTGGATGAAAAATGAAGTCTCTATCCTTAATGATGTCCAATTTTGTTGAATTGTTTTCACAAACAAAGGGCAAAAAATCTGGTGTTTCTGGTCCGATTTGCTTATATTCGACTTCACTTTTAATCTTATGGTCATAGACAAACTGTGCAAGATTGATGAAGATTGGATGAAAAATGAAGTCTCTATCCCGAATAATGTCCATCGTTGAATATTTTGTTCACAAACAAAGGGCAATAACTCAGATATTTCTGGTCCGATCTTGCTTATATTCGACTTCAACTGTACTCTCATAGTAATAGACAAACTGTGCAAGTTTGGAGAAGATTGGATGAATAATGTCCATTTTTGTATTTTTTTAAATAAACAAAGGGCAATAACTCTGGTATTTGAAACACGATCTGGCCCATTTTTTGCATCTGCTGAGATCTAATGGTCATACACAAACTGAGAAGGTTTGGTTAAGATTAAGATAAAGTCTGTATGTTGGAAAAAGGCCTTTTTGCACTTTTTTGCATGAAAAAGGGACAATAACTCTAGTATTACTGTGATCTGACTCAATAACACCAATCCGAGATTGTATGGTCATACACAAACTGTGCAAGTTTGGTTAAGATTGGATAAAAAGTGAAGTATCCAGTGTGAATACAACCCCAACTGTTGACGGCACACGGACAACAGACGACGGACGACGCAGGAGAGGTCCCCTATAGTTCCTATACCAATAGCTCACCGAGCACCTCGTGCTAAGATGAGCTAAAAATAAATCTCTACCTACCTACCCTAATTTTTGGGGGCATGTAACCTGAAACAAACATTTTTTTTACGCCTTATGTATGTTGGTTAAATTGATATTTCAAGCTCAGAAAAATTAATGTCAATGGAATTGCTTTGCAGAAGAACTTGCATTGATATTTCAAGCTAAGCAAACAATAATGTCAAAGGAATAGCAGAGGAACTCGCATTGATATTTCAAGTAAAGCAAACAATAACTCTTTACCATTGTATTTCAGGTGCCCACGTGTGTCTAAAAGCATTGAAACCCGATGGAGTAAGTTTAAGTATGTAGAATTGGCCGTTTAAATATTTAAATAAATAATACAATATTAAAATGTGAACTGTACAGTCTGCGATCGTATGTCCCAGAAAAATTGGTTGCCCGTTATTCTACTGATGAAAACAATTGTCATTGATACCATTTAATATCGTGAATGTGCTTTATGATTGATGGGAAACATTAAGGGAAGCATATTTCCTATACAAACTTTGATGTCAAAGATGTGCGAACTTTTACACGATTAGCATAACCCCTTAGTCGACACATTCACGTTCGTATCGTGGATTAATTACTTCTCTTTAATCTGCAAGAATGGTTTACTTTTTAGTAGACAGGAACGTAGCATGAGTCTTGGAAACAAACCTTTAATTTCAAGAACATCGGATACCAACGACATGTAAAGTAGATAACATTGAGTAGTGCACAGATAAAGCTTGGTCAGTCATGACCTGGTGCTATTCTTATATAATTTCACAAATGGTGTGAATATGGTGGCTGATTTCTGCCATATCGTTCTGGCGTAACACGCCGACACGCCAGAACGACAAATATACGCGCCGATACGACAAATAAAGGTACTTGTCGTTTTGGCGTGCGGCGTGTTGGCGCCCTTCAAACGCGCCAACACGCCAGAACGACAAAGTAAGAACGCCAAAACGACAAGTTTATACCCGCCAGAACGACAACAAGACACATAATTCTCTCGTTCTGGTGCCCATTATTTGGCGTGTTGGCGCCGCGGATTTGTCGTTCTGGCGTTCTGGCTGGCGCCGACACGCCAGAACGACAAAAAGCGCGCCGATACGAGAAATAAGGTATTTGTTGTCCTTTCGTTTGGCGTGCATGCTTAGCGGAAGGCGCCAACACGCCAAAACGAACGGACGACAAATATCTTAATTGTCGTATCGGCGCGCTTATTTGTCGTTCTGGCGTGTTGTCGTTTTGGCGCCCTTCAAATCCGCCATAACGACAAATCTGAGACGCCAACACGCCAAATAAGGACCGCCATAACGAGATATTTAAGTGTCGTGATGTCGTTCTGGCGCGTACAAATTTGTCGTATTGTCGTTATCGTTGTGGCGCGTTGGCGCGTTAAAAGGCCGCCAACACGCCGTCACGCCAGAACGATAAATATGTGCGCCGATAAGACAAATCAGGTATTTGTCGTTCTGGCGTGTTGTCGTTTTTGCGCCCTTCAAAGGCGCCAACACGCCAAAACGACATGGCAGAAATCAGCCACCATAGGTATGTGAACGTGCATTTAAACATTTGATTTTATTCGGTCTCATTCTACGCTCACAAATGTAGTACACGTAACATAGAAACATTTGAATAACAAATATAAGTTATTATTCACAAAGGCATGTGAACATACAGATACAGGCAGGTCAATGGCTCTAAATGTTATTGATTTCCTTCGGCACTTAATTGTGATCGCCGGGCTGACATCAACATGATTATCGCATTAGTACATTTTGTCATTGACTGATTCAATTTTCTGGTTTAAATTTACTACAGAAATGATCTGGATATTTGAAAGAAAGCAACACAGTCGTTTCGAAATAAAAATTAGAAATGAAATAGCAGGCATTTGTTAAATGATGTGTGCTACTTCTTAATTGTAACAGACCTTCCCATAACAGTCAATCATATGCAAATACATTTGTGGCGCGTCGTGAGAAAACCGGTCTTAATGCATGTGCTTAAAGTGTCGTCGCGGATTAGCCTGCACAGTCCGCACAGGCTAATCCCGGACGGCACTTTCCGCCTACAGTGGATTTATGTTTAGAAGTGACTTCCTTGAAACAGAAAATACCATAAAAGCGGAAAGTGTCGTCCTGGATTAGCCTTTATGCACATGCATTATGCCCGGTTTTCCCACGACACGCCTCATTTAGTATTTTATCCAGCCATTGTGATCGAATTTCACGTCTTAAACGGTTAACATATTCATTGGGTAGATCGTATGTTACTAACTGGTACAGTGTAAGTGAGGAAAAAACTAACTGGTACAAACATGGCGGATTTGCGCACATTTTTCAATGTCTTACACAGGATTTGTGGAAGGTTAATGTATTTTTCCTTTTAGATTTGACTTAATCATTACGCACAGGATGATCTACAGTTATTCATATATCCTCGGTATAAATCGTCTTGCTTTACTGTTAGGAATAAAAAAAAATATGAAAGACTTTATACGCAATTGCTAGTTTTTCTAGGAATTGAACGGCTTATTATTTCTGCGTTTTTGGCAATTTATAAAGTTTTATATGCAGTTTTTGTACAAATCAGAACTCGAAAAGCTTTGCCGCACACCTTTCTTGAACCCCTGAATGGTTTGTACACTCAACCGTCATGTAAGCGTCAAAATTCGAAAAGTAACCCCACCTTTCACAACTGGGAAGCATAGTAACCCCACTTTTCACAACTGGGGAGCATAGTAACCCCACTTTTCACAACTGGGAAGCATAGTAACCCCACTTTTCACAACTGGGAAGCATAGTAACCCCACTTTTCACAACTGGGAAGCATAGTAACCCCACTTACCGTAACAACCCTAGAGTCTTTCGACTGGGGAAGAGTTATGTGTTAAATGTGACTTTATGGCAAAATAGCATCAAATAGCAATTACATCTAATACATAAAAACAACATTATAATTTATGCAATGATCACATTATATTTTAATGTTTAAGGAAGTCAATGTTATGTATTCCTGGTGGTAAGACATACGTTAATTTAAACAGCAATCAAATCAGCATTATGTATGATTTATAAATGTACAGCCAAATAAATTAGGTAATTAGATATGCAACTGTACTGGTTGGTATGTTGTCTTTGATTTTGGTAAACTGCATTCATTCTGTTGTAACTGTTATTTTGTATTAAATGAAGGATTTATCATGATTGGCATGTAAAGTCATATGATTTCGCGGAAATTGAAATGGTTGCACAATGAGTATAATTCTTAATTTTAATTTTAATATTTGGCGCGGTTTTAACTAGTTACTAGAATGTGCACATAATATGTTTTGCATGGTAACTTACAGCAGTCACCAGGAGGGAAGGAGAGCAGGCCCCGTGTTCACAAAACAAGTTGAGTCTGATTTTCAGGTTTAAGATGAACTTGAGCCAGATATTTCAGGATGAGGCTCAACAACGATGATCACTAAAATCAGGATCAGTTTTAATGTTTGGTCCAATATATATTATATAAAAACTATTGTAAACTCTTAGCAAGGTACATTTGCTGTCTGACATGAAGAAAAGTTATTCCGAAAATAAAATATGATTAAAATTCCTCTCAGTTGAGCTACAAAATCAAGATCAGCTAAGACTGATCCTGATCCTGAAATTGATCCTTTGTGAACACGGGACCAGGAGGAAAGAAACCATTTGATTCCACAAATCGGCAATGGAAATGTGTGTTATGTGTTGTATGCCATTTACTTGTATGTCTGCCATGTTATTTTTGTTTGTCGCTTTATTTGTTTGTTTGTATATATATTTTATGGTAAAATCATATGTAATTGTAAGGCCACTAGAACATGACACTAATAATTCATATTTGATATTAGGTATTATTATTAATAATTATAGCATATATTATTAATAGCATTATGATTACAATAACTGTGATGTTAATATTGTGTATTTGTATATTTTACTATTTCAGAATGGGGATTTTCTATGCTCCCGAAGCTGTCACAAACATTTTTGAATTGTGATGATTAAAATGAACCATAGAACAAGAACGAGCCTTGTTATTATAAAACTCCCTCCTTACCAAAACGTACGCAAAATTACACAACATCCATCTAAAATGTATGGACACGTTGAAATAACAAAAAATGCCCCTAAACAGGTGGTAAGTTACATTTTTAATGATATGGAACACAGAGAATGAATTTCATCTTCAACAGTGATACATGAGCCATGCTGGGTTAACGTCATATTACACGTCACAACAATGGCCCAGGTAGCCCTGGGATCGCTCACCTGTAAGCAATTTCGCAGTAATATATGGACACAGTGAACATCTCATACATGAACAACGTTCAAACAAGATTTGTCATTAAAGCAATATAAGGAAAATTCCCCCACCACGTTGATTTAGAAATCAAAATGAGGTTAAAGAATTTAGATGTTCATCCGAGAAATATTTTAAAGAAATTAATGTTAAGTCAATCCACTTGTTTCAGACGAGATGATTGACAACGTTGTCATATAAGCATAAAATGAAAAATGCACCCCATTTCGACCATGTTTTAAAAGAAACAAAGGTGTTAAAGAATGTAGTTGAGGGTCACCCAATGAAGATTAAAGCAGCAGTCCAGAAATATATGTTACAAAATAAAACTTTGCATAAATCGTGTAAAATGGACATCTTACCGATCAAAATACAAAATACCGCATTGAACTCGGTAAAATAATAACGTTTTGGTAACTTTTTATCGTAAAATTATGAGATAGATGGTGATGCCTCTGGAATAAATCAGCATGTACATTAGTGTATATTCCGTTCGTACCGAGTGTTTTCGAACATAGACATAAAATGCCTTTCGTCAATAAGAAACAGTTTTTAATCGAATAAACGTTATTAACGTTCATTAGAATTAATGACAACTTAAGATGTATTGAATTATATATTCTATGGACTGCAGCTTTAATGTAAACATATTTTGAAATCCAGCTAGTGCCTTATAACAAGCTTATCTTTTTTCCTATGTAGTCATATAAGTGAAACTGCTGCTCTGTTCGGTGGCCTTGTTTGTAACGTATACAAGTGGTTTGATTTGAAAGGATTTGGGTATTGGGTCACACCATTTTTTTTATATAGCCATATAGGAAAAACTGCCCCGCCCTCATCTTGTGTCCATGATACAAAGTATCGAAATGAAGGAATTAAATGAATTTGGTAGAGGGTCACGCAGGAACAATTATTATGAAATTATTTAACAATGCAGCCAGTGGTTTCTAAAAAGTAGATTTTCAACATTTTTATGTAGCAAAAATTTTTATAAGGAAAACTGCCCAGCCCATGTTTTTTAACGAACCATAAGGATTGGGCTGAATTTGGTAGAAGGTAACCCAAGGAACGTGGTAGAAGGTAACCCAAGGAACGTGGTAGAAGGTAACCCAAGGAACGCTTACCAGTTTGTGGTTTCAGACAGAAATATGTTTCAGAATATTGAGTTAACCTGCTTTTGTTACTAAGCCGTCAACATGAAAACTTTGGTTAAGTCAGTCAGTCTTGAATGCATGGATTTTTTCATAGTCTTTCATGCCAACAACAAGAGTGGCCGAGCGTTTTCTGAAGCAAACGGATATAGGTCTGGTTGCAGCCTTCTTCCCCGTGACCAGCTCTATCAGGGACTGTCTGCCATCTCTGTCGACCAGGATGATCTTGTTAGACCAACCACCACATACGAGCACTTGCCCTTCTTCGGTCACATGAAGGCCTGGTATTGGGGAATTCGAACCCAGTGCTTGATCTGTAAGCACAGCCAGTACCGTACCGTCCGTACGCAATGTGAGCAGCTTCCTACAATCGGAATCGGCAACACACAACGTGGCTCCGTCTGGACTGATTGCACAGGCTGAACTGTAGGAACAACCCGTGCAAACACGGGTACATGCAAACATATTTCGCTAGACAAAAATGATTTATATGTGTGCTGTCAAAAGCATAAAAAATGCTTCTGTTGTAAACAGGATAATAAAAAACAAACATTCGTCTGATTAATTTTTCGTTTTGTTGACATCCCTTTTTTAAGATCTGAGTAGCTTTTCTATACAACCACGGGCACCACACAAGACCTTTTTATTGAATTTTTCTCCAAAATGACAATCACATCGGTTACAAAATTTGCACAGCCGCATCACACTTAAAATATAGGTATGATAAAAATCAGTAATCGTTTACTTTTCCCTTGCTCTCAGATGTTAAAACAAATAATTGCACGTGAAAATCGTGGTGTGTGTTGAAATTCGATGAAGTTTAGAATCAAAGTGTTTAACAACGACACTCCAACCAAAACAACAAACAACATTTAACATCAATTATTTAATCAATAATGAATAATTTATGCTTCCAAAATGTAAATCATATGCAATTCTATTCAATCAGTGTACTTGGATATCACGCGATTATTGTTTAACCCATTTTACACAAAGGATCGGATTGTGATATTTGATGAATGTCAATTTATCAATAGCTAGGGAGAAATTTAAAATGTTACTGGCAAAATCTGGAAAAGGCTTATGTGCAATATACAGGACGCGCGCGCGCCGTTGCTATGGAAGAGGACGCATTCCACGTACTTAGGTATGGAGTAATTTATATAATAAGATAAATGTTCTCTTTATTTGGATTGTTATTTATAAAATCATTATTTTAATGATTTTTTAATCAAAATAAAAGGAAAGCATCAAAATATTGAGTCTTAATTTCAAACAGTGAAATATACTTTATCTCGTTTTCGCATTTTTGCGAATTTGTGTTTTGATATTATGTTTTATTTTTGTTTAGTTTTGTATGTTAACGAATTTGCAGATAAAGGAAATTAAATACATCGAAGTCTAATAAATTATTTTGTGTTCTTGAAAGATTTGGAGAAATTCGTGGTAAAAATACAAAAGATATAGCTGACTAAAGGAAGGTCGAGGTAACAGTGCCTATTGATGTATAGCATCTTTATAATAAATTAACAGTCAGTTGTAGTTGTATTTAATATTGGTACATTTATAGCTGGATTAAGGACATCTGGAAGCACATGCTTGATTGTATTTCTGGAAAAGAACCCAGTTTATATCTACTGGTTGTTTAACAAATTTCAGAAAATGTAATATACAAAATCATCAAAATTAGCAGCAGTTGCCATAAGATATATATATATTTCGAGAGAATCTCATTAGTACCAGTTACGTTAACTGGGGTTGCTTTACTCCCCAGATGTGAACAAGGGGGGATTACATTTCGAATTTCGACGCTTACATGATGATTATTACGGAACATTCAGGGTTTCAAGATAGGTGTACACCAAGGCTTTTCGACTCCTCATTTGAAAAAAAAAATACTTATAAAACTTTATAAATTGCCACAAAGTCAGAAATAATAAGCCGTTCAATTCGTAAACAGCCAGGCAATTGCGTATAATGTCTAATAACTTTTTTTCTTCCTGACAGAATAGCTACACGATGTATACCGAGGGTGAATGAACAATTGTAGATCATCCTTCGCATAATGATTAAGTTAAATTTAGAAGATAAATACATGAACCTTCCATAAATCCTGTTTAAAACATTAAAATATCAGCGGAAATCCGCCATTGTTAGTACCAGTTAGTTTTTTCCTCATTTACAATATACACCTATAAATATTTTCCACCGGGGGGGGGGGTGGGGGTGGGTGGGGGGAGAGCGGTGGGCTGACCCAGGTGAATTAGACAGATTTTATTTTGGGGAGTCTAATTCCCCACCCTAGAGTCAAGCATTTTGTCTAAATAGCCTCAGTGGTAGATGCTAAATGTCTACCAAATGGCCCGGGGCCTGTATTACCAGGATCTAAAATCCGACCAAAGTCTATTACCCGGGACCCGGAATCATTCGGAATGTCAAATTGCCGTCTGTCGGGAATCGCTTTCAGTGTAAAGTCCCCTATATGCCCGTCTACCCCCAATGGGGAAAACATTGATAGGTGCACAATACCAGTTAGTAACGTACAATCTACACCGTGATATTTTACATAAGAGAGCAGTCGCCAAAGCTCGTGAAATGTTTGCAATTATTGGTGAATAGAAAACAGTCCGTTAACAATAGCTGGGGATTTCAAACGCTGGTGGCAACAGACTGGAAAGGTCTAATTAAGCATTTTATGCCCGAACAACATTCACCAAATTAATTCTTACACGACGAATTGGAAATACAATGTATATAGTATACGAGCGGGACTGTAAACAAGTTTAAATGAATGAAATTTTCATCGGCAATTTGCATGGCAAGGTCCTCGTTTTCTTGAATGCTGAGTACTAAAAGTCAAAAACTGTAAAACAAACGAAGAGCAAAGTTTTTTAGCGCGACTTAACACCAAAAACCTGTGCAGTCAAATTCAGCTAAAGATAAAGTTCTGTGTTCAGGAAATGGTGTTTGTGCAATGAAATTTATAAACACGTAAAAGGAAATAAACACTGCAACCCATCTTGAATTTCCTTGTTTTCATTGTTTTTAAACTTTAATCACAGAACACGTGTTCGTTTTTGAAAGGAATAGTAAATGGATTTCTACCCTCAAACTAGCTTATAAAAATATTGTTTGTACAACACTCTTCAGTAGAACTGCTTAGTGCAAGAATTCGAACGATGAAGCAATTAAGTGGTCCCTTATTTTTTGTCCGTGTAATTTGAAATTTTATCCATGAAGGACTATTAACAATTATATTGCAGGTGCTCACTTGACACTGAAACAGTGTTAGTAAACACGGAGTCAGTTGATATATACTGATATATTGTTCAAATGTAAACTTCTTCAAATGTGAACTTTACAGTAATAAATCTGCGATGGTATGTCACAGAAAAATTGGTTGCACCTAAATCTACTTTTGAAAATCACTGTCTTTGTTACACTGTAATTTCGTGCATATACTTCATAATAGATGAGACACATTATAGGAGATAAAGCTAAATAGAAACGATGAATTTCAAAGATGCAAACTTGAACATGTTCTCTCTAAGATAATTATATTTGTTTCATAAGCCTTTCGCGAAAAATATTAGGATCCTTAAATAGTTATGGTGTGCAGTTCAAAGCAATAACGTGAAATTTTCCACTTAGTACGGTGACCGTAAGTGAAGTGGAGTCTCGAGACCACATCGGAGTTTCATAACGTGTAAAACATTCAATTGATTTCCTTCGGCACTTCCTTTTGATCGCCGTGCTGACATCGACCTGATTATCGAATAAGAACTTTATTAATTGCTTCAGTGACTGATTCAATTTTCTGGTTTATATTGACGACTATACTTAATGACAGACATTATCTGAACATCAAAGAAAGCAACACCATCGATTCGAAATGAAAACGCTTAGGCAAACAAATCGGAAATGACACAGCAGGCAATTTTAATTTAAGCGAAATAATACTAACACGACGAATTGGAGTATAAATACGGTTTAATGCCTAATATGTTGATCGATCGTGATCATGGCAATGCGTTCGTGTTCCCGAGTGGCGGGTACTGGTATAACTAGTGTGGTTAGTAGGGTACTGGTATAACAAGGGTGGTAAGTAGGGTACTGGTATAACAAGGGTGGTCAGTTGGGTACTGGTATAACTAGTGTGGTCAGTAGGGTACTGGTATAACAAGGGTGGTCAGTAGGGTACTGGTATAACTAGTGAGGTCAGTAGGGTACTGGAATAACAAGGATGGTCAGTAGGGTACTGGTATAACTAGGTTGGTCAGTAGGGTACTGGTATCACTAGTGTGGCCAGTAGGGTACTGGTATAACAAGGGTGGTCAGTACGGTACTGGTATTACTAGTGTGGTCAGTTGGTACTGGTATAACTAGTGTGGTCAGTAGGTACTGTTATAAATAGTGTGGTCAGTAGGGTACTGGTATAACTAGGGTGGTCAGTAGGGTACTGGTATAACTAGGGTAGTCAGTAGGGTACTGGTATAACTAGTGTGGTCAGTAGGGCACTGGTATAACTAGTGTGGTCAGTAGGGTACTGGTATAACTAGGGTGGTCAGTAGGGTACTCGTATAACAAGTGTGGTCAGTAGGGTACTGGTATAAGTAGGGTGGTCAGTAGGGTACTGGTATAACAAGGGTGGTCAGTAGGGTACTGGTATAACTAGTGTGGTCTGTAGGGTACCGGTATAACTAGGGTGGCCAGTAGGGTACTGGTATAACTAGTGTGGTCAGTAGGGTACTGGTGTAACTAGTGTGGTCAGTAGGGTACTGGTATAACTAGTGTGGTCAGTAGGGTACTGGTATAACTAGTGTGGTCAGTAGGGTACTGGTATGAGAAGGGTCGTCAGTTGGGTACTGGTATAACAAGGGTGGTCACTAGGGTACTGGTATAAATAGTGTGGTCAGAAGGGTACTAGTATAACTAGTGTGGTCAGTAGGGTACTGGTATAACAAGTGTGGTCAGTAGGGTACTGGTATAACTAGTGTGGTCAGCAGGGTACTGGTGTAACAAGGGTAGTCAGTACGGTACTGGTATAACAAGGATGGTCTGCAGGGTACTGGTATAACTAGTGTGGTCAGTAGGATACTGGTATAACTAGTGCAGTCAGTAGGATACTGGTATAACTAGTGTGGTCAATAGGGTACTGGCATAACAAGGGTGGGCAGTAGGGTAGTGGTATAACTAGTGTGGTCAGTAGGGTACTGGTATAACTTGTGTGGTGAGTAGGGTACTGGTATAAGAAGGGTGGTCAGTAGGGTACTGGTATAACTAGTACAGTCAGTAGGGTACTGGTATAAGAAGGGTGGTCATTAGGGTGCTGGTGTAACTAGTGCAGTCAGCAGGGTACTGATCTAAGTAGGGTGGTCAGTAGGGTACTGGTATAACTAGTGCAGTCAGTAGGGTACTGGTATAAGTAGGGTGGTCAGTAGGGTACAGGTGTAACTAGTGCAGTCAGTAGGGTATTGGTATACGTAGGGTTGTCAGTAGGGTATTGGTATAACAAGGGTGGTCAGTAGGGTACTGGTAAAACAAGGGTGGTCAGTAGGGTACTGGTATAAGTAGGGTGGTCAGTAGGGTACAGGTATAACTAGTGCAGTCAGTAGGGTACTGGTATAAGTAGGGTGGTCAGTAGGGTATTGGTATAACAAGGGTGGTCAGTAAGGTACTGGTATAACTAGTGTGGTCAGTAGGGTAATGGTATAACTAGTGTGGTCAGTAGGGTACTGGTATAACTAGTGTGGTCAGTCGAGTACTGGTATAACAAGGGTGATCAGTAGGGTACTGGTATAACTAGTGTGGTCAGTAGGGTACTGGTATGACTCGGGTGGTCAGTATGGTACTGGTATGACAAGGGTGGTCTGTAGGGTACTGGTATAACTAGGGTGGTCAGTAGGGTACTGGTATAACAAGGGTGGTGTGTATGGTACTGGTATAACTAGTGCACTCATTAGGGTACTGGTATAACTAGTGTGGTCAGTAGGGTACTGGTATAACAAGGGTGGTCAGTAGGGTACTGGTATAACAAGAGTGGTCACTAGTGTACTGGTATAACTAGTGTGGTCAGTAGGGTACTGGTATAACAAGTGTGGTCAGTAGGGTACTGGTATAACTAGTGTGGTCATTAGGGTACTGGTATAACTAGTGTGGTCAGTAGGGTACTGGCATAACTAGTGTGGTCAGTAGGGTACTGGTATAACAAGGGTGGTCAGTAGGGTACTGGTATAACTAGTGTGGTAAGTAGGGTACTGGTATAACAAGGGTGGTCAGTAGGGTACTGGTATAACTAGGGTGGTCAGTAGGGTACTGGTATAACTAGGCTGGTCAGTAGGGTACTGGTATAACAAGGGTGGTCTGTAGGGTACTGGTATAACTAGTGTGGTCAGTAGGGTACAGGTATAACTAGTGTGGTCAGTAGGGTACTGGTATGACTCGGGTGGTCAGTATGGTACTGGTATGACAAGGGTGGTCTGTAGGGTACTGGTATAACTAGGGTGGTCAGTAGGGTACTGGTATAACAAGGGTGGTGTGTATGGTACTGGTATAACTAGTGCACTCATTAGGGTACTGGTATAACTAGTGTGGTCAGTAGGGTACTGGTATAACAAGGGTGGTCAGTAGGGTACTGGTATGACTAGGGTGGTCAGTAGGGTACTGGTATAACTAGGCTGGTCAGTAGGGTACTGGTATAACAAGGGTGGTCTGTAGGGTACTGGTATAACTAGGGTGGTCAGTAGGGTACTGGTATAGAAGGGTGGTCTGTAGGGTACTAGTATAATTAGTGCAGTCAGTAGGGTACTGGTATAACTAGGGTGGTCAGTAGGGTACTGGTATAACTAGTGTGGTCAGTAGGGTACTGGTATAACTAGTGTGGTCAGTAGGGTACTGGTATAACTAGTGTGGTCAGTAGGGTACTGGTATAACTAGTGTGGTCAGTAGGGTACAGGTATAACTAGTGTGGTCAGTAGGGTACTGGTATGACTCGGGTGGTCAGTATGGTACTGGTATGACAAGGGTGGTCTGTAGGGTACTGGTATAACTAGGGTGGTCAGTAGGGTACTGGTATAACAAGGGTGGTGTGTATGGTACTGGTATAAATAGTGCACTCATTAGGGTACTGGTATAACTAGTGTGGTCAGTAGGGTACTGGTATAACAAGGGTGGTCAGTAGGGTACTGGTATAACAAGAGTGGTCACTAGTGTACTGGTATAACTAGTGTGGTCAGTAGGGTACTGGTATAACAAGTGTGGTCAGTAGGGTACTGGTATAACTAGTGTGGTCATTAGGGTACTGGTATAACTAGTGTGGTCAGTAGGGTACTGGCATAACTAGTGTGGTCAGTAGGGTACTGGTATAACAAGGGTGGTCAGTAGGGTACTGGTATAACTAGTGTGGTCAGTAGGGTACTGGTATAACAAGGGTGGTCAGTAGGGTACTGGTATAACTAGGGTGGTCAGTAGGGTACTGGTATAACAAGGGTGGTCTGTAGGGTACTGGTATAACTAGGGTGGTCAGTAGGGTACTGGTATAACAAGGGTGGTCTGTAGAGTACTAGTATAATTAGTGCAGTCAGTAGGGTACTGGTATAACTAGGGTGGTCAGTAGGGTACTGGTATAACAAGGGTGGTCAGTAGGGTACTGGTATAACTATGGTCGTCAGTAGGGTACTGGTATACCAAGGTGGTCTGTAGGGTACTGGTATTACTAGTGCAGTCAGTAGGGTACTGGTATAACTAGTGTGGTCAGTAGGGTACTGGTATAACAAGGGTGGTCAGTAGGTACTGGTATAACAAGGATGGTCTGTAAGGTACTGGTATAACTAGTGTGGTCATTAGGGTACTGGTATAACTAGTGTGGTCCGTAGGGTACTGGTATAACTAGTGTGGTAAGTAGAGTACTGGTATAACAAGGGTGGTCAGTAGGGTACTGGTATAACTAGTGTGGTCAGTAGGGTACTGGTATAACTAGTGTGGTCAGTAGGGTATAACAAGGATGGTCTTTACAACAGATTGCCGACATTTAGCACAGACAAGAATATGATCGGACGACGGACAGCCGAGTTGCCGTCTATCGTCTCCCCAGATAAAATAACTCACAGATGCACATGAAGATGCAAAAGTTCGAAATTAATGCAGAAATAATATTGACCCGGGCTCGTATTTACCAATCCATTCTTAGACTTAAGACATAAGAATAAATAATGTGCTAGAACTATTCAGTTTTAAGAGGCTATTAATTTGAATCTTACTTGATAATCACCAACTCCAATTATTACATTCTTTATTATGAACAATTCGTTAATGATATAAGCGGCATTGATTACCAGTATATTTGTGAACGTATTTTTTCTTGAGTCTAAGTCTATTCTTGAGTCGAAGTCTATTCTTTACTCTTGAGTCTAAGAATGGGATAGTGAATACCAGCCCAGATGGTTTCTCCTTGCGATATACGAGCCCCGATGGTTTCTCCTTGCGCTATACGAGCCCCGATGGTTTGTCCTTGCGCTGTAACTGAAATTGAAACAGCAACGCACTTGGATTTCCATATTTTTATTGTTCTAATCACAGAACACATGTTCATTCTTGAAAGGAACAGTGGCTGGATTTCTACCCTCAAAAGAGCTTATAAAAATATCTGTTGTACAACAATCATCAACATATTTAGCCAAACAAAGGCCACCACCGTATCTAGTGAATACTCAATAATATTACATCGTTTTTAAAAAAAAATAAACATTGAATACAGAAGTTTGCCTTCGTCATACGGAGCTGCAGTTACATGTCAAGGTGACATTATATAGATTGATCTGGGATTTGCCACGAATAGTTTACTCCTCCCCAGCTATTGTCAAAGGATTAATTTCCATTCATCGAAAATCACAGACAATAACATGTGCTAATTTGAACATATCAAACATTACCACGTGCTAATTTGAATATCCCAAACATTATGCACGTGCTCTCGGTATGAAATAGTTTAACCAAGTGTGATAATGCGATAACATTGCAGATTAATTTGAATATGATTGACAGTTGTGGAAGCATCCATTCTGAAATCGTTCCTAGATATGAGGTCTTGCATATGGATACTCAATAAACAACTTAGGCGTCTGAGCCCATAGAACTTTCCACTGTTTTGCCACTAAACATGTAAACTCCTCCCAAACTAATGTCGATGGATTAATTTCCATTCATTGATAATCACAAACACATCACAAGCTTCACAACGTGTTCTTTTGTGTAAAATAGTTAAACCATTAAACACGTGATATTCGAGTACAATGACTGAATAAAATACTAGATTGGTTTCCATATGATGGACATTTGTGGAAACTTCTAATGTCCTCTCTATATTTTCTCGTTCAGAGACCTTTGGAATACCTGAATTTTTAAGGTTGTGGTCTACTCGGCATTTAATATGTTAATATGCAAAACTGGGGAAACTATTACTGTAGGAATAAATATCATTATATTACTCTGGGCAGTGTAGGCACAAAAAAGTACTTTCTAATACACATATACACACATGCAAAACCTATGGCAGCCCTCATAATTGGTCCCAAGATTGCTATACAAACTTAAATATAAAGAACAACTAATTTACAAGTAACATGATATACAATTTAACACAAGCATATGATAAACACAATGATAAGTGATCGAAAACAGAAATAAGCTCAGTTAACTAAATATAGAAACTAGACAAGATGCAAACGGTATAAAGGATTTTACACAAAACTAGAATTGTCACATGAGTGATAGATATACCCCCACAATATGGCCTTGTCACAAAACTATGGCATCCATTCGAAAGAAAAGGAGAGTGAGAATGATTAATTTGTGAATGGTCAACAGTGTATTGGGAAAAATTTAATTTCAATAGGAGCCATAACTCTGTCAACATTTAGTGGTTTGTAACCAAAGTTAAACTTAATCTGTAGCTATGATATTACACCTATGTACCAAAAATAATTTAAATATGAAAACCTTTCATGAGTTATTGTCCATATTTTTCGGAAATTTAAGTCAAAAAGGGGCCATAACTCTGTCAAAATTTAGTGATTTGTAACCAACATCGAACTTGACCTGTATTCTATGATGTAACACATGTGTGCCAAAAATTATTTGACTATGTCAAGCCTTTTTTGAGTTATCATCCGGAAACGAAAAACCGACGGACTGACAAGCTCACTCCTATATACCCCCCCTAAAGTTCGTTTGTGAGGGTATAATAAATAATAGCCCTCTAGATGTGCATATCAAACAAATGCATTATAAAGCAATTTTTTAAAATCACACAACTTTAATATAACTGAACAAAATGCCAAACAGGTGAACAAAAAGCGTCTAAAATCGATTCTTTACCATCCATTATTATGTACGATATCTAATAGTAGGCATAGGCCTAAACGTACGACTTCTCTGATGCACGAGCAACATTACATACATGATCAACAAACTTTATACAAACAATTTAATATTTCGGATTACGTTAACGAGCAAAAAAAATTTGAGGCGCGTCGTGAGAAAACCGGACTCAATGCATGTGCGTAAAGTGTCGTCCCGGATTAGCCTGTGCATTCCGCACAGGTTAATCCAGGACGGCACTTTCCGCCTACAATTTATGTTTAGAAGAGACTTCCTTAAAACAGAAAATACCATAAAAGCGGAAAGTGCCATCCTGGATTAGCCTGTGCGGACTGCAGTTTTCCCACGACACGCCTCATTTGCTGAATGTCAAGGTAAGATGTAGAGAATATTTGTTGGTTTCAGTGTCGGGTCGTATTTTTCTTTCATGAGTGGTCATATAAAACATATTTTCACGAGTGGCGGAGACACAAGTGAAAATATGAGTTTTCTATTACCGCAAATGAATTAAAAGACGATCTTACACTGAAATGAACAAATTTTCTTTTAATTTCATGCTTTTGGATGTTAAATTTAAACAAGAGGGATATGATGGTCCAAAGCGCTCACCTGAGAACTGGTACAGATGAAGACTCTACTGTTGACAGGTTTGAAAATTAAGGTATCTGAACAATACGCAAAGGGGGATAGGATCAAATTGATTTAAAACATCGGTAAGTGCAATGGGCTCACTAAAATACGAGTTGGGTAGTGGATGTGCGGTGTTTTTGCTGATCGTTCTCAAACCATTTTTCTCAATCTTACCTGACCCTTTTTCATTAAGTCAGTGACAATGCTGGAAAATGCAGAAACAGTAGATTTGATGTCTTTTTAGCAGACAGTTTTGGAGAAGTAGTTGTAATGCGATACTTGTGATTGCTGCGCTATAAGGTCAAGTTTTGCTTTTTCTTTGATAATTTTTTGTCCAATGATGATAATGCAGGCTCTGAAGCCATCAATGTTGTATGTACAAATAACTGCCTGCAAGGTTTGCAACTGTTGGAAATCAAATTTTATCAATCAATTTTTATGGGCATACGCAAACTGTGTCAGTTTGGTTAACATTGAATAAAAAAATTGTGTGTGCAAGCAGATCATTGATAATTTGTTGATGTTTTTTTTCCAAACACAAGGGGTAATAACTCCGGTGTTTCAGGCCCAATCATGCTTATATTGGACTTCACCTATACTCTTATGTTCATAGACAAACTGTGCACCATTGGTGAAAATATAATGAAAAATGAAGTCTCTATCCTGAATAATGTCCATTTTATTTTACTTTTTCACAAACAAAGGGCGTCATAGACAAACTGTGCACGATTGGTGAAAATAGAATGAAAAATGAAGTCTCTATCCTGAATAATGTCCATTTTATTTTATTTTTTCACAAACAAAGGGCGATAAATCTAGTGTTTCTGGCCTGATTTTGCTTATACACAAACTGTGAAAGTTTGGATGGAAAATAAAGTCTATATGTTGGAGAAAGGCATTTTTGCACTTTTTTCCATGAAAAAGGGGCAATAACTCAAGCGTCACTGGTGTGATCTGACCCAATAACAATCCCGTCCGAGATTTTATGGTCATACAAAAACTGTGCAAGTTTGGTTAAGACTGGATAAAAAGTGAAGTCTCCAGCAAGAGAACAAACCCAACTATTGACAGCACACAGACAACGGACGACGCAGGAGAGGTCCCATATACCAATAGCTCACCAAGCACTTCGTGCTCAGGTGAGCTACAAATGCGCGAGATATGCTGATGCGTCACAAGTTTGTGTATTCTGACCTCATAAATCTGACGTCATGATGATTCCAAAATTCTCGCTCACTGTTGTGGTTGGAAAATAATGCAATACTTTGTGCGTCGTTGTCGCTTAATTATTATTTGTATTGAATTTTATTATGTGTTTTCTGTTGTAAAAGAAGGCAGATGTTTACACTGACAAGAGGTTATTCACATACTTTAAAAAGAAGTAAAAACAAAGTAAACAAGTAGTTCCATATAACTCAGAGTGAAATGATCAAATGTTATTCTTTCACTCGATCTAGACTGAAATGATCGTGTTGTCATTCTCATTCACCACCCATTAACTGCGCGGCATAAAATAAAAACTTAACATTGAGCAAATCTTATATCAAACATGGATATGAAAGATGGCAAGACTGACAGTAAATGCAAAATGAAAACTAAAGTATCAAACATGTTGTTCCTTTAAACTCACTCTAATAAAGAACTTAATGCGAATTCTTATTAAATCCAACAAGAAAAGTTTATTTCTTTTGCAAAACATCAGTATTTTGAAAATAATCACGTATTTTGAATAAGTATAATAATACATGTATAAGCTTAACCAAAGTATTGAAAAGCAGATAATTACAAAATAAATTTCCATGGAAAATATGTCTGCAATACATGATTATGCTAAGACAGTGCAATCCACTTGCGTGCAGGTTACCATAAACTTTGAATTTACCCAGAGGCCAAAAAAACAATCTCTGTGTTTCAGGCAACCCGACCCTACCTAGCGAAAGTCCACCGACCCTAAAGTTTTTAGCGACGATTGTTTTCAATGAAATCCATATTCGTCAGAATTTAGATAATTTTCAATTGTTGACCGAACTGTGACTTTAAAAAAAAAGTTACAAAAAAAGCTCAATCCTGACCCTAATCTAAGTTTTTGAGACCGTGGCCTGAAACACACAATTTTTTTTTTTTTGGTCCCTCCAATAAGAAATTTTTTTTTTTGGTCCCCCCAATAATAATTTTTTATTTATTTTTTTTGGTCTACCCAATAATAAATTATTTTTTTTGGGGTCCCCCCCATAATTTGTTTTTTTGTTCCCCCCCATTAATAATTTTTTTTGTTGGTCCCCCAATAATAAATTCGCTCAATATGTCATAAATCAAAAATCATCCATGTCATGATTCACTATCACCGAACTGAAACGCTATTTGAAAGAAAAGTGAATGTTAATCGGGGGACATCAAAGGTGTTTTAGTTGCTCACAGCAATTAATATCTGCCACGGGCATGTTGGCATCTTCATATATAATCCAAAAATATACACACTTGGTAAATCAACATACAAAATGTCAATGAGCTTTTATGCTCTGCAGTTCAGCTTAATCCAATAACGTCTCATTAACTGTTTAACATTAAAATGGAACATGCTAATCAACAAAAGTCTATTTCTTTCCTATGAGAAAAAATATTTAAAAACAATTCATTTCATGAATAAAGTTAATGTTAATATGACACCAATGTTAATATGACACAAATGTCTTTTCAAATAAAAGTATTTGATGAACGATTTCGTCAAATAAAATATATTTGAATTGCCTCTTGGGAAAACCAGGTTTAATGCTGTGCGTAAAGTGTCATCCTGGATCAGCCTGTGCAGTCCGCACAGGCTAATCCGGGATGGCACTTTCTGCTTGTATGGTATTTCCTTTTTCAAGGAAGTCTCTTCTAAACATAAATCCACCGTAGGCGAAAAGTGCCGTCTTGGATAAGCCTGCGGACTGCACATGCTAATCTGGGACGACACTTAACGCACAATATTAAGCCCGGTTTTCCCACGTTACACCTCATTTGGTGGAAAAACATCCTTCTCTTACTGATAATCACCAACTGATTCAAAACAGGAAAGAGGAACTGTACGACTTTGTACGAAAATTATAATGTAAAACCGTCCATTGATTAGAATGATGTCAGTATATTTTAAAAATAATATTACAATTTATGTTCAGAATAACATATGTTCAGAAAGAACACAGGTAATTTCATGTCTCTTGCATTACCCTTTAACATAACACCGTTATAAATAACACAAATAAATGTCAACTGTGACAAAAACTATTTCTCTTATCAAATGTAAATATGAGGCGCATCGTGCGAAAACTGGGCTTAATGCATTTGTGTAAAGTGTCGTCCCGGATTAGCCTGTGCAATCCGCACAGGCTAATCCGGGATGGCACTTACCATTTTTATGGTATTTTCTTTTTGAAGGAAGTCTCTTCTAAACATAAATCCACTGAAGGCGGAAAGTGCCGTCCTGGATTAGCCTGTGCAGACTACACAGGCTAATCCGGGACGACACTTTATGCACATGCATTAAGTCCGGTTTTCCCACAACAGGCCTCATATTTACATTTGATAAGAGAAATAGTTTTTGTCACACTTGACATCTATTTATGTTATATAAAACGGTGTTATGTTAAAGGGTAACGCAAGAGACATGAAATAAATCTATAAAAATCCGACAGTTCCTCTTTGACAATAAATAAATGAAAACTGTTTCAAACCATAATGTTACAATTTCAGCCATCAAAGGTATATGAAAACATATCACCCTACTTACTGATAATTACCAGTTTTCTAAAAAAAAACACAATATATTCACAATATATGAAAACCTTTAACAATAAATAAAACATAGATGTTTCGAACTGTAACTTAACAAAATCAGTAAAATTTACATGAAACTTTCTGGTGAATAAATTGCTACAATTTTAAACTGGTCACTTGAACACAGTATTTGCGTGACTGGTTGTATCATTCATTTATCAATGTTACAGATCTCCGCTCAGCAAAATATTCAAAAAAGATAACAGCATCTTTAACAATAAATCAATCATGACTTTTTCAACAGGAACTTAAACTTTTAGAAATCAATGTCAATATTTTTTCACGCTTGACAGTACTCATCAACCCATTTTCACGCTTGACAGTACTCATCAACCCATTCTTAGACGCACGACGTTAGAATAAACAATATTCTTGAAACTCTTCTGTATAATTTTAAGCATGCTGTTCGTTTGAATATTACATAGTATTCACCAACTCTAATAATAGTATTTTTTATTAATAATGATTTTTTAATGATATAAGTGACATTGATACCTCACTGTACCTAGTATATTTGCGAGCTCACATGTAATCTTTCTAGAGTCTTAACTCTGTTCTTTATTCTCAAGTCTACGAATGGGTTGGTGAATCTGGGCCCCTAATTCAGCTTCAGCTTAGTGGTTAGTGGAAAGTAATTATGTCCGGCAACTATTTAATGCGAACACATTATACCGGTGACTGAATGGCACCATTCAATGCACTTCCTTAATCCCAGTCCCATCTCCTATTCTCTAGGTCATATATCTGCAGCTTGCCTTCATCTCCTTTTGTCTGCCCCAAGTGACCCCTGCAACTCCAGAATCCCCTTTCTGACATTAACACTTTCCCCCAGTGTATCCTTTAAGCCCTTAATGAGATCATTCAAATGTTCAGTATGCTTATAATTTAATGAGCCAGTTTGCAACAGATCTTGTGCTTCTATCTGTGGATCATTGTTAAGAACATCAGTTTCTTTTTTTATATCGTCACCAGTATTGACATTTAACGAATCTATCACAGAATTAGTATTGATATGATTATCATTTTTGTTGTCTAATATATTGTTTTCTACATCTTTTTCTCTCTTTGTTAACTTTGATTCATCCTTTATGTCCTTGTTATTTTCTAAATTGGGATTTGTGTTTAGATCAATGGAGTTCTGTCTTTCAATGTTTTCTTCATTAGATATGCGAGCTTCTCTTTTAGCTCGATTAAAAGTATCTAGTGCTTCATCGTTTTTATCAATGCCTCGCATATCCAGTTCATTTTGTCTGTTCAGAATTTTCCCATTTAGATCACTCAGTAAATCTCGACCAATATTAGCCTCTTCTTTCAGTTGTTTAGGATTATCTTTGTTCTGATTGTTAACTATATCCTTGTTGACATGCACATCTTGCTGACCTTTACCAGCCTGCTCTGCATTTAATTGCAGACCTTGACCCAGTTGATCTTCATTTTGTTTTTGCTGACCTTGACCCATCTGGTCCACATTTATTTGTTGACCTTGACCACCCTGACCTGCATTTAATTGCTGACCTTGACCAAACTCACCTACATTTAATTGCTGACCTTGGCCATTTTGATCCAATTTTAACTGCTCACCTTGACCATCATTTAAAAGTTGACCTTGACCAACCTGACCTGCATTAAATTGCTGACCTTGACCTACATTAAGCTGCTGACCTTGGCCAACCTGAATTTGATTTGCATTTAGTTGTTGACCTGGATCGTCTTGACCTACATTGAAATGTTGACCCTGAGGAATATTAAGCTGCTGATCTTGACCAGACTTCTGACCTTGAAAACTCTGGTCTACATTTAATGTCTGACCTTTATCTCCTACTCCCATATTAATCTGTTGACCTTCACTCATTTGACCAACATTAAGATGCTGAACTAGATCATTCTGACCAACATGAGACTGCTGTCCTTGCTTAGATTGTTGTCCTTGGCCAGCATTCACTTGCAAACCTTTATCTAAATCCACTTGTTGTCCACCGTGTTGATTTTGTAATCCGTCTACATGTTGCTGACCATTGGCAGCTTGTAGAGGGGCTTTAGCATCTTCCCCAACCTGGAATTCAGTAAATATCATAGTTAACCAATAGATCAAATTATCATTTATAGCTTTAAAATGTAATCTTCTTTAGAAATAATCATCATTCACTGATTTTTAAATTAATCATCACAATTCTTTAGAAATAATCATCATTCACTGATTTTTAACTGAATCATCATTCACTAATTGCTTAAGTTATAATTTATGCCAATCAATTAAAAACTGTTTTGATCGATTCTGTAGAATACAGTCAGATGAAGGTACTGCTAAAATTTTCTATTCTGTAGAATGAAGTCAAATGAAGGTACTGCTCAGATTTTACAAAAAGAGAGGTTTTAGACTTGAATATGGTTAGAAATTCAGTATCATTGAAAATGTCACATAATAGGTCTAAATCATTGAAAATGTCACATAATAGGTCTAAATCATTGAAAATGTCACATAATAGGTCTAAATCATAGGTCTAAATCATTGAAAATGTCAAATAATAGGTCTAAATCATTGAAAATGTCAAATAATAGGTCTAAATCATTGAAAATGTCACATAATAGGTCTAAATCATTGAAAATGTCAAATAATAGGTCTAAATCATTGAAAATGTCACATAATAGGTCTAAATCAAAACTACAGTTATAACAATGAGTGTGTGATTGTACAAACTTTTTTGGGGGAAAGAGCAGCCCTGTATCCCTGCAAAATATTCACTGAGATTCATTATTTCCAAACAGATCCAGCAATGTTAAGAATCATTTGTGTAAGAAATCATGATATCAGGGCCCGTATTCACAAAGCTCCTTAGGGAAAACTTAAGTACATTTCTTACATTCATAAAATTCCTTAAGTCTCTGGCTGTTTCATGTACGTCATTGTTCATCAAAATGTTTCAAACTAGTCAATATTCCCAAGATGTTTTATATATTACACTTTTGTAAAAACAAATAATTGGCTATCCCATAGAAAATGTGATCTTAAATTTTCACTAAGGTTCAACTAAAGTTAAGATTTCCCTTAGGAGCTTTGTGAATAACAGTCCTGGCATTCATATGGAGGAAATAAGTTGAGAGGTTGAAAAGGAAAAAGCACACCCTTATTCAATGACACTGACACAACACACTTCAAACTCATTGCATACCTTATGTTTCTCATTATGCTGTTTCAGCTCTTCCAGGATCTCTCTCTGTTCTGCTATCAGCTTCTTTTGCTCCGCCTGCTGTTGTTCCAACTTCTCCAGAATTTGCTCTTGCTTCTTTTCAGCCTCTTTTTTCTTCTTCTCTTCTTCTTCAAGTTTTAGTTTCTCAGCTTCTTTTTTCTTCTCATCTTCTTTGTTATCAGTATTTAGCTCATTATTATTCACCACCTCATGTTTTTTCCCAGTGGCATCAGTCTCTTTTATATTGGTTTCAGCCTTTTTCTCTTTCTTTACGCCACCTTGTGAATCAGCTCTCTTTCCTGTTTTTTCGTGAACTACTTTATTTTCGGGCACTTTATGTTCATCTTTTGGAAGATCTGCATTCTAAAAAAAACATAAAATTATAATTAATGCTGTACAAAAAAACAGCTTTAAAGAAACTTCTACTTAACAGTTAAAGGAAACATTAATAAGTCTGTCCATGTTCACATCTATGTTACCTGTTTTCCATAAGGCTCCTGGGGTATTGGGGGTTCTAGTCTCACTCCCCCTGGGGCGTCCTTCCATCCCACGGGCTCCTTACCACCTGCTGCTTGGTCGTTTCTCGCTGGTGCATTTCCTTTCACATCAAAGTCTAGAAGACAACATGAATAAATTCATTAATAAACTTAACCTCACTTATAATCTTAAAGGCTTTTATTTATAATTATTTTATACACAAAATCTACTCTGTTGGTAATCAGAGAGACAAATGAGGCAAATAATGTACCAAATACCAAAAATGACATTTTTAAGACAAATAAATATATTACAAACCATTATTTTTAATTTGGACATATATCATACAAACATTCAACCTGTGAAAGCCAGAAGGTGTCAACAGCATCTGGGCAAAGAAGGATTTCAAGGGACAATATAAGGTATATCAAAGTAAACAATATAACTTGCTAATCAAATCTGTTCTTGAAAAGTTAAAACATTAATATGTTCAATAAAACTTTTCACAATACCCTGTTTGCTGTCATAGGCAATGTCCTTGAGAGTGACCATCTCCTTGACAACTCGGACCTGGTCACCATGGAGACTGGTTTCCCCAGGAGTGGGGCTGGGGGGACGGAGGGTGGTGAACGTACACACCACCAGGATGGTCAGACCTATCACCAGCACCAGCTATAGTCACAACAGTCAAACAGCATGTTAAACATGAATATACCAAGTTAACCCATGACAACAGTATATAAATATCATATGACATTGATATTGCCAACCCGAGGGCAGAATGTCTCCCGAAGCAAATGCCGAGTGGTGACATTCTGTTTCGAGGGTTAACAATATCAATGTCACACATGCTGCCATATTTATTTTATTATATCGAATAAAAATTGAGTAAAAAAAGGTAAACATGTGCTTAATTCTGCCCATCAAGATTGAAAAATGCCTAAATCTTCTTTCATCTTTAGAAATACTTGCAAACTATTTTTCTGGCAGTTAACTTTGAAGAAAATCGCATGTTTACACATTGAATCATGACAAGGGAGGCAATCTTTTCATGATGTGGCTAAAAAAAGTTAGTTGTCCATATATAACATTCAAAATGTCAGCGCGGTCACATGACCCGAGAGTCATTTTCGCTTGTTCACGTGTCAAAAATGCTGAAATATTTTTGACAGCCAAAATATCTCTTTCTCGGGTAATGGGAATTTATCGTTATAGACAAAAGTGAGGTATAATAATACAAAATATGATGATTTGATAGCAGAAATCTTGACCACCATAAGAGGATGAAAATTTTATGAACATATGATAATGGTATAAAACACAGATATTTTAGCCATAATTAGAACAAATAAATTCACGACCAGAAAAATACTTCAAAATAGCACTGACATCGAAAGCACAGGGTCAGCATTAGCTGTATTCGAATGTATAGTCCACCAACATTAACCCTGTACTGGTGAACTCATAAGCATAAATTACGCACTTGAAATGTTTCCTATATTTAAACTCAGTTTTGTTTCTATGCATGTTTCATGAGTTTAATACCATAGCAGTACATTTAGTGGGATACTCTTTAGACAATTTAACTTGATTTCAGTACGGAAACTAATATATGAATCGTAATGGTATTCTACTGTATTCATGCATAAAGGTCAGTGTCAGGTTAATGCTTGCGAGCTTTACCTACAAATTACTGTTAGATTCATATAGAAATGTGAAAGAATGCATTTGAGGCGTGTCGTGGGAAAACCGAGCTTAATGCATGTGGGTAAAAAGTCGTCCCGAATCAGCCTGTGCTGTACAGACTGATCCGAGATTACACTTTCCGATTTTGTGGTATTTTCTGTTTCAAGGAAGTCTCTTTTGATCATAAATCCACTCGAGGCGAAGTGTCATCCAGGATCAGCCTGTGCGGACTGCACAGGCTGATCCGAGACGACCCTTTAAGCACATGCATTAAGCTCGGTTTTCCCACGACACACATCATTTATTGATTATTTAGTTGACAACCCAATCAAACAACATAAACAAATTGTTGGCAGACAGTGATATCATGACCCCGTACCCGTCCTGATGCTTTCTTCTCCGAGTTGTCAGACATGACGTTGAGGAAGAACAGGGCGGGGAAGATGTAGCAGATCAGGGTGCCTGTCGTGGCTCCAGTCAGCGCTAGCACAAACTCAACTGCAACAGAATAGTGTGCTATCATAAATATTAGTTTTGTATTGTTGTTACATTACATAAATGTATTTCCAGCTAAACCCCGAATGTAACATGACACTGGATTCTTGTCAAAACCAGTTCAGGATTGACTTTTCATTGTTTAAAATTTACTTTCATTGTTTTATTGTTTTCATAATTTCTTACATATGTGGCTTGTCGTGAGAAAACTGGTCTTAATGCATGTGCGTAAAGTGTCATCCCGGATTAGCCTGTGCAGTCTGCTTTTATGGTATTTTTTTGTTTCAAGGAAGTCTCTTCATAAAAACACTGTAGGCGGAAAGTGCCTGTAGGCGGATTAGCCTGTGCGGACTGCACAGGCTGATCCGGGACGACACTTTACGCACATGCATTAAGTCCGAATTTTCCCAACGCGTCTCATATTTATCTTTGCAGCATACATAATCAGGCGGAGGATACAATGACTGTATTTCTTGCATACACAAAAGGCAATATACATCACAATTATACAAGGTAACAATGTAAAAAATGTATTTCTGTTTAAAAATATACTGACTACAAACATTCCCCTCAAAAAGAGTTTTTATTTAGTCCTGAAATTTTAAGACTTTGGAATGGAAATGTTTATGTAAATGAATGTATCTTTTCATTATACAAGTATTTTATAAAACAGCCGACATTCGTTGCCAACTCTGACCCATGGTACTCACTGTTGGGTATGAGAATTGCGATGATCATGGAGGCCACCATGATGAACAGTGTGATCCCCTTGAAGTGAGACTCCGGCATCTTACTGCTGTAAGGTATGTCATCCTTTGGTTTCTGGACAATCAAGCAGAGATCTATTATTGACAACATTTCCAAGAGCTGTTAGAGGACAGCACGCTCAACTTTTCTTGTACTTGTCGGAGTAACAGGCATTTTTTCTAAAACAAACTGTTTGGATAGTAGGCGCCAATTAAACAAAGTTAATTTAGTTACTGAGTGGAAAGCATTTTTATAATTTTCAAAACAGTGACCTTCACCTTGACCCCACCACCCCATATGCAATCTCAGTAAAAAGGCCCATAATTTTGACAAATTTCAAACTAGAGTTATAAAAATTGGGATATGGGTTCATTTTAACATAGGGAATAAGTATTTTAAGTTTGAATGAAATCCCTCAAGCCATTATTTTGCTAAATTGTAGTTCCTGAAGACATGTTCGAAACTGCAATGGAATATCTGTAGTAGTATAGAGATATGAAGTTGTTGCACGCAAACTTAAACCTGAATATTCTCTTGCACTCAAACCTTAACCTGACTTATCTAAGTACAAAAAAGGGCATAATTCTGCTTAAATGCTGGTCAAAGTTATGGGTCTTGGCCAGTGACCTTATATAATAACCCTGAAGGCATGTGTGAAGTTTCAATTGAATATTGAATATAATAGAGATATTGAGTTGTTGCATGCAAACTTTAACCTGGATTTTCTAAGTACAAAAAGGACCATAATTCTGCTAAATTGCAGGTCAGAGTTACGGGCCATGGTCAGCGACCTCACATAATGACCCCGAACACATTTTAGCAGTTTCAAGTGAATATCTGTAGTAGTTACAGAGATATGAACATACTGCACGCAAACCTTATTTAGAGCATTATGCCGACGCTGACAAATGGGCGAGTATTATAGCTCGAACTATTCCCTCAATAGACAAGCTAAAAAGGCTAATTTTAGATAATCATAGGCCATAACTTCACAGTTACTGGGACAATTTGGTAGATTTTCAAACTTAACTGAGATAATATGCCCACAAAGATTTTCATGTTTGGTGATGATCGGCTATGAACTGTTGGACTTAAGATTTTAGATAATTCAATCGCCATAACTACACAATCCCTGGGGTGATTTGGCTGATTATTAAACTTGACCTAGATATTATTATTACAAACATTTTCATGCAGTTTGGTGAAGATTGGATGAAAACGGTTGGAGTAAGAGAGCAGAAATGTTAAACAGGGAATTTTTTAGACAATTTAAGGGCCACAACTCCACAATTCCTAATGCGATTTGGCTGATTATTGAACTTGACCTAGATATTATGCCCACAAACATTTTTATGAAGTTTGGTAAAGATCAGATGAAAACTGTTGAACTTAGAGCTCGGACACAAAAGTGGTCTACGGACAGACAGACCGACCGACATCGGCAAACTAATATAACAATGAGCTGCATTATGCTTCAATAAGTACAACATTTTGTTAGTTTACCATTTAAGTCATCAAGCAGTAACATTTTAAGATTATTGGGAGAAATATATATATTCCAGTGCTGGGAAAATTGAGTTTTTTTGGGGGCCTCAAAAGGCCTTGACAAATATTTTATCACAGTTTTCATAATCATATATTATTTCTTACTCACCGGAGGGAAGAGCAGTGTGTGCAGTGATGCGCGACATGGGAAGATGATGAGGGGCATCGAAACGGCGATGGAGATCACGAAGCAGAGTTTGAGCGCGTCACTGAGCGTGTTTTCCTTCAGATGGTTCAGAATGTCACCAGACATGTCCTCCACATCGTAGAACGTGATGTAGCCGAAGAATCCCACCTGAACATGGATGAAGGTACATGCTGGGTTCATACAAACTGTTGAAATCAACATTCAATGCTTTTTCCATAATTTTTGCATAATATAGCTCAGTTTTTCATTATAATATCCGAACATACCAAACTTTTAATGGTAAACAGATATCCACAACCTAGTTGATAAACATAATAAAACTAGAACTCCGCAAGACGGATGTGTCACCTGACGGGGCATAAATCAAGTATGATAAGAGCAATTATGCCAAAAACCGAACATAATCTTCCTGTTATGAACAGAATAGAACAGATATTTTATTATCACAAGGTACATCATCTACTGTAAATGAATATAAGTATACATATATATGAAGTCTACGAGACAAAAACATAGTGGAAATAATATGTTATTACCATATATTTAAAGTTGGTATATTTTTAACATACGAGTACAGTGAATGTGCACAATAACAACAGCAAAGTTAAGTATGTACTTATACCGGAGGATGAACATTTTAATTTACCTACTGTTCTATATTTAAAGTGAGTTTCTTAGAATATGGCAGCTAACAATTTCGTAAAGTTTCTTAATGATTGCACAAAAGCTTCTCAAGTTAGTGTCTGCACAAGGCCTAATTGAACTATTTTTAAAAGACGCATAACTCAAGTTCAATAAGAGGAATTATGCTAAAAATCTAACTTGACCTTCCTTTAATGCCTACTAACACTTCCATAAAGTTTCATAATAATAGCACAAAAACTTTTCAAGTTATTGTTTGCCCAAACTGAAGGGGATGCCGCGTCACCTCACAAGAAGACAGTGTGTCTGACTGTTTAAATCGCTTGGTCAGAGTTATTGGCCTTTGTCAGTATAAAACAGTGGCATAATTCTGCTAAAATGCTGGTCACAGTTATGTGCCTTAGCAAGTGAACTTATATAATAAAACTTAAACCTGAAGTAGTACAAAATGGCATAATTCTGCTTGACCAGTGACCTTTTTCAAACAAGAGGGCCAAATGGCCCTGGGTCGCTCACCTGAGTTTCATAAGTCAAACAATTTTCCATGTGTTAGACTTTTATACGGATATGGATATACTGATACGGACTGATGGAAATGCGGCCTTAATCATCATGGTTTGAAAAACTTAAGTGACAACAGACATTCAAAATTTGGGAAGTACATATTGAAATTAAAACTTTTTCTTCAATTTGACCTAGTGTCCTAGTTTTTGACCCCACATGACCCAGATTTGAACTCGGCCGAGATACCATTGGGACAAATGTTCTGACCAAGTTTCATGACGATTTGGCAAATAATGTAACTTCTAGAGTGTTAACAAGCTTTTTCTTCAATTTGACCTAGTGACCCAGTTTTGGAACCCACATGACCCAGATTCAAACTCGGCCGAGATACCAATAAGACAAATGTTCTGACCAAGTTTCATTTAGATTGGGCAAAAATGTGACTTCTAGAGTGTAAACAAGCTTTTTCTTCAATTTTACCTATTGATCAAGTTTTTTACCACACAGTACGCAGATTCAAACTCGGCCAAGATATTAAGACAAATGTTCTGACGAAGTTTCATTAAGATTGGGCAAAAAATGTGACTTCTAGAGTGTTACCACGCTTTTCCTTCAATTTGACATAGTGACCTAGTTTTAAACCCCACATGACCTAGATTCAAACTGGGCCGAGATATCATTAAGAAAAATGTTCTGACCAAGTTTCATTTAGATTCGGCAAAAAATGTGACTTCTAGAGTGTTAACAAGCTTTTCCTTCAATTTGACCTAGTGACCTAGTTTTAAACCCCACATGACCCAGATTCAAATTCAACCGAAATCTCATTGGAACAAATGTTCTGACCAAGTTTCATGAAGATTGGGCAAAAAATGTGACTTCTAGAGTGTTAACAAGCTTACTGTTCAATTTGACCTAGTGACCTAGTTTTTTATCCCACATGACCCAGATCCGAACTCAGCTGTGACATCATTGGGACAAATGTTCTGACCAAGTTTCATGAAGATTGGACAAAAAATGTGACTTATAGAGTTTTAACAAGCTTTTTCTTCAATTTGACCTAGTGACCTAGTTTTTGACCCCACCTGACCCAGATTTGAATTCGGCTGATATATCATTGGGACAAATGTTCTGACAAAGTTTCATGACGATTGGACAACAAATGTGACTTCTAGAGTGTCAACAAGCTTTTTCTTCAATTTGACCAAGTATCCTAGTTTTTCACCGCACATGACCCAGATTCAAACTCAGCCGAGATATTATTAAGAAAAATGTTCTGACCAAGTTTCATGAAGATTGGGCAAAAAATGTGACTTCTAGAGTGTTAACAAGCTTTCTCTTCAATTTGACCTAGTGAGCTAGTTTTTGACCCCACATGACCCAGATTCGAACATGGCCGAGATATCATTGGGAGAAATGTTCTGACCAAGTTTCATGAAGATTGAGGAAAAAATGTGACTTCTGGAGTGTTCACAAGCTTTATTAAGTTTCCAATATAGCCAAATAAGGAAAACTGCCCCGCCCCCTGGCGGCCATGTTTTTCAACAGAGGGCAACCATTAGCGAACTTGGCTGAGATATCATTACAACAAATGTTCAGCACAAGTTTTAAGAAGATTGGGCAAAAAATGTGACTTCTAGAGTGTTAACAAGCTTTCTCTTCAATTTGACCTAGTTACCTAGTTTTTGACCCCACATGACCCAGATTCGAACTCATCCGAGATATCATTGGGTCAAAGACGGACGACGGACGATGAACGACGGACAAAAGGCGATCAAAAAAGCTCACCATGAGCACATTGTGCTCAGGTGAGCTAAAAAAAAACTGAAGACGTGTAAAGTTTCAATTGAATATCTGTAGTAGATGTGGAGATATGGAGTTGTTGCTCGCAAAATTTAACCTGGATTTTGTAAGCACAAAAGGGGCATAATTCTGCTAAATTGCAGGTCAGAATTATGGGCCTTATTCAGTGACCTCACATAATGACTCTAGAGACATGTGTGAAGTTTCAATTGAATATCTGTAGTAGTTACAGAGAAATGTACTTGTTGCACGCAAACCTTAACCAGAGCATTAGGCCGACTAACTGGTGAGTATATAGCTCGAGCTATTTGGTGAATAGTCGAGCTAATTACATATATAGTAGATTGGTATCCTGTAGAATAGAATAGAATTACTTGAAGTACTGCAATACCTGTCTGTTCACCATAACACTCTCGAATTTGAATTGTTGTTTTATTAAATGTCAAATGATTTGATCATTTACCGACATATTCAATGATATTTTTCAACTTTTCATTACAATTTTTGAAAATTCCATGTTTTTCCATGATAAAATTCAATTTCAAACAGGGCATGTGGTTAGTTTTCTTAAGATAAAGAAGGAAATTAGCTGTGGGTTATACTGCAACAAATTAGGGGCGGAGCCATATATTTTAAAATAGTTCCGAAAATTCAAAGAAATTGTTCGTAAAATGCACATGCTTAAACGCCGATAGCAACATTGTGACAATCTTTTCTGCATTTTGTAGCGCATTAAATCCACATTTGTACGCCATATTTTATATTTAAGTTCACAAAAAACGTTGAGGTTTTGTTAATATGCTTTTAATCTGCACTTTAGAGCATAATTTTCACTGTTTTATCAGTAAGTATGAAGTCACATTGGTTCTTTGCTCAATGTTTATCAATAAAGCTGACACCATTTTAAAATTGTTATGATTTATTGACGTCACTGAAACGCACATGTGCATGTACTTTGCGGAAAAATGGGCGGAGTATAGATAAATAAAGTTCTCATTCATAACCTTTAAAAACAGACGCATTCTATATAAGATCATGTTAGAATCGAAATAATTGACGGGTTAGCGTTGGTTATTGCGGTAATAACCAAAGGTTTGTCGTTCCGATGCTTGTTATCAAACCACTCGGGCTATCACCCTCATTGTTGAATTCCTATGCATCGGAACTCCAAACTGTTGGTTATTACCGCAATAACCAACGCTAACCCGGCAATTATTTCTTAAATATTTATTATCAAGATTTCATGACTTTTCCAGACAAAGTCCACTTTCCATGTGTTTTCCAGGTCTGTCTGAACTCTGTATATAGTTATTTCATAAGCATTTTGGGAACTGTTAGAATGGTTGTCCAGATGAACCGGAGACAATTTTGGAACTGTTGCACACGACTGATATGAAGTCTTATATACATATAAGATAATGAAATTGAATTATAACCAGCGCTGTTTGTAAAACAGTTACGCCCCCTCTAGGTTAAAATAGCTAAAAAGGCTAAATTTAGATAATCATGGGCCATAACTCCACAATTCCTGGGGCCATTTGGCTGATTATTAAACCTGGCCAAGATATTATGCCCAAAAACATATTCATGAAGTTTGGTGAAGATTGGTTGAACAGTATTGGACTAAGAGAGCGGAACCGTAAAAAAGGCAACTTTCAGATAATTCAAGGGCAATAACTCCACGATTTCTGGGCTGATCTGACTTGTTATCAACATGGCCAAGATATTATTATAACAAACAGTTTCATAAAGTTTGGTGAAGATCGGATAAAAACTGTTTGACTCAGAGAGCGGAAATGGCTAAAAATCCAATCTACTGACAGAGAGCAGAAACTGATCAAAAAGCCAATTTCAGGTAATTCAAGGGCAATATCTCCACAATTCCTGGGGCGGTTTGGCTGATTATCAACTTGGCCTAGATATTATTATTACAAACATTTTCATCAATTTTGGTGAAGACTGGATGAAAACTGTTAGACTCAGAGAGCGGAAATGGCTAAAAATCCAATCTACTGACAGACGGACCAACCGACCGACAGACTGACTGACAGACCGACCGACATTAGCAAACAAATATACCACGCCATCTTCGATGGAGGGCATAATAAATAAACAACAAACACAAATTTTTAGACTAGATTTTAGTTTTACCCTTTCACTGACTTGTTTTGTTGCAAATACAGCATGCAACATGTTACAAATTTGTGCATATTATTCCTGCGCATCAAAGAGTTCATCAGAGCAGGCAACAGTCGAATCACTGCACACTTCAATCAATTAAAATGTATATAATTTACGAAAAACATTCAGAAGTATAGATGAATATTTATTACAGAGATTATGTAATGATAATTATATAATAATGACAGAAAGCCCCTTGTAATATAAAAGTCAAATCGTGTTTGTGGTTTTAAAAATCACCTAAAATCATGTATTCTATTTACAACCTTACTGAACTATTGTTTGGTAAACGTTCTGAAGTTCTGTTTAAAACAAATGGACCAGTATTAGAAGCCTAAAACTGAATTTACACCACGCTAAGAAGTATTTTAAAATGACGATGTAAAGATTTACTGACTTGCTAATAGCAAAGGCAGGTGAAAGGGTTCTATAGTTATCATTTCATTCTATCTGCACAAGCATTGAAGTGTCGACATATGATTTTTCATATCAACTATTGCCTACCTGTAAAGCTAAATAAACAACAAAATGACTTGAAATAAGCTTGAAACAAGACACTGTGTTAGATAAACACACATGCCCCGGGTTAGTGCAGGACAGTCCATTTGAATTATTCTAAGTACAAAGTAGGTCAAGGTCAAAGCATAGTTGGGTGATATGGTGGATTTGGAATGGTCATAAGAAACAACTGTGTAAGTATCCAAGTGCTGCAGTAAGCGATGATGGTGCAAGACGAAACGGTAAAATCTAGTTAACTATTCTAATTAGGTCAAGGTCAAGGTCAAAGTGAGGTTGGGTGATATGGGTTGATCGGGAACGGCCATAAGTAACAACTAGTTAAATAATCAAATGTTGCAGTAAGCATTTTTAGTGCTAGACGAAACGGTATTATTATAAGTCCAAATTAGTTCAAGGTCAAGGTCAAAGTGCAGTTGGGTGATATGGGTGGATTGGGTATGGTCATAAGCAACAACTGTGAAAGTATCCAAGTGTTTTAGCAAGGTGTTGGTGTAAAATCTAGTTAACCAAGAAACAGCCAATTTGAATTATTCTAAGTGCAAATTATATCAAGGTCAAGGTCAAAGTGAGGTTGGGTGATATAGGTGGATAGGGATTGTTATACGCAAAAACTGTGTAAGTGTTGTAGTTACAAGCGGTATTGGTGCTAGACGACACGGCAAAATCTACTTAACCTTGTCACGGACGGACAGAAGGAAGGACGGACGGACAGGACAATCACTATATGCCTCCCGCATTAAGATGCTGGGGGCATAAAAACATCAAAATAACATAGGCACGAGTACATAATGTGGTAAATAAAGCCAACTTTTGAACATTCCTATCCAGATTTGCACCACTATCTTTGTCACTGCGTATGCAAGTGTATTCAAAATTTCCATTGTACAGTCGTAAATTTATCAGGATTTTAGTACTCTCTTATCATTAATTGTTCAACAGCATTTTTTCTTAACTTTTCTCCAGTTTAAATCCCAAAACAGGATGATTAGCTTACTTTTACTTGCTTCACTATTGTAAGATGGTATATACCACCTTTAACAACCTGGCACATTTTATTGTTTGTTTGTTTGTTTTGTTGGTTTTTTTCACAGTTTTTAACAGTATTTCAGTCATATCACGGCGGACAGTTAACCAACTCACACTTTTCCTGGGCAAGCTTAGCCGATCTAAGCGGTTTACCAGTACTAAGTGCACATACCTATGCCAGTAACTGACAACTGCCCTACTTAAATCAGAGGTAGGGGGAGAATGGCCATAGAAATAATTTCATGACCAATCCCCACACAAGTTATGTGGCCGGGCTGGGGTTCGAACTCACGATCCCCGGATTTACAGTCTAGCGCTCTACCAACTGAGCCAGCCGGAAACAACCTGGCACACTGTACACCTACCAGTAGATAGCAGACGGTGCACATGTGAACAGCAGAGCTTACAATGCTGTTCATCTTCTTGAGGGAAGGCTCAGCCAATGCATCATACACGATGAACAGCTGCCTGCAACATGCATGAACAATCAGTGGAAAATCACCTATAAGTCTCTTGAAATTTGGTGAAAAAATACAATATCCATTTTAATACAATGACAGGCTTTATAGAAGAAAAACATGTTATTTAAATACAAGTTATTTATTTCAGCTACGAGTATTTTCAGTTAAGAAATAGACTGGAATTAAGAGATCTATTCAAGGTTATATTGTCTGGATGCTAACTGCAAATACATATTTGCTTAAAACAATTATGTATTATTAACAGTCCACTCTTAGTCCAAGATTTCAAGATGTTTCTCAACAATTCATAGAGGATATTTGTTGATTTCGGTGAATGATTGAATTTGATTTCACGTGTGGTTATGGAAAAAAATACTTTCATGAGTGGCGTAGCCATAAGTGTAAAAATATCATTTTCTATGACCACGAGTGAAATAAATATTCTATCATTTACCTAAATTAACAAATTTTCTTTTTATGTTATGCTTTTGGACAACAAATAAATAAAATCTGCGAGATAAGCTTAAACATCACATTTTTCTGTATTCTAACGTCATAAAAATGAAGTCACTGCAGTGAAAAATTAATATTTTATATTTTTACTGTTCCAACAGTGAAAATATAAAGTTTTATTTCACCAATAAAATTCTATATTTAACTGAAAAGCATATAAAAAATTGCTGTAACCCATTAGAGATGAATCACATTTGGTTGATCACGCAATCACTGCTATCAAGGTTTTAATTAATGTGTAAGTCAATGTGTTCTAATTACAAAATTCATTCAGACCAACAAATAATATACAACGATGTGAGACTGATCATATCAACCTTAAACAAGAGCACCGCCTATAGGTGCTGGACACTCGCCTTTCTTGTAATTGATATTATTCTGGCCTATTGTTAATAGAATGGGTTCATCACTGTAATGAAGTTTGGTGAATTTCAAGTCAGTTACTCTTAGGCTAAAAAAAATTAATGAATTGTTTCTCAGGCACTTTTTTCCCCAAAATTATGAGGGAGGGCGAATGCTTTTTTATTTAAGTTTTTTTTTCTCCTACTCTTTTCTATTGGCACTATGTAATGGCTTATTAAAACACGTAAATAAGTACAGATTAAAGACAGTTTTAAGTTTTAATAACAACATAAGCATCCCTTTTTATAAAAATTCTTAATATAGATTTATTAATCACAAACAGCCATTAATGCAAGCTGACGTAAAAAGGCAATAAATTTGATGTTCATACTTAACATAAGTGCCTTCAAATTGATATACCATCAGCATTAAAGTACTTCTATTTATAGAATTTAAATTTTCGTAATTCATATTTTTTATAACTGTCAAAAATAGAAATCATTTTTGCGATAAATCACCAATAATTTTTGGAAAGGCAAATCAACACTTGTCAATGCAGCTGGCATTTTCATTTGTTTCCATAGAACTTATATTGACACAGATTTTCTTAAAAAAATATGGAATGCTATTACACAAGCAAAAGCATCTATGAAACAAACCTTTCAAACAACAAATAGTCTATATTTATAAAGGTTCCCAATCGAATACGACATTTTTTTACACAGTATTTCATAATTTGTGTATATCCAATTTATATAATCAAATCAGACTGGAAGAAAGTTACTGGAAATACCGAAATCTCTACCGGGTTACTCTTCTTCCACTATTTAAAATGCGGATTTGTTTAATTTTAAGCCACTGTAAATGGGATCTAATTCAAAACATCATAATTTTAGTAATAGTTGTTATGAACGTTTATGGTGTTTATTCGTCTGAAATCTGATTCTTATTTACGAAAAGCATTGTTCAAAAGCACTTGGTGCGAACGGAATATACTATAATGTACATGCTGGTTTACTCCAGAGTCATCACCAGTTATAGCATACAGAAAATAGACGATAGCAAGTTAACAAAATGTTAATAATTCACATATTTCAATGAGTAGTTTTTGGATTTTGTTCGGTAACATGACCATTAGAAACACTTTTTGCAAAGTTTTATTTTTATTAACATATTTCTGGACTGCTCCTTTAAAACCTGGGCGCGACCGTCAAAAAATAGAAACTGAAATTTTTTTTGCCGTTAAATCAATTCGTGGCGGGCCATAAAAAAACCGTTTCAGCACTGCCTGAGAAACAAATCATTAACTTTTTTTAGCCTTATTGATCATGAGAAATGACCTAGAGCTAAAATTCTAAGTTAAAAGAAGGGCAATAACTCCACACAAATTCTTGATATAGTTACCTCATCTTGTCTACAGAATGGATTCATAACGGTGATAATGTATTTTGAGTTTCAAGTCAATACTTCTTATAGTAAGTGTGAAATTTGACCTAAAGCTAAAATTCTAAGTTAAAAAAAAGGGCAATTACTCAAACGAAATCCTTGATAGAGTTACCTCCTCTTGTCTACATAATGAAATCATCACCATGATCAAGTACTTTGAGATTCAAGTCAATACCTCATACAGGTATTGACAAATTTGAACTAAAGCGAGAATTGCAAGTTGAACTAAAGGGTAATAACTCCTACAAAATTCTTGAAAGATTTACCTCCTCATGTCTGCAGAATGGGGTCAGCACCATAAACAATTATCTTGAGTTTCAATTTAATGTCTTTGATAGTAATTGAGAAATTTTATCTTAAACAAAAAATGTCAAAATATTCTAAGTTGTAAGTCAAAACAAGGGCAGATAACTCTGGAAATACATATCACAGGGTTACCTGCCTTATTAAAATGAATTACCCCTTTGATAGTGAACAAGTATTGAAGGTCTCAAATGGATACCTTTGATAGTTTTTGCGAAATGGACTCTGACAAAAAACTTAATAAAAAAACTTAACCAAAAAACTAAACTAATGCAGACGACAGAGCGACGTCAGTAACTCGACTTTTTTTCTTTGAAAAGTCGAGCCAAAAATAATGTAATCACTAAAGTTAGAGGAAAGAAAGGTACAATGAATTTAGTAATTATTCATTTTCAAACGAAACCTACGTTTGACAGCCAAAAGCGAAGGAGAAGATCGGGAGGCACTTCAAGAACCCCTCCTGGCGCCAGAAGTTCACCCGACTGTACCAGGTACCTGAGATCAGGTTGGGAATGGACAGTAGAACCACCTACAAGACAGATCATTGCAGCAGAGATAAAGCAGTTTTGAATCACACATATACGTGTAGCTCAGACACCTTAACCTGACACTGACTTTTATGCATGAATATAATACAAATGTGGCGCGTCGTGATAAAACCAATCTTAATGCATGTGCTTGAAGTGTCGTCCCGGATTAGCCTGTGCGGACCCTGTGCAGTCCGCACAGGCTAATCCGGGACAACACTTTACGCGCATGCATTAAGCCTGGTTTTCCCACAACATGCCTCAAATTTGTTTTGATTTAAAAAAAATTGTACTGGAATAGAGATCATTCACTGTAAGCCAATTTCACTGAAAATACAGTTATGGTATCAGTAAATACGTAAAACATGTGCAAGAAAATACAGTTATGGTATCAGTAAATACGTAAACACTTGCAAGAAAATAACGAAGTATAAATACAGGAAATCATTAAAGCTTGTAATATATGGTAATCGAGTTCATGAGGGTCGGTTAATGTCTTCAAACTATATCGGTACTAATGCTTATTTTCCTTTTGGTGAGTTTGCTCTTGTTTAATTGGTGTAATTGTTGTTGTTGCTGTTGTTTTCCGTGCCAAAATAAACTGGGTGTCACTTGCAAAGTTTTACAAATATAAATAAAAACATGAGGGCCATAAGGCACTAGGTCGCTCACCAGAGGGTCTAAGGAGTTAAACTGTTCTGAGCAAGTTACATGAAGATTCGGCTACAAATGTGACCTCTATAGTGTTTGCAAGCTCATTTTTTTCAATTTGGCCTGGTGACCTTGTATTTTACCACATGGGACCTGGGTTCGAACTTGTCCGAGATATCATTGCGACAAACGTTTTGAGAAAGTTTCATGATGATTGAGATACAAACAAATGTGGCCTCTAGATGTTCACATGTCTCCCCCCCCCACTGGCGGCCATGTTTATTGACAGACCGGAAACATTTTCGAGCTCGGCCAAGATATCATAAGAACAAAGGTTTTGAGCAAGTTTCATGCTGATTGGGCAAAAATTTGATTTTTAGAGTGTTCACAAGCTTTTTCTATAGCCATATTAGAAAAACTGCACCAACTAGTTTTTGACCCTACATGACCCAGTTTCAAAAACTCGGCCGAGATATAATTGCAGGGATTATCCTAGACGGTGACATGGGCGAAATCGTCGCCCTATGGTGTCTGACTTCGCCCTGTGATCTGATCAAAGCGAAATCAAAATCGCCGAAAATGTTCAATACTAATGCTTATTCCTCTAATCTTATGCCCACTACTGTCGTGGTTTATCTGATTGTGGAGATAGCGATGCTTCAATTACCCATAATCGATCTGTAGACAGCGTAAGAAAGTTTGTTACACATCACTGACCTGGCATTGTGTTTATCAATCAACCAATCGGCTAAGGTTATTCCAATTGCGGTTCCCGACTTCGCTTACTTGCTTTCGAAGTAAATCTGTTTATTAGCAAAGGCTGTCGGGAACCAAGAAAGCGAGTGCACAATGGGCGATATGATCAACCGGTTTATACTAGAATTTACAGTCATTCAGAGTTATTATTACCGTTTTACGTACTGTAAAAGAACTTATATTCAGGCTATGAATATTTGCTTTTCGCTTAATTGTGATGTTTGACCTTAGAACTGACAATTAATTTAAAATTAAAACAAAAAAATACACTGATCAATAATTTTCCATTTCCGTAATTAACACAATCGTAACAAACACAGCATGTGAAAAGTAACAGATAATTCACATTTTGTAGTAAATGACGTCATCCAAACAAAAGCATTTAACAACACGCGACAACATTACAACGTTATTTCATTCCCCTGTGGTTTCTTTGTTCTGACGCCGACTAACGGAGGGAAAATTATGTTGCACGATTTCCACGTGCAGCTTGCTGACAACCAAGTGGTGTACAATACCGGTACTTGTCTACCTGAGCGATGTATAACATGTAGCGTTATTAGGAGAAATATCAAGGGCGTTAATAATTTACATTGTAACATTTACTCTTTATATCATGACATTATTTTAAAGTAAACCAGTGACTGCCTTATGAAGTGTAAGTATCAATTGTCATAAACATAAACATGAGTGCTTGTTTTTTGAAAATACTGCTTCTAATGCCAATAAAACTTATTAAGCTATTTTGTGTTCATCTTTCATTACTACTGGTTGTAGTCTTTGTAATTAATTAATTATACATAATTCAATTGATTGATTGGCTAAATACCTGCTTTACGCGCCAGTGTCAGTTATCGATAAACTTCTCCCTGAATTCGGCAAAAGGAGAAGTCACTTCTCCCTACAATTTTGGGCTAGGATGATCCCTGCATTGAGACAAATGTTCTGACCAAGTTTCATGAAGATTGGCCAATAAATGTGGCCTATAGAGTGTTCACAAGGTAAATGTTGACGACGGACGACGGACAAAAGTCGATCACAAAAGCGTTGTGCTCAGGTGAGCTAATCATACTAAGTTGAATATTTAAACAACCAACAAGTCTGAGTCAAATTGTAGAACTTTACTGAACCTGTAAGACTGACTGACACATATTGAAGTGTACTAAAGAAAACATTGCATCATTTCTACATCAATTTCTATCACTAGTTTTCATCATTGCTATGGACAATGACCCTACCAGGACTGACAGGTCTTCCCACCCACAGAACACACATTGAATGAAGAGTACTGTAGAAAACTGTTGTACATTTTAAATACATTTGAGGTGTATCGTGAAAAAGCTGGGCTTAATGCTAATCCGGGACGACACTTTCTGCTTTTATGTCATTTTCTGTTTCAAGGAAGTCTCTTCTAAACATAAATTCACTACAGCTGGAAAGTTTCGTCCTGGATTAACCTGTGCAGACTGCGCAGGCTAATCCGGGACGGCACTTTGTGCACATGCATTAAGCCTGGGTTTCCCACGACACGCCTCATGTTTAGCATTATTTTCATCATCATTTCTGTAGACAAAAGGTTTTCAACAGACGTACAATTCTGCATTTTGACACAAGTTACATATTTTTGACTTGAGCAAATAATCTGCCTTGCATCATTTACATTGATTCTTTCCCACCGTCAACTTGAAAAGAATTAGAAAATATTATTTTTATATTAAACTTATGGAACTGTTTTGCAAATTTTTAATCTCTTAACTTAAATTATCATTAATTGCCATTTGCATAGAATTTTGCAAATATGTAGAAACAAAATTCCTGTGAGTACAGTATTTTGACTCCAGAAATTTACATTTTGACCCCCCCTCAAGCCAAGGTCAATAGACTCATGGTTTTCAAAATCTACTTGCATCCCTGAGACCAGGGCCCATATTCACCAACCCATTCTTAGACTTAAGAATAAAGAACAGACTTAGACTCAAGAAAAAATACTTGTTTGCTTGCAAATATGCTGGTGCCGATGTCACTTGTGTCATGAACATATGGTTCAAAATAACAAGAACTCCGCGAGGCGGACGTGTCGCCTGACGCTGGATAGCTTACGTGAATCCAAACGAAGAAGCATGTAAGATTAATGCTCAAACTTTTTTGAACAGATTTATTGAAATCTTCAAAAGCACTGCACTCTGGCTAATTGCAAAAAAAAAAAATTGCGACACAAAAATTAAGTATGAAAATAAACAAAGGGCAATAACTACAAAAGTATGTGATGCAGAGCAACGGTTCTTGTGCCCTACACTTCTCCTAAATAAGATCTATCTACCTATGAAGTTTCATGTTGATAGCGTTAATAGTCTAAGAGTTATGTTCCGGACAAGCGAAAGAGGACGCCGCCGCTGCTGCCGACGCTGACATAAGTAACCCCTATATGTCACCTAGTCAGGCGACACAAACATTTTATTAATAGAGTTACAGAATACCAAGAAAGATTCAAAATAACGGCCTTTTTGGAACAATCCATTTTAAGAATACTTTGTATTCTTAAGTCTTAAGTCTAAAATGGTTTGGAGAATACAGGCCTGGGCTGGTATTCACAAAGCTCCTAAGGGAAATATTAACTTAAGATGTACTTAGGTGAAAATTTCAGACCAAATTTTCTATGTGAAATATCATGATTTCTTTGCAAAGAAGGCTAAAAAACCAAACATATAGCACTATTTACAAGTTAACAACATTTTAAAGACCTATGCCTAAAACAGCCAGAGACTCAAGGAATTTTATGAATTCAAGGAATTTACTTAAGTTTTCCCTAAGGAGCTTTATGAATATGGGCCCTGGTGTGACATGTGTACTCACGTATCCACAGAACACTGTGTAGAAGAGGATGCACATGGTGCTGGCCTTGGCGAGGGCTCGAATGTCCTTGAGCAGCGCTAGCGGCAGACCCACACACAGACACAGGAACACGATCACCCCTGAACGCAGGTGACCAGAGTTCTAAAATGCATACAGAAAATATTTTAGGCGTGTCATAGGAAACCGGGCTTAATGAACGTGCGTAAAGTGTCGTCCTGGATAAGCCTGGGCAGTCCCCACAGGCTAATCCGGAATGACACTTTCCACTTACAGTGGATTTATGTTTAGAGGAGACTTCCTTGAAACAGAAAATACCATACAAGAGGGCCATACAAGCGCTCACCTGAGAACTGGTACAGATGAAGACCATACTGTTGTGACAGGTTTGAAAATTAAGGTATCTGAACAATATGCGAAGGGGGATAGCATCGATTTGATTTAAAACATCGGTTAGTGCAATGGGGTAACTAAAATACGAGTTGGGTAGTGGATGTGCGGTGTTTTTGCTAATGGTTCTCAAATCATTTTTCTCGATATTATTACCTGACCCTTTTTCATTAAGTAATTGACAATTCTGGAAAATGCAGACACAGAAGATTTTGATGTCTTTCTCGCAAACAGTTTTGGAGAACTAGTTGCAATGCGATAATTGCGATGGAAGTGCTATAAGGTCAAGTTTTGCTTTTTCTTTGATAATTTTCAGTCCAATGATGATAAATTATGTTAATGCAGGCTCTGAAGCCATCAATGTTGCATGTACAAATAACTGCATGCAAGGTTTGCAACTGTTGGAAATCTAATTTTATCAATCAATTTTTATGGTCATATGCAAAGTGTTAAGTTTTGTCAACACTGAATAAAAAATCGTGTGTGCAAGCCAATCATTGATAACTTGTTGATTTTTTTTTTCCACACACAAGTGGCAATAACTCTGGTGTTTCTGGCCTGAACATGCTTGTATTCAACTTCACTTGTAATCTTACGTTCATAGACAAACTGTACACAACTGGTGAAGATTGGATGAAAAATGAAGTCTCTATCCTGAATAATGTAAATTTTTGTATTTATTTTTTTCCACAAACAAAGGGCAATAACTCTGTTTCTGGCCCGTTTTTGTTTATATTCAACTTAGCCTATAATATTATGGTCATAGACAAACTGTGCAAGACTGATGAAGATTGAATGCAAAATGAAGGCTCTATCCTGAAACATGTCCATATTTGCATTTATTTTTTTGCACAAGGGCAATAACTCTGGAGTTTCTGGTCCGATCTTGCTTATATTCGACTTCAACTGTAATATCATAGATAAACTGTGCAAGATGGGATGAAAAATGTCCATTTGTGTATATTTTTTCATAAACAAAGGGCAATAACTCCGGTGTTTAAAACACGATCTGGCCCATTTTTGGCGTATGCTAAGATCTGATGGTCATAAACAAACTGTGCAAGTTTGGTTAAAACTGGATAGAAAATAAAGTCTATATGTCGGAAAAAGGCATTTTTTGCACTTTTTTGCATGAAAAAGGGGCAATAACTCTAGTGTTACTGGTGTGATCTGGCCCAATAACAATCCTGTCCAAGATTTGATGGTCACACACAAACTGTGCAAGTTTGGTTAAGATTGGATAAAAAGTCAAGTCTCCAGCGTGAGAACGAACCCAATTGTTGACGGCACACGGATGACGGACGACGCAGGAGAGGTCCCCAATACCAATAGCTCACTGAGCACTTGGTGCTCAGGTGAGCTAAAAAGCGGAACTGCACAGGCTGATCTGGGATGACATGCATATGCATAATGCAAGGTTTTCCCATGACACGCTTCATTTCTTTTCATAACAATTTAATAATAGCTGTGCATTTTGTATGGAGATTGTATGTAATATAATCTTCTCTGAAAATATTGTTTATATAAATGCTAGTGCTACCAGTAACCAAATGAGACAATTGCTATTATTATACCTCACTTGATTATTTCTCTATAACATGCATATAAACTGCAGCGGTCAAGAATTTGATATGTCGCCCGGCAATGTCGCCCGCTATCGCTATGTTGCCCGGCACGCAAATGATACGGGATTGTTCGGTATAATAAAATTAATATTGACTTCCTTGAGGGTGACAGTACGTCTCGTCAACCCTCGACAAACACTGTCGACCTCAGCTAAAGACTCGGTCGACAGTGTTGCCTCAGTTGACGAGACGCACTGTCACCCTCAAGGAAGTCAATATTTATATACTGTAACTTTTTAATAATTTGATCTTGGGTAAAAAGGCACAAAGTACTGTTTCAACTCAGGACACAGACTCGAAAGTGTCTCAATAAGCTTCTTGCCTTCGAAACAATGGAGCTTAAACACTGGGGGCTGACGCGTGTAACGAAAAGTGTTTCTCAAAGACAGCACGTGTATGTTTCTCACTTCCTTCAAGAGAAGACTATATTGACCACGTGGTGGGTACAATTTTGTGTATTTCTTGGACTTTTATAATTGTCATAGAGGTCAGATAGCAGTTACACGATGTTAAATGTTATTTTCTATAATACAAATGCCTTTTCTTGTTATGCTGTATGTTTTAGTGCAGTTAATGTCATAAAAGCACACGTTTTGTGCTTTTTTGCACAATTTCATCTACACACTAAATGTACAAAGAAAATAATAATTAATATAACAGTTGTGATTACTTGATTTAAAGTCGTGATTTGGAAATAATACGTGTTTTTTCTTTGTTTCTGATAATAAAACAACATATGTAAGGATTTTTCGCTGTTTATTGTGTGTACGTGTCGCACAGAATGTGTATGTTTTCCAAGGAAGCCAAATTTTATGTGCGTGTTTATCAATGAAATCACGTTTAATTTCAGGAAACGAATCATGCTGTATGTCCATACTGCCGTATTTCACTTGTCGGGGTAAATAATGTGTTATATCACAGAGAAAGGTCCACCCAGAGGATGAATTGCCATAAATGTTCGAGACACTCACTGCGTCAAAAGTACGCTATAAACAAAGGACGTTTTAAGTACTTGGTCGTGATGTGGCATCAAAAGTTAATTATTTAAAGTTTGATGACTTCACTGGAAAGCTATTCATTTCAACCTCACAGGCGGTGGAAAGTCCTTTAAGGAAATTACAGAAAATTAATACTCCAAGCAAGTCAGTCCAATGATTGTTATATACACACGAAGAAAAGCAAGAAGTAAATCCCTTAGAACCGCCAAGCGATGATAACCTTATTGATCTCGAAACATTGTCGGAACAACTTGGTGCATCAAATCTCTCTGCTGATCAAAGTATTACTGAACGAGATCAATTAAATTCATGTACGACAGTCATGCATACATGTATATGTATTACCATTGCTAAATACTTCAACAGTAATAAAGGTTATTCAACCATATAAAACCAACTGACAGCTTATACATAAGGCACTCGTATAGCTATGGAACGTATTCATAAAGCATCTTAGGTGAAACAATAACCATAGCACTAATTTCAAGAATTTCATTAACTAATTTATTTTTATTAAGCCTTCTTTTTGTGATTAGATTTACCGTAATTCACCTAAATGTTCGGTCGCAAAAAAATAATTTATTTTTTTTGCGGCCGATTATTTAGATACCAAAAAAAATGCCTAAAAGATTCGGCCGAAAATTAAGATACTCAAGAAAACGGGGTACCGGAACGTAAAATAATTACGAAGTGTCTTACCGAAGTGTGAGCACACAAGGCGCACAATGTGATATTCAGTCAATAATTGTTAAATAAACATCCTTTGTTTTTCAATAAACACCTTATTATACATTTTGCCAAAAGCCGTTTGATGTCGTAAAGTGGGGTCGCTCAATTGACAGCATCTGGCGTACGTCGCAAAAGGCCTATTAACAGAAGAACCTTTAATAATTTGTTATGTGCAAATATTTTGAATTACAAATGTACTACCCGGTAATTTCATAAACATTTCATTCCTCGAAACGTTAACAATGCAACAATACTAACGCCGAAACTGTCCGATATGAATTCTGCATACTTGTCAAGACGCTTGATTAGGTCGATCCAAATCATGCAGACGAACGCCTGTTGCTTAGCAACCAATATAGGCTCAATCGGGAGTGTAGTATCAGCTCGAGTTTGATTGACACATCACACATCTACCAATTAACACAGTCCAGTTAAGAGGCTTTCAAATTGCATAGAAAGCAGTCTGATGTCATGCTGTGTGGTACATGCTTTGTTGATAAGTATACAACAATGTGGCAAGTTGTGTTAGTTGGGTTGGCAAAGCGACGTAATTTTCATTTGACTTACGGATTTAAAAAAAAAAAAACTCGTGATATAGGTAACAGATTTATATGTACGAATATTTAGAAAAAATACTTTCATTTAAGTGTCCTGATTTCGATACGTAACATAAATTATTTGCACATAAAAAATATGGTGTCCGAATATTTAGCTAGGCCTAACATTTTGGTGAATTACGGTAATTGCAAAGTATGAGAATATTTTACGATTTTAAGATCAGGGATGATATTTTTCTAGAAAGTCAATCGGTCCTGAAGTCTCCGAATTTTGTGTATCCGAAAATGGTGCATGTCCGAACATGCTTATATTAAAGTATAACTATTATCTTCACAGTTTTCACACCTCAGACTTCAATAAATTTTAATTTCTGTCTTGTATGAGTTTTAACTTCACAAAAAGTTAAAGGTAATGCAATTCAAAAAGTACAATAAAAACGCCCATTCTGTATCCATATTATGTGTATCCGAAAAATAGAGTATGTCCGAACTTGTGTATAGTAATTAAAATGATAAACTTCAAAGTTTCCATACCTTAATCTTGAATAAACTTTTAGGTTTCTATGTCTGTTCTATGAGTTTTGCTGAACTGAAGTTAAAATATAATGTAATACAATATGGTCACTTGGTACTTTAAAATTAACTATGTGACGTCATGAACGTCATTTAAGCCAACTAACAAATAAACTTTATTTGTATTGAACTATGTTTTTACTATGATATTTAGTTGAATTTCATATTACTATGAATATTTTATATCATTATGAATGCAGCGCAGTACATAAAATTATTTTGCAGCAAATGCACGTTTTCCTCGAGGATTACATGCGACTGCTATTATCAGTCTCTATAGCAACGGGACACGATTTTTTCGTGGTGAAGTTCACTCTGAGATTGACATCAGAGACCGATCAGTGTCAGTAACAGAACACAGTCAACAAGCTGCAGCAAAAGCACTCCAATTATCGATCGATAGTGACATGACTGGGGTCATTCACGCATCACTGATCGACCAGCGTTTGCACTTACAGTGCATTGGGGCCATAAAATGTGTGTAATGTGTCGGACCGAATACCAGTTTCAATCAGTCCTTTTCAAACCCAAACGGTCTCAGACCAGCAAAACCGAAAATAATATGTGGTGCCTCATGAGAAAACCGGTCTTAATGCATGTGTGTAAAGTGTCGTCCCGGATTAGCCTGTGCAGTCCGCACAGGCTATTCCAGGACTGCACTTTCCGCTTTTATGGTATTTTCTGTTTTAAGGAAGTCTCTTCTAAACATAAATCCTCTGTCGGCGGAAAGTGCCGTCCTGGATTAGCCTGTGCGGACTGGACAGGCTAATCCGGGACGACACTTAACGCACATGCATTAAGACCGGTTTCCCACGACGCCCCTCATATGATCCCTGCTTAAGATGCTTCATGAGTACGGTCCCAGGTTATCTATGAAAAAGCCAGCGTTCTTGTCTGTTTCACTTAAACTGAACGACCACGCTAACATGAAGTTATGTTTTATTCCATAATCTGTTAAAATATATAACATTTGGCCAATGAACTAACAACTTTCTAAGGTATTCGCATAAAAGATGACATAACCAACGTGTAAAAGTGCTAATAATTCAATAAATGGTTGATTGGAACACAATTTTTGTAATAAAATCATATATGAGAATGTACTACTTAGTACTGCTGATACATTCAAACCAATAAAATAAAATATTTTTACATAGAAATTATTTTCTTAAACTATTGTTTAAAGTCTGAAAATAAATTAACTACGCACAATGTGCAGTTCCTTATTTACGATGCTTGGAAAAGCTGATTGATGTATTAGAAAAGATAAATATCGACATCAAATGTAAACATGCAAGTTTACTGGAAATAACCAGATGTGTATGGAATCCACTTTTAATTTATCTGTGAAACAACTGTAAATAAAATCTAACTGACAGACGATTTAGACTAATTGAAAACATATAGTCTTTGCAAAACAAACTTAACCGCAAAATGATAACTGATAACAAGACCTATAACAAAGAAATATATGCATTTGTTTGAGAATTTGTGACAGAGCAAGAGTAAAGTTCTCTCAAAGAACAATAAAAGTTTACTGCCCAGTCATGATTAATAATGCGTAAACTTAAACGGCTCTACTCCAATATAAGTATATTTTAGAATGGGCAATAGCAAACACATTCAAGATTTTTACACACATAGTTATTGATTTAAGCACAATTTCCGCCAACAATCAATCTCTAAAACTTAACAAAAGTATAGGTAACAAGATTCTGTGTTTGATAAACACACATGCCCCCCGGTTGGTGCTGGGTAGCCCATTTCGTAGTCCACTTTTAGTATGCTGGTTCAAGTCGTCCCTCTGTGAAAATTCTTTAGAGCAGGTTGCACGTTTCACTTTCTTTTGATTGTGTATGGCTTGGGTGTGATCAAATAAATTGCCCCATGATCGAGATAAGTAGGTGCAGTATTTGCACTGATAAATCTTGCGAGTCTGACAGGCACTAGCGGCACCCTCTTCACTCAGTCCGGGCTTGGTAATCACATATTCATTATTGTTTTCGTCCTGCCAAATGATGGTCATTTATTAAAGTATTACATTTAATCCCTGGTACTTAATAATTCTATGAAAACTCCAGGGACAAGTCCAGTAGTCTATCATTGAAGCGAATGACCTGAATAATGGCACAGGACTGATGAACAAAACACACAAAGCACAAACAAACATGTATACATATGGGCATATAACACATATAAGTAATATGTTTTGACAGTTACTTAAGTTTATGATCATTTGATATACGTACAATACTGAAAATAAGAGTTCTGCTTAAGCTAGTGGGTGTCAGTGGAATTGCATTTACCATTACCACTGATGGGCAACTTCATTGAAACCGAAGTCGCTCTTTTCATTTATTATATAATGTGTTTCCGAATGATTAGCTATGATCACTTCCAGATATTATAAAGTAGGCCTAATTATATTGATATTATTAGTTGCATACAACCTCCAGTACTTTAAACAAGTTTGACCGTCGCAAAGGAAAAATAGCCATTTTGATATCATATTTACTGTTCCTAATTAATATTAAACAAATTAATTACCGTATATTCGCTCCCACTTGTCCCCACCACATAATCGTCAAACAATATATTAACCCAATCTGACCCTATGCAAGTTGTAAATGAAATGACAAAATTAACTGTCTTCAGTGAAAAACGCACACACTTTCTGTTAGAAACGTATACAGAGTTTTCCTTAGTCTAGGCATTGCAACTCTTTAAAAACCATTCGTTAAAAGATGCTAATTTATGTTTTGGTTCTAAAAAACGAATAATTTCTGTCACTACGATAACAATATTGAAAAACAAAACCATTACAATTACATTGGATGTGTAAATTTATAGATTTAGGAATTGATTACCAAAACTTTGCACCATTTCATGAAACGACCATAATCTGCTGGTATTTTAAACGATTAACACGTAAAAACGACCATACCTTGGTATAATCGGTTTTCAAATTTTAAAACTATGTCAAACTACGTACCTCTATGCCTCGTCTTCCCTCTGGATTTTACTCCAGCATCAACGAGGTCAGGTCATGACGCGTACAACGAGCTGTGTTGACTCAAAATTTTCGTTAAGACACATACACGTGCTGTCGTTGAGAAACACTTTTTTGTTACACGCATCAGCCCCCAGTGTTAAATAAATGGGTTTAAACTAAGAATAATATTTCATATACTTTTCATACCATACACGTACAAGGACAGTAAAACCATGCTAATACGACCACTTGCGGGTCTGAATAAAAGTGGTCTTAACAGTGGAGTGGTTGTATTGAGGTAAAACAAATCACCGAGTCAGTACATGCATTTGTATGTGTTATTTAAAGTTTTCTTGAAAATAATAAATACTCTATATATGACGAAAATTATAGTTTGTTTCTATATAATGTTTAATTGCATACAAATTGTGTAACTTAATAGTTAATTATGGATGTAAACTTTACATGAAGTCGGAAGTTGAATTAAAAAACCATTAATTAAGAGCGTTTATAGACTGTCCAGTTCAGTATTCAGCAGTGTTCCCCCTATCTGTCAGATAGTGTCAATTAACTTAATCTGATATACAGTCAGTGTGCTTATCCCATATCAAAACAGAATGTCACATTGTTTTTCACACACCCCTTTTATACCACAAAGCAGTATGTTTATCTCCACGGTATATTTTGTTAATTGATGTAAAGTGTCAACGGCCAAATGAAACTGGTCGCAATAACGGGTTATTTTGAGCGTTATTTGGTACTTTCGGTCCGGGATAAGTGGTCTTACTATGGAATAGCGGGGTGCCCGATTAATCGGGATTTGCGGCCATTAAAATATATAGAAAAACGATCAGGTCTTTAAAAAAGTGTCCTCTTTAGCAGGGTGGTCGTAAAATCGAGGTGGTCCTAAAGTGGGGTTTTAGTGTATATACAGATGGCTAGATTGATATGATCCCAACCAAGGTAAAAGCATTTTGCATCAACAATACTTCTAAAGTACTGTGACTTACCTGAATTCCAGTTGCCTTGGCAACAATGGCCGACCCCAGGTCCCCAATAACAACTACCTGCGCTATCATCGTTCCCACCTGCAGACCGACCATGCTGAAAACAGAGATAAAAACGCTGGTCCGTAAATCGGGGAAAACTTGCACAAAAATATTAACCTCCGCCAGGAAGATTATTTTTTTTATGGAGTTGTTTTGTTTGTCTGTTTGTATGTGAGTTGGGAACTTTGATGCAACAAGTTATGAACAGATTTGCTTCATATTTTCTAAGAAGATTGGAAAGGGGCTAATGAACAAAAGATTATATTTTGATGGTGGTTCGGATCACCCTCTGGATTCTGCGCTATTTTGGAGATAGGGCAAACTGCCACATTATGCTGTATTACTCATTTGTTGTGTAAGGCGTAAAAAAATATAATTGTTTCAGGTTACATGCCCAAAATATTTAGGGTAGGTAGGTCGGGATTTATTTTTCATTTTTTTTTATTGTTTTATTTGGTAAATGGTCAACTTAAAGATTCTAAAACTGAATAAATACCATATTCAAAACATATTCAGTAATATCCTTAAACATTGTTTATATGTGGATACTATCAAAACAAAACACTTATTTATCCAAAAACACATTTAATTATTGAAAAAGGTAAATAAAACAAAAATCAATCTGACAAACCCAATAAAATGTTCTAGGGTCGGGGCATTTATAAAATTAGGTTGGGTAACCTGAAACAAACATTTTTTTTGTTAACGCCTAACACATGGGGGAATGAGCTGCCTTGGTGGAGGTCTGCGCTCTCTAAGTGCTTTCTAGTTTCGTGATCATTTTTCATAAACAATTATCATGGTACAATGTTATAAAATACAAGGACTAATACAGGACTCAAAGTTCAAAGTAATCAACAAACAAGAGGGCCATGATGGCCCAAAGCGCTCACCTGAGAACTGGTACAGATGAAGACCATACTGTTGTGACAGGTTTGAAAATTATGGTATCAGAACAATAAGCAAAGGGGGATAGGATCAATTTGATTGAAAACATTGGTTAGTGCAATGGGCTAACTAAAGTACGAGTTGGGTAGTGGATATGAGGTGTTTTTGCTAATGGTTCTCAAATCATTTTCTCCATATTCTTACCTGACCCTTTTTCATTAAGTCTGTGACAATTCTGAAAAATGCAGAAACAGTATATTTTGATGTCTTTTTCGCAGATAGTTTTGGAGAACTAGTTGCAAAGCGATAATTGCGATGGCTGTGCTATAAGGTCAAGTTTTGCTATTTCTTTGATAATTTTCGGTCCAATGATGATAAATGATGTTAATGCAGGCTTGCATGTACAAATAACTGCAAGCAAGGTTTGCAAATGTTTTAAATCAAATTTTATCGATCAATTTTATGGTCATACACAAACTGTGTAAGTTTGGTCAACATTGAATAAAATATTGTGCGCGCTAGCCAATCATGATAACTTGTATATGTTTTTTTCCAAACACAAGGGGCAATAACACCGGTGTTTCTGGCCCGAACATGCTTATATTTGACTTCACATGTAGTCTTACGTTCATAGACAAACTGTGCACGATTGGTGAAGATTGGATGAAAAATGAAATCTCTATCCTGAATAATGTCCATTTTTGCATATTTTTTTCACAAACAAAGGGCAATAACTCCGGTGTTTCTGGTCCGATCTTGCTTATATTCGACTTCAACAGTAATCTCATGGTAATAGCCAGATTGGTGAAGATTGGATGAAAAATGAAGTCTCTATCCTGAATAATATCCATTTTTTGTATTTTTTTTTAAATTAACAAAGTGCAATAACTCTGGTGTCTGAAAAACGATCTGGCCCATTTTTTTGCATCTGCTGAGATCTGATGGTCATACACAAACTGTGGATGTCTGGTTAAGATTGGATGGAAAATAAAGTCTATATGTTGGAAAAAGGCATTTTTGCACTTTTTTGCATGAAAAAGGAGGAATAACTCTAGTGCTACTGGTGTGATCTGACCCAATAACAAAACCGTCCGAGATTTTATGGTCATACAAAAACTGTGCGTTTGGTTAAGACTGGATAAAAAGTGAAGTCTCCAGCGTGAGAACGAACGCAATTGTTGACGGCACACGGATGACGGACGAAGTACATGTAGGAGAGATCCCCTATACCAATCGCTCACCTAGCACTTCGTGCTCAGGTGAGATAAAAGGCGTTAACAAAATTATGTTTGTTTCAGGCTCCCAGACGTTTCCTAAAACATTTTATTGAGTTTTTCATATATTCTTGTTATATTTACCTTTTTCCAATAATACACAGTTATTTGGATAAATAAGTGTTTGTTTTGATAGCATCCACTTCAAAACAACGTTTAAAGATACCGTAAAAGCTCCATGTTTTCGGACACTATAAATTTTCGGACACCCTCTTTTTAGCTAAAATAAGTATTTTGTGTCACTATATATTTTAGGACATACTGATTTTCACCCATAATTAATTAATCTAAATTTTCTGACATTTTATGACAGTGGTATTTTAGCAGAATTCTAACCTGTTTGCGTTAATCCCGTGACACATCGCACATGTGTTTTTACAACCGGATGAAGGTCATACAACCTGGCAGATTAATGAGTGGAGGCGGTGGACCACTACTTTAGCATTAATGGGTAAAGAGCCATGTGCCATAAAAAAATGGGTCTACCCGATTGTGTATACCGGTAGTGATATCGTATATTAAATATGCTGTTGACATTTTCGTATGCAGGAACCAGTCTTAACCAGTCTTCATTATTTACCAATAAATTCTGCTTAATTTGCAGAATTTGCATAATTTTCTGTAAAATAAAATAATACATATGAAGTGATTTAAAATTCATTGCAAACATCGCTAAAAATTAAAAATACTATACGGCGTGGTGTTAAACAAGCACACGCAATCATTAATCGATACTATCTGTGTATATTCGGCAAAAATGTTATACACCGACATATTGCAATATTGTCATAGTGTCTATAAATTTTGGGACATATTAATGTGGGAATATTTTTGTGTATCCAAATTTTCGGACAAGAAAATATTTATTTATTTTTAAGTGTCCGAAAACATAGAGCTTTTACGGTATTACCGATATGTTTTGAATATTCCTTCACTTTTAGAATAGTAAAGTTCACCATTTACCAAATAAAAAAAGAATAAATCCCTATCTACCTACCCTAATTTGTTTGGGCATGTAACCTGAAACAAACATATTTTGTTATGCCTAATAACAATTGGGTAACAATATATAAACATCTCTTTATATAAGCAGGCAATGATGGCATTTTTTTACTCACCCTAGCTCTACAATGAGTTTCCCGGTAGCACCATGAGTGTAGTATGCTGAAACACACAGATACAGACTAACATTTTGTGTGCAATGTCACAGATACAGACTAACATTTTGTGTGCAATGTCACAGATACAGACTAACATTTTGTGTGCAATGTCACAGAAAAGGATCTCCAAAATAAAAAATTTGACAACACAAAATTACTTGAATAAATTAATAAGAAATCTTTTTTTAAAGCCTGGACACAAACAAATTTCCCCCTTGGCTGGCACAAAGAAATAAAAATACTGGTAAGTTCTAGTATCCAAATGTATAAATTTGGGAAATTACTTTCCATTTTTTTATAAATTTTCCCAGATTTACCTCATAATTAAACAATTCCAAAACAACTTGTTAGCCATTTGCTAGTTTGGCCACTAACAACAATAACATAGCTGTTACCGTAGCGACAGGCATACCTAGCAGAGAAAAGGACCTCCGTCTAGAGGTGACGCCGGCCTTCATGAGCAGCTCACATGACACGACCGTGAGCCACGTGGAGAAGAAGAGAAGGAGCGAGCCCAGGATGATGCCACACTGAAAATGGATGAAACATGCTTAGGGGTAGGTTGGGTTTTTTTCTAGTCAATTTGGGGCCAAAATAGGGCCCCATTCACAAAGCCAAAAAATCTATTTTTCACATATGTGGCGCGTGGTGAGAAAACCGGTCTTAATGCATGTGCGTAAAGTGTCGTCCCGGATTAGCCTGTGCAGTCCGCACAGGCTAATCTGGGACAAGACTTTCCGCCTTAAGCGGATTTGTGGTTAGAAGACACTTCATTTAAACAGAAAATACCATAAAAGCGGAAAGTGCCGTCCCGGATTAGCCTGTGCGGACTGCACAGGCTAATCCAGGACGACACTTTGCGCACATGCATTAAGCCCAGTTTTTCCACGACGCGCCTCATATGTTCCACCAAAATTCACCATTGCTAGCAAGTTTACATATGACTTTTGCGTGCTTTATTTTCTATTTCATGCATAGGTTTTTGTCTAAACTGATGATGTTTATATCAATAGGCATAACGTATGTTCATATTGAATTAAAATTAGTTACAACATTGTGTAATTTAAACCTGACACAAAAATTTCATACATAATAGGTCAAAATGAGGCACATCTTGGTAAAACCGGGCTTTTTGCATGTGCGTTAAGTGTCATCCCGGATTAACCTGTGCAGACCGCACAGGCTAATCCAGGACGAAACTTTCCGCTTTTATGATATTCCTGTTTCAAGGAAGTCTCTTCTTAACATAAAATCCACTGCAGGCGGAAAGTGCCGTCCCGGATCAGCCTGTGCTGACTGCACAGGCTGATCCAGGACGACACTTTACGCACATGCATTAAACCTGGTTTTCCCACGATGCGCCTCAAATATTTTCTTAAAAAACAATGGTATTACGGCGCTAATTTTCACAATCCAAAGAACCCCGGTCCCATTTTTCACCTTTGGGGGAAAGGTGGCGGGGCCCTACAGATGGGAAATTTTACAGCAAAGGGGATTTTTTTTAAAAACCATTATTACATGTTTATATTCTACTTTGTTATAAAACATATATTAATGAATTGTTTAGCTGCGAATGATAACTTAGATTATGCACTAACTTGAATCAATGAAAAATTGCTGGGATTGTGTACGAAAAATTCCTCCATGTTAGTCAATTTGTGTCCAATTTAGGTCAATTTTCTTTTTTAAATAGAGCTTACATTCTGAGGGGAATTTTAAGGTACATATAAGGGCAAAATATAAGCAGGGGAATGGGGCCAGGGACAGTTTAGTTAAAACCTATCTATTTTAGCTTGATTGAGTCGAAAGCCTGAGGCTTATTGAGACACTTCATTCTGTTTCCTGGGTAGAACCAGTACCTTGTGTCTTTTTAGAAAGATTATTCTAACGCTCCACGCATAGGGATCAAACTCTTAATTGCTAGAAAGACACCATGTCCACTCTAAACAGGAACACTTTAGTATTATGTAGAAGGATGCAGCAAATAGATAAAATTGTTTTAATTCTGTTGACCAGCGCAGAGGGGCAGCAGGGGAAACCAAAAAGGAGCACGGTGCAGCACCCTGCTATTTTGGTCAGGATCTTTCCCTATTTTATTGAATATCAAACTAAAAAGAAAGCTGCATTTGAGGCGTGTCGTGGGAAAACCGGGTTTAATATATGTGCGTAAAGTGTCGTCCCGGATTAGCCTGTGTGGTCCGCACAGGTTTACACGTTACACCTGTATTTCTTTTTTACATACCTGCTTAAAGCAGTACGGCATGGCCAGGACTGTAACTCCAATGATGCTGTTCCCAACATTGATGATAAACGGCCAGTTTTTCTGAGAGGGAGACATTACAATCTCTAATGGGTTTGCATAGTCCACATCCAGCTTCGAATCTGTATCTATAAATATAACAAACAAACAAACAAAGTTTAACATTAATTACATTATTATTGCCAAGCATCTTATTTGTCTGAAACTCAACCTACAGTACAACTCCAGCATAAACAACCATTTGACTGAGTTACGCTGCATCATTGTGTGACAGGTAACAGTCAACACTCTGTAGTACTACAATTACATTTCTCACTGAAGCTCTTTCCTTATACCAGCTTCATTAGCGTTAACCAGGCTTTTAATAACATTTTTGGGGCCAAAATTCAGCCCCATTCCCCTAATGAAAAAGTCTGCACAGGCTAATCCAGGACGGCACTTTCCGCCTACAGTGGATTTATGTTTAGACGAGACTTCCTTGAAACAGAAAATACCATAAAAGCGGAAAGTGCCGTCCCGGATAAGCCTATGCAGGCTGCACAGGCTAATCTGGGACAACACTTTATGCACATGCATTAAGTCAGATTTTCCAATGACGCGACTCATAAATGTATCTTTCCCCTATTTTAACCTAAATATTCCCCTCAGAATATTAAATATTGACTTAATGCATGTGCGTAAAGTGTCGTCCCGGATTAGCCTGTGCAGTCCGCACTTTTGCCTACAGTGAATTTATGTTTAGAAGAGACTTCCTTGAAACAGAAAATGCAATAAAAGCGGAAAGTGACGTCCTGGATTAGCCTGTGCGGACTGCTTTGCAGAATAATATATTTATTTTGTTTCAGCAAAATTTCTTTCAATAATTACCAGTATTCAGGTTGCAATTGTCAATGAAAAAAAAAAATCATATAGACCTTTAATTAATATATCTGTGAGAAACCCCACCAACCAAATCAAATAAAACTCATTTTCAAGGTCTATGAAAAGGTGCTCAATGTTGGGCTATTTTTACATATTGAGTAGAGTACTAAGTAAATGTGTAAAAAAAAAAGCCCAACATCAAATAATTAAAAAAGCGCCAAACGTTGAGCAAATTTTCATAGACCTAGAAACAAGTTTATAATTTATTTGATTTGGTGGGTGGGATTTCTCAAAGTGGCATGTTCCTTCATTCATTTTTCTATGGCAATCCTTTCCGTGAAATATCTTATATGTTTTTTGTGAAATGATTCCACTTGATAATCAAATACGTCTATGATTATTCATCCTTTATTTCTTGCATTGAACTGTTCTTTTTTGAGATCAATCCAATTTAGACAGGCCTTCTCTGGATAATAATTCCTGTCCGGTCAATATTATTATTATAATCTGATATTGGGCAATACTGGTGATTACTGGACAAATCACTTCTATTTTTCATCACTTTAACACTTTCTAACGTTTATTCAAGGTGTCCAGTTTAATTGTTGGTTGAGCAATTGCAACTGCCAATTCAATCAATGTTTGTGTTTGTTTAAGGCAGTGTACATATCACAATATTGTGTCATTAATTTAATATACAGCATGGGACTGCAAGATAATATCTTGTTGCAACATGACATCAAATAAAATATTTTATAACATAAAAATAAATATGTCAGAATTTTCAGATTTCTCTTATACATTTTCTTTCATAAACATGATTCTGTTACATAATATACTGAGAAAAATTTAATGACAGTGAGTAAAAACACAGATGTCAAGTAATACTCAGTATTGTACAGAATAGCCAAAAATTCCAACTTAAATTTTGTGAAAAATAAAAGAAATTATCTTTATGTTTACACATGAAATAGAAATAAACAACACAACTTACAGTATATAATTGTTTATAATGTGGAAAGTAATTATTATTTTGCAATGTAAACATAACTGTAAACTGCGGGTATCTTTTTCCCCAGTATTGCCCAGTAAAACCCTGTAAAACCCGTTTTTTCCCTGTATTACCCGCCTGGGCCGGTCAATACTATAAAACCCAGGTATTATGCCAATCCTGTTTAAATCTGTGTGTGGACATTAAATCGTAAATTATATACTGTAAAGCAAAACATCTTCATATAATGCTAATTAATTGTTTTATCTGAGTTTAGCATCAACGGCTTATCGATGTATACTTTAGAGCGAGAACTAAGCAGACAGAACCCCCCTGACCTCAAAATCTCGCGTTATCTCGCTAGTCTCGTTACATGTAATTTGACAATGTAGAAATGGAAAATTTTGTGTTTCAAGGAAGGCTCTTCTTAACATAAATCCATTGCAGGCAGAAAGTGTCATCACAGATTAGCCTGTGCAGACAACACAGGTTAATCCGGGACATTAAGCCCAGTTTTCCCAAGACACACCTCTAATATATGTGAAAAAAATAACTCGCAAAATATGGAATAAACTTACAGGCAGCTGTATTCTCTGAACAAGACATTTACGCACGGTTGATATACAATTATCCGATATTTTATTGTTTTACCAAAAGAGTATGAACAGTTGCGGATATATTTTATGTCATCTCTGCTGAATATAAACCTGTTCAATGCAGTTTATAACCAGGATGAAAATCATTTGTCACAGTGAGTGATCAGGTGAAACTCTTCAGGGCTTGATAATCATGGATGAATGGGTCGAACACACTGGGAGAAAGTTCACAGTTCACGTAAATTTAGATATTTTCAACTGAAAGGTTAACCAGAAGTTTTTAACAGTTTTATTTAGTTAAAATAGTGATTCAAACAAACCTTACTTGTCGAATTCTAGTTAAACGCAGTTGTCAGCCAACGTGTACGACGACAAACATGTAAACACGGAAGAGCATTCAATGGGAGAGCACTCCAGTTGTTCTGACAAAAAAATGAAACGTATAATTTTGCTATTAGTTATATTTGTCTTGGTCAGTTATTCTCTAGAAGACTCGAAATCTGCACAGACCAATAACGGTGGATGGTAATAAATAGTTGCAATTCATCAAAAGTAGTGTCACAAATTATATTGACAGAAACGCATAATTGTAATATGTTTTCGCGATATGGTGTAACTGTACACGTATATTATTACATACTAGGATTTCGGTGAACACTTAAAACCCGCTTTACGACCACTCCAATTTTACGACCACCAACTGGGGGTTGGTCCAGCAACTGGAAACAATATATCTTGAAGAATGACCTGATAATTGATATTTTATTAAAATGTTATAAGTTTCAGCAAGATTTTGCAGCTGGAGATTACATTGTATACGAGACTTATTAAATTGAAAATTCAATTTCAATGGAATCCCAATACTTAGATCCCAAGACATATCCCAATGGTCTAGATATATCGACCCCAAGTTAAGGTGTTAATTGGAAGATGTGAAAACGATAAGAGGACTCTAAAGATTTTATAAAAAAAATACTGCTTTCAGGTCTACACAAATTCATTACTTGCCCTGTATATAATTCGCAGACCATTTTTGAGGACTTAGTATGACATTTTACAACACTACTTGATGCATAACACAAACCTGAGTTCAATATAGCATGGAGAAGCAGCAACACAAAATAATATTTTACTGAAGATTTTGGTGAAATGTTAACAGAATTCATGGGGGTCGAAATTACTTGGGGTCCAAAATGCATATATCACACCAAACTATTTTTCTTTCAGGACAACCTTTGAGGAGGAGCGTATTGCCCAGCCCGGACCATGCAACGTTGACAGGGTGGACATCTCCACCATGACATTCACTCAGAAACAGTTTATTGAAAAGTACTGCACCTATCAATATTTACCCCCAGGGGGGGAGCGGCAGTCATATACGGGACTTTAGACTGAAAGCAATTCCCGACAGGCGGGAATTAGGCACGCCGAGTGATTCAGGGTCCCGGGAGATAGACTTTGTTCGGAATTGACATCGCGGTAATATTGGCCCCGGGCCATTTGATACACCTATTGATCACCCCCATTGAGCGGATTTAGACAAAAATGCCTAGATCTAGGGTGGGGAATTGGATCCCCCAAAATACAGTTAAACCAATTCCCCTGGGATTGCCCGCCGCTGCCCCCCTCCTCCCCCCTGGGGGAAAATATTGATAGGTGCATCAGCTCTCTGATCTGAGAGTGTGAGTGTAGTTTCCTAATGAGTATCAAATGATAAATGGCTTAATCTCAGTGTTGTCATTAAAACAGAGAAAGTGAACTATACCCTGATATTAATGCATTTTAAAATTGTAAATATATATTTATAAAGGAAAGAGAGTTAATTGTGTCTACAAATGAATTGTTTTTGAAACCTTGACACCTGAATGTGTTTTCTTGTATATGATATATATAATTGTTATGAATGTTCATGATCATTTACAGCTATGCATATCATCGGCCTGTTGTGATTGTGAAAGCCACAGACAACTCGGTAAGATATAAGTTTAAAGTTTATTATTTATTCATTATTCCTGTAAAATATTTATGAATTATTTAGAAAATTTGAAATTCATTTATTTCTTTGTAAATTAATTTAAATATGCGTTATTATTTTTGTACTCTCATTATTTAATACAAAAACATTTATTATGTCCATTTTTGAGTGCCAGACAGTGTCTGTAGATGACTTGAGGGCCTCCAGAAGTTATGGTTTGTGTCATAGTTTATCAACAGACCTATATTTCATTTCCAACATCTCAACACATCAATGCTTCAGAAATTCCAGGCTATGTGTGAGAAGTCCAGACTGTTGGAGAAGTATGGAAACAAAGTGGTGAGACTGAGTTCCGCCAACACATACTCCTACGATAAAAGTGAGCAGCTTGTTTTCTCTGTCGAATATATGTACACCAAAACCCCGCTTTACGACCACCTCGATTATACGACCACCCCGCTAAAGCAGACACTTTTTAAAAGACCCGATTGTTACCCTATATATTTCAATGGTCGCAAACCCTGATTATACGAGCAGCCCGCTATTCCGTATTACGACCACTAATCCCAGACCGAACATACCAAATAATGCTGAAAATAACCCCGTTATTGCGACAAGTGTCATTTGGTCGTTGACACTTAACATCATCTATTAACAACATATGCCGTGGAGATGACATAATGCTTTGCGGTATAGAAGGAGCGTGTGAAAAACAATGTTACAAATGTTTTGATAAGGGATTAGCACATCGACTGTGTATCAGATTACGTTAATTGACACTAGCTGACAGCGGGTAGCACTGATGAATGCTGACCCTTAAATGGGCTTAGTTAATCAAGTTTTATTTATTTTCTTACTTAATGTAAAGTTCAAAATGTATCCATAACTATAAGTTACATAATCTCTATTCACTAAAACATATTATTGAAAAAAATATGAAATTTTCGTAATCTATTGATAATTCATTAGTTTCATGAAAAAAAAAATTTTACACAGAAGTATGCATGTACTGACTCTGTGATCTGCCGGACCTCGATAATACGACCACCCCGCTATTTGAGTTTTACTGTACTCATATACCGCTATTATAAAGGAGCTTTGGGGGCATATAGTTATCGGTTTGTCCGTCTGTCCATCCATCCGTCCATCCCGCTTCTTGTGCGGAGTACAACTAAAAAAATATTGAAGGGATTCAAATGATACTTCATATAATGATAGAGGACATTGAGAGGACATGCAGAGTACAAGGACCATAACTCTCTCTTCAATATTTATGGAGTTATTGCCCTTTGGTTAATTTTCTTGAATGGCGCATAACTCCATTAGTATTGAAGGGATTTAAAATAAAACCACATATATTGATAGAGGACATTGAGAGGAAGTGTAGAATACAAGGACCATAACTCTTTCTTCAATATTTTTGAAGTTAATTTTTTTGTGTGGAGCATAACTCAAATAGTATTAAAGGGATTTAAATGCTACTTCATATAATGATAGAGGGCTTTGAGAGGATGTGTAGAGTACATGGACCATAACTCTTTCTTCAATATTTACAGAGTTATTGCCTATGGCTTATTTTTCTTGTGCAGAGTACAACTACATAGTGTAATTTTTTGGTGCGGAGCATAACTCTAAAGTATTCAAGGGATTCAAATCATACTTCATAAAATGATAGAGGGCTTTGAACGCAGAGGGCAGAGTATGACCATAACTCTTTCTTTTGTCAAAACACATCTTCGGGTGCATTGGTCACTTACAGTGACAATGCTTGTTTCTTATTCTAGATGGATTCGGTAAAAGGACACTTTGCTACTATTTGGAGAATTGTATTTATTTGATCAAATTGGTAAAATTCAAAAACTTCCATCTTCCAATTACAGGGCTTTCATAAACTTTTGAAATCTGGAAGTTTGAACTTCCTAGCCTCTGATTTTGGAAGTTTTGCTCATAATATTTAGATGTTTTGACAGTTTTTCATGACATAGTCCTGAGCATTTCGGAAATGTAATTAAGTATAACATTCAAGGTTTGATTAAAGTCATTTCTTTTTCATCAGGTGTTTATAATATGACAATTTATTCAGTTAAAGAGGTAAACATTGAGATGAATCACATGTGTGATGTCTGCAACACAGCATCAGGGTCATGGGCAATAATGATCTAAAGTAATATTAAAATCCTAACAGGCGTTTAGAAGTTATGGAGGGAAAACAAAATTTCTTGAAATTTGACCTAGAATTGTGACCTTGACCTTTGACGGAAAACCATGGGTGTTGTACGCGTCACATCGTCTGGTCCTGGGGGATAATATTCTGAATTAATATTACAATCCTTCCAGGTATTTAGAAGATATGGAGCGGAAACGTAAATCCTTGACCTTTGACCTTGAATTGTGACCTTGACCTTTGATCGGCAAGCATGGGAGTTGTATGCGACACATTGTATTTTCATAGGGAATAATAATTTGAAATAATATTAAAATCCTTCCAGGCGTTTAGAAGTCAGGGAGTGGAAATGAAAATCCTTGACCTTTGACTTTGAATTGTGACCTTGACCTTTGACCCACGAGCATGGGAGTTGTACACAAAACATCGTCTGGTCATGGGGAATATTAATTATATTAAAATCCATACAGGCATTAAAAAGTTGCAGAGCGGAAACGAAATCCAGAGTGTGACAACTATATGAACTAGAAAAGGCTTTTTAGTATACTAAACAGAAATATTTTATCAGTAATAGCAATTTTTAGGTATAGGAGATAGTCACCAGTTGGAGGCGCTAATTCTGGTTTCTTGTATGATTTCTTCTCATTTATGTATTACACCTAGTCATGTTGTTTTGGCAAAGCTGCTCATGCTCTGTTTGCCATTGCCTTCAGGGGACGTGGAGCTATCACACTACGTGAACCAAATCATGCAAGCTCAGACCGTGGATCGACTTGGCAATGGTGAGTATTTATACTTTAACCTGTCATCACGCCTGCATTGACGAAATAACACCCCGTAGGATAAACTTAGCTGCATTCTACCTTGTTGAATATTATACAGCAATCACATGCTTTATAATGACGTCATGTTGTTTATTTTCGTGAAGTCATTAGATGTTTTTCATGTATTTAGCGATTTTGTATTGTTTATTTTCAAAATAAAGACAGAAAATGATGGGATAAATAGAATACCAGGTAGGTGTTGAATACAGATACGTTTATTTGCTTGGCACGAAAACCTAAACCACTCGCCAAGGCTCGTGGTTTAGGTTTTTTTAAGCCTCACTAAATAAACTTACCTGTATTCAACACTAACCTAGTATTCTCTATGTAAACACTGGTTTACACAATCTGAATGTCTGTATGATATTGTGTCATGTCTAAAATGCAGTTTAATGATGTAGTTTTACCATTGATTGATACATTTGTTTTTTTTGTTGATTTTTTTCCATTATTTAAAATGTTCATTTTACAATTGTTAATTCTGAATGCCAGTTCATTATTAATGGTTCTTGGATGTGACAGTGGCAAGCTTAAGCAATTTGTTCCAAGTGGTTTGATACATGTTTTGAAGTTCCTATACCTCAAACCTGGGTCACTCACTAACAAGTCCATCAAGCTTCAATACAATGTACTGTAGCTTGTATTTTTGTGACAGGTGTGAACAATGCTTATTTTTACCAAAAGTATAAGAGCATTCCTGTAACTGAATCATTTGATTGCGTTAATTTCAGAGACGTTCTACTGGTTTGGTGACAATGACCATGCAGCGTTCGATGACCTCTTCTCGGCCTACAACCCGCCGCCCTACTCTCTACCCCACCTGTCAAGCATGTACAGCTTTGGGGTCGCAGGTGATTGTTGCATGACTTTAATATACTATTTAATTTGAATTGCAATGTTATTAGCTTAATTTTTAGCTTGTCTGATTTAAAAAAAAAACGAGCTATTGTCGTAACTTGAACGGCATCAGCGTTGGCTTTTTCTGTTAAGTGTTTCATCCACATTTTTAAAAACCTATTTGACCTACAGTTTTCAAATTTGGTTTACTTTTTCAGCATGATGAGGTGAGTTTGCAGGACAAGAACCATAACTCTGTCATGGATTTTGATTAAATTATGTCCCTTTGTTGACAGTTTTTTTTGGTCAAGTGTTTCGTTTAGGTGCACTTTTCTTGAAAACTATTTTACCTGCAGCCAAGAACCATAACTTTGGCATGGAAATTTGTTGAATTATGGTTCTTTTTGACTTGGACAGTTCATTTTTATTGGTTAGGTTCACTTTTATTTAAAACAATTGAATACAACTATAGCCTTAAGACTTGGTATCCTTATTCAATATGATGAGGTGAGTGTGTAGAACAAACACCATAAATCTGTCATGAATTTTGATTAAATTATTACCCTGTTTCAACTGATATGTTTTGTTTATTTTTTCATTTATTTCCACTTTTCGTGAAAACAATTTGACCCAGAGCTTTCACAATTTGTATACTTATTGAGCATGATGTGCTTAATGTGGAGGACAAGAACCATAACTCTGTCACAGATTTTTATTGTATTATGACCCTTTTTGTGTCGCCTGAAAAGGCAACATATAGGGGTTACTTTTGGCGGCAGCGTTGTCCTCTGCGGCGGGGGCGTTTTTGTTGGCGGCGTCCCCTTCAGTTTGTGCAGACACTAACTTGAGAAGTTTTTGTGCTCTCATTATGAAACTTTGTGGAAGTGTTACTAGGCATAAAAGGAAGGGTAAGTTCGATTTTCAGCATAATTGCTCATATTGTACTTGAGTTATGCCCTTTTTTCTTATTGTACAGATAATAACTGAAAAAAATCTTTATGAAACTTTATGGAAGTGTTCGTAGGCATAAAAGGAAGGTTAAGTTCGCTTTTCGGCATAATTCATCTTATCGTACTTGAGTTATGCCCCCTTTATAAAAAATTAGTTCAAATAAGGCTTGCGCATACAATAACTTGAGAAGTTTTAGTGTTATCATTATTAAACTTTATGGAAGTGTTAGTAGACATAAAAGGAAGTTTAAGTTCGGTTTTCAGCATAATTGCTCTTATCTTACTTGAGTTATGCCCCCTTTAAAAAAAAATAGTTCTAATAAGGCTTGTGCAGACAATAACTTGAGTTTTTTGTGCACTCATTATAAAACTATAACTACCATATAACACTCTCCCATATATTTCGACTGATGTATGACCTTTTTCCAACTTAGAACATTCATTATTCTTGTAAAAAATTTTTTTCGATTAGATCCACTTTTCTTGAAAACTTGAACCTATAGCCTTCATACTTGGTATACTTAATTAGGATAAACAAAATGAATGTGTATAACAAGAATCATCATGTCATGTATTCTGATTATTGTATGGCCATCTTTTCTAGAGTTTTTCATTAAAGTGCACTTTTCTTACCATCTATTGAAAATAAAATTCTCCCAACCAATCATTAATGATTTATAGAATAATTATATAAAATGTGTTCTGAATACCTGACCCATTTACTTCAACTTTTGCATCTTGGGTGTTCAAACTTATATTGCTTATTGATTAAAATCTGTGAACGACACCCTTTAATACATATACCCTAACTAATGGTACGGTCATATCATATCATTCAATATCAATAACAATTTGATTTTCTGCTGTTTTACAGCTGCTGGAACGGGGGTACCGTTCCATTTCCACGGTCCTGGCTTTGCAGAAGTGGTGTTTGGAAGAAAGGTCTGTTCTTGTATAACATTCTTATTACACGTAATAAGGCATGAAAGGCTTTTGAATTGTGTTTCCTTCATTTCCTAAATAGTTTTGGATTTCTTTTATGTTTTCAATATGATAATAACAGGCTATGCTGATAACTTATTGCCAGCTAACAGACAATGCTGATAACTTATTGCCAGCTAAGTTACGCGCATTCATTTAACAAAGTATAAAAAAATGTTTTTATGCTCCCGGAAAAAAATGGGGGGGAGCATATAGTCGCCGCTTTGTCCGTCCGTCTGTCCCGTTTTCTTATCCAGATTATTTCTCAACAACAACTGACCAGATTTCAAAGAAACTTCATGGGAAGCTTCATTACCAAGAGGAGGTTTGCACTGAACCAGGATGTTCTGCTTCAATTTTTATACTCCTCGAAAAATTTCAGGGGAGCATATAGTCGCTGCCTTGTCCGTCCGTCCTTCCGTCCATCCGTCCGTCCCGTTTTCTTGTCCAGAGTATTTCTCAGCATCTACTGACCAGAATTCAATGAAACTTCATGGGAAGCTTCATTGCCAAGAGGTGTGCACTGAACCAGGAGGTTCCGCTTCAATGATTTTTCTCGGAGTTATTTCTGAATTGAGCATTTCGTGCACAATTCTTGTCCTGTATTTCTAGGTAACGACTGGTCAAAATTCAATGAAAATTTATAGGAAGTTTCATTACCAAGAGGAGGTGTGCACTGAAACAGGGCGTTCCGCTTCAATGATTGTTAGCTCGCTTTTAGAAGAAAATGCAAGCTATTCTACTCGCCCTGGCGTCGGCGTCCGAGCTAGGTTAAAGTTTTTCGGTAAACTAGTTTCTCAGGAATGGCTTGAGAGATTTCATTCAAACTTATAACACTTATTCCCTATATTAAAATGAACTCATGGGCCAATTTTGATAACTCTAGTGTGAAATTTGTCAAAATTATGGGCCTTTTTACACTTAGAAATTTTACATATAAGCTATATGGACAGGTTAAAGTTTTTTGGTAAGCTAGTTTCTCACTTTTTCTTTTCCACTCTCTAACTCGAGAATGGATTAAGCTATTGTAATGAAACTGCAAACATAGATACCTTATCTCGAGACCTCGCTAAAGATTGCATACTGGGTGGGTGGGGTCAAGGTCACCATTACTATAAATATAAAAATGGTTTCCGCTCAGTAACTTGAGAAAGCATTGAGATATGTTAATGAAACTTCAAACATAGATACCTTAAATCGAGGCCTCCCTTGGGATTGCATATGGGGTGCATTGAGATATTTTAATGAAACTTTATATGTAGATACCTTATATTGAGACATAGTTGGGATTGCTGATGGGGTGGGTGGGGTCAAGGTCACTGTTACTAAAAAGAAACAGACAAACAAAACAGAAAAGCAGTTTCTGCTCAATATAGACTTTGAAGATATCTGAAATAAGCATTTAGAGCACAGTACTTGTCCCTTCTATTTAAATGCGACTACTGGCCAGAATTTAATGAAACTTAATAGGAAGCTTCAATACCAAAAAGAGGTGTGCACTGAACCAGGATGTTCTGCTTCAATGATTTTTCTTTAAGTTATGGGACTTTGAAGATTTCTGAAATAAGTATTTAGTGCACATTTTTTGTCCAATCTATTTCTACACAACTACTTGCCAGATTTCAATTAAACTTTATGGGAAGCTTTATTACCAAAAGGAGGTGTATACTAAACCAGGACGTTCCGCTTCAATGTTATTTTTAAGAGTTGTGGGAGTTTGAACATTTCTGAAATTAGAATATAGTGCACAATTCTCGTCTGGGCTATTTATCCACAACTACTGGCCAGAATCCAATGCAAATGTATGTGATGCTTTATTATCAAAATAAGGTGTGCACAGTACAGCATGTTCCCTTTCAGTGATTTTCCTTGGAGTTATGGGACTTTGAAGGTTGCTGAAATTCTCATATATTGCACAATTCTTGTCTGCACTGTTTCTCAGCAACTTCTAGCCAGTATTCAATGAAACTTGATGGGAAGCTTCATTACTAAGAGGTGTTCACTGTACCAACATGGTCCATTTGAATGATTTTTCTTACAGTTATGGGACTTGGGATGATTCCTGAAATTATTATATAGAGCACAATTGTCTGGACTCTGCTCTGATTGCATTCCCATTACTTGGCGAAGCGCATTGGGGACCTTCCATCAGTTCACTGGTATGCATTCCCATTACTTGGCGAAGCGCATTGGGGACCTTCCATCAGTTCACTGGTATCCATTCCCATTACTTGGCGAAGCGCATTGGGGACCTTCCATCAGTTCACTGGTATCCATTCCCATTACTTGGCGAAGCGCATCGGGGACCTTCCATCAGTTCACTGGTATCCATTCCCATTACTTGGCGAAGCGCATTGGGGACCTTCCATCAGTTCACTGGTATCCATTCCCATTACTTGGCGAAGCGCATTGGGGACCTTCCATCAGTTCACTGGTATCCATTCCCATTACTTGGCGAAGTGCATTGGGGACCTTCCATCAGTTCACTGGTATCCATTCCCATTACTTCCATCGGTTCACTGGTATCCATTCCCATTACTTCCATCAGTTCACTGGTATGCTGGTCCTGCCTAGCTTCCTATAATTTATTGCCACCGGTTTTACGCCTAACATTTGTTGATGCAAAACAGATTTTCATTAGAAAACCCAGGTAGCAATATCTGTATGAAACTAAGTTGTTTTTTTCCTCGTAGCGATGGTTCATGTACCCGCCCGAGAAGCAGCCGTCATTCAACCCCAACAAGACGACGCTACACTGGCTGGTGGAGGAGTATGAGAAACTTCATCCGTCCGACATGCCCCTGGAGTGCACCATAGATCAGGGAGAGGTGAGGACATGCTGAAATGTGCATCAGGGCCTATAGTTGTGAAGAGTTTTAAGTTATTCTTAACTCAAGTTGAAAACAAGTTAACATTAGAATTTGTGTTTAAAAAACTGTGCCTTGGAATTAATAGTAAATATTTATACACTTATTGCAACATATGTGTCGAAATGTTCAAACATTGCATTTCTTTCCCCAAAAATGCAATTATAAATTTTCATTTTTTTTTGTCTTTTTTTTTGTCTAAGACTCCTTATAAATATGGGCCCTGGGGTTATATCTACAAAGCTCCAAAGGAAAATCTTAAGTTAAGTCATATTTAAGTGCAACGTTCAAAACAAACTTTCCTTGTGTAATGTGAAAATCAGTAGTCTATATTTAAAGTATGGTGAATGAGAAGGATATGTTTATTCTTCACCAACTTAAAACCAGCCACAGACTAAAGGAATATTATGATTTTAAGAAATTTAGTTAAAGGCCTAGTTTAATCCTTCTTTATTTGACCCCCCCCCCCCCAAAAATATAATAATCGGGGGTATTATACCCCTGTGTATTGACACCCTGCTGTGGACACGGTGTGACGACCCTTATCAGCTGATATCAATACACTGCTGCAGAAGAAACAGTACGCTTAGCTATTGCTCAGTCAGCTGAGCGAAAGAGATTTTATGGTGGACCAATACACAGAGTGGAATACCCCATGGAGAGGCCAAACCTTCCTTAAACTAGGCCTTTAAGTTCTCACTAAGAAGCTATGTGGATATGTGCCATGGTCTTTGAATGCAGCAGCAATATTAAGCCAGTTGTGACAATTCTACTGTCTAAATTTACATTGCTTATTTGCAACACTTTCTCAGGGTTTGTACGGAACTGAAAAAGTCATGAAAAATGGGCTTTGTCTGGAAAATCATGGAGTCTTGATAATTTGGATTTTATCATGGCAAAATCATGGAATTTCAAAAATAGTCATGGAAAGTTGAAAAGTATCCTTGAATATGTATGTAAGTGCATAAAATGATCAAATCAATTGAAATATATTCAAACAAAAAATCAAAATCCAGAGCATAAAGATGGACAGACATGTATTGCAGTGCTTGTAGCAATTCCAGTCTATTCTACAGAGCGCGAATCAGCCTAGAAAAATAAGTTTATGATGTAGATCAAATAAAATGTGGATATCAGAGTACTAAACTGACTGGAGTATGTTCGGATTGTATCATGGAAAAAGAGATGTCATGGAAAAATCATGGCATTTTTGTTTCAACAGTTTGTATGAAGCTTGCTTTCCAGACAATTGTAATGTACATAAGTTGTCATTTGCCTTGTATTAGATATCAACGTCAAGGATCCAGATTTGCAAAGCAAACATACAGTAATTTGGTATTGATTTAATTGCAAGGTCTGCTATTCCCGCTATGTTTGCACCGAGAAATACGCGAATTAAAGTGATTTTACTGTTCATACCTACTGGTTAATACTTAGAATGGAAGCATATATTTAAAATCCAAACATTAGATTACAAATACTTAGTTTTCTACCCGAATGTGTAGTGTAAAAATTTCAAAAACATTTGATTTGCGACCTCTGTTGTGTATGTTATATCATTTGCAGGCAATATATTTCCCCGACCGATGGTGGCATGGTACCCTGAACATCGACACCAGTGTGTTCATCTCAACATTCCTCGGGTGACCTGCATGGGGGAGCTGTGACAACAGTTCGTCGCTATCATCATCAGTGTGTCTAACATTAGAAGCACTTTTATGCATTTTGTGCCTATTTTAGTATTAATTTATTTTTGAGTATTATGTTTTTAATAAATTTTCTTTACTACTATTTACTTTGCGTTTTTGCTTTTTAGCTCACCTGAGCTTAATGTGCTCATGGTAAGCTGTTAGGATCGCCTTTTGTCCGTCGTCCGTCATGCGTCGTGTGTCGTATGTCAACATTTTCATTCAAAGAACATCTTCTCTACTGGGCAGATTTTCACCAAACTTCACAGGAATGATCCTTGGGTGACCCTCTTTCAAAATTTTTCAAATTGTTCCGTTCCACTGCATATGTAGGTTGCCAGAGCTCAAAATAGATTTAAAAACTGAAAACTTTAAAAATCTTCTCTGAAACCACAAGGCTTGGAGCTTTCATATTTGATGTGACATCCTCTAGTGGTCCTCTACGAAGATTGTTCAAATGATGCCCCTGGGGTCAAAATTGGCCGCGCCCCGGGGGTCACATGGTTTATATAGACTTGTATAGCAAAATGACTTTAAAAATCTTCTCTGAAACCGCAAGGCCTAGAGGTTTCTTATTTGGTATGTAACATTGTATAGTGGTCCTCTACTGAGATTGTTCAAATGATGCCCCTGTGGTCAAAACTGGCCACACCCCGGGGGTCACATGGTTTATATAGACTTGAACAGCAAAATGACATTAAAAATCTCCTCTGAAACCGCAAGGCCCAGAGGTTTCATATTTGGTACGTAAAATTGTATTGTGGTCCTCTACAAAGATTGTTCAAAATGATGCCCCTGGGGTCAAAACTGGCCACACCCCGGGGGTCACCTGGTTTATATAGACTTAAATAGCAAAATGACTTTAAAAATCTTCTCTGTAACCGCAAGGCCTAGAGGTTTCATATTTGGTATGTAACATTGTATAGTGGTTTTCTACCAAGATTGTTCAAATGATGCCCTTGGGGTCAAAACTGGCCATACCCCAGGATTCACAAGGTTTATATAGACTTTAATAGCAAAATGACTTTAAAAATCTTCTCTGAAACCGCAAGGCCCAGAGGTTTCATATTTGGTACGTAAAATTGTATTGTGGTCCTCTACAAAGATTGTTCAAAATGATGCCCCTGGGGTCAAAACTGGCCACACCCCGGGGGTCACCTGGTTTATATAGACTTAAATAGCAAAATGACTTTAAAAATCTTCTCTGTAACCGCAAGGCCTAGAGGTTTCATATTTGGTATGTAACATTGTATAGTGGTTTTCTACCAAGATTGTTCAAATGATGCCCTTGGGGTCAAAACTGGCCATACCCCAGGATTCACAAGGTTTATATAGACTTTAATAGCAAAATGACTTTAAAAATCTTCTCTGAAACCGCAAGGCCTAGAAGTTTCATATTTGGTATGTAACATTGTATAGTGGTTTTCTACCAAGATTGTTCAAATGATGCCCCTGGGGTCAAATCTGGCCACACCTCAGGGTTCACATGGTTTATATAGACTTTAATAGGAAAATGATTTTAAAAATCTTCTCCTCTGAAAACGCAGGGCCCTGAGGTTTCATATTTGGTATGTGACATTGTATAGTTGTCGTCTACAAAGACTGTTCAAATGATGCCCCAGGGATCAAAACTGGCCATGCCCTGAGGGTCACATTGTTTATATTGACTTAAATAGCAAAATGACTTTAAAATCTCTGAAACCGCAGTGTTTTTGTATTTGATATGTAACATTGTATAGTGGTCCTCTACAAAGATTTTCAAATTATGCCCCTAGGGTAAAAAGTGGCCATCACCTGGGGCGTCACATGATTGATATAGACTTATTTGGCAAGTGGGCCTTAAAAATCTTCCTTGTTGAAACCGTAAGGCCCAAAGGTTTTATATTTTGCGTTAAACCTTGTGTAGTGTTCCTCTACAAAGATTGTTCAAATGATGCCCCTGGGGTAGAAATTGGCCTCGGCCCGGGGGTCACATGGTTTATATACATTTAAATAGCAAAATGACGCTAAGAATCTTCTCTGAAACCACAAGGCCCAGTGGTTTCATATTCGGTATGTAAAATTGTATAGTGGTCAAATTGTTCAAATTATGCCCCTGGGGTAGAAAGTGGCCATGCCCTGTGGGTCACATGGTTTACTGGTATATACACTAACAAAACACTTCTGAAACTGCAATTCCCAGATCTTTTTACTCAGTTAAGGGGTTTAGTGCCATTTTGCCCTCTTGTTATAAGCCATTATGATGACTTAAACTCATGTGAGCGACCTAGGGCCATCATGGCCCTCTTGTTTAGCTCACCTAATCACAATTCTAAAGGGTTCGCTATTCTGATCAGTCATCGTCCGGCGTCTGCCGTCTGCGGCGGCGTCAACAGTAGACTTAAACAATTTCTTCTCTGTAACCACTGCGGATTATAACCAAACCTTTGACAATGTCTTTCAATTCATTTGAAAATATGGAAAACTCTAGTTGCCATGGCAACCAAAAGCTTAACAACTGGAAAAATTTTAAAATCGTTTTGAAAATATTCTTGTCTGAAACCACGGGCTGTATTTCAAAATAATTTCACAGAAATGTTCCTTGGGTGATCCTTTACCAAATTCCTTCAATTAATTTTGATTCGTTAAAAAACATGGCCGTCATGGGGTGGGACCCTTTACCTTATATGGCTACATGGAAAATTTAAAAAAAACTTATCGTCTGAAACTACTGGCTAGATTTCAATAATAATTTTGCAGAAATGTTCCTTGGCTGACCCTCTATCAACTTCCTTCTAATAATTCTGATTTGTTAAAAAAAACATGGCCGTCATTGGCGGGGCAGTTTTCCTTATATGGCTTTATTGAAAACTTGGGAAATCTTGTCTGAAACCACTTTCTGGAATTCAAAATAATTTCACAAAAAGTTTCTTTGAGTGACCATCTACCAAAGTACTATCCCTTTTTTTTGTTCGCTCTTGAACATGGCTGTCAGTGGTCCAGCGTTGATGTCAGTTGTCAACGTTTTACTTCCAACATGTCTGAACACGCTATTAAATTTTTATAACCCATTATGACTTATTTAACTCAGGTGAGCGACCCAGGGCCATTTGGGCCCACTTGTTCTTAATCCCTTTTTGGTGATTTGCAAATTTTTACGTGATATGGAATGTATGAACAAAATATTAGTATACCGGTATGCCCTGTTGCAGTAAGTATTCATCTTAAATCTACTTGTTAAAAATTAAGAACCGTACATCTGTAATGTCATTTGTTATTTTTAGCTCAACTTTTCCAAGAAATGACAAGCTATTCCTGGTGTCGGCGCTTATTTCGGCGTTCGGGCTAGGTTAAAGTTGTTCAGTGAGTCTAGTTTCACGGAAAGGGATTGAGGGATTTCATTCAAGCTTAAAACATGTATACCCCATATTAAAATGAACCTATAGGCTAAGTTTAGTAACTCTGGTTTGAAATTTGTCAAACTAATGGGCCTTTTTACCGCGTGTAGGTTAGCGGCATCAACTTTTGATTTTCACTCTATAACTCGAGAATTAATCTTTATACATAGATGCCCAAAAGAAATACTTTACTTGGGATTGCATTTGGGGTGTGTTGCGTGGGGTCAATGTCACTGTTACTTACATGTAAAATATAAAAAGTTTCTGCTCCATAACTCGAGAACAAATTGAAATATTTCAATGAAACTCAATCTATAGATACCAAAATCTAGATAACCAGATATAGATAACGAAATTAACTTTGTTTAATTGGCATCTACTATCCAGTTTGTTTGAGAAAAAAATGCCAGTTTGTTCAAACAGACCAGATTGTAGGTAACGAAAGTTGCCCACTCTGACAATAGGTCTCGGAATAATTTCTATTTTTCACTCGCAGAGCTGGTTAGCAGCAAAACAGACTTTAAACTAGACCTGCATCTGTCTGCTTTAGGAAACGCTCACCCTAACTTACAGTTCACTTGAAAGAAAATGGCAATTTTATAAGCTCAGCTGAGCACAAAGTGCTTATGGGTGAGCTTTTGTGGTCAGTGGTTGTCTGTCTTCGTATGTCGTCAACAATTTACTTAAAAAAAATCTGAAACCTTGGTGGAAATTAACCAAACTTAGTATGAAAGTTCCTTGGGTGGTCGTCTACCAAAATACTTCAAAAATTATTTAGATTCGTTAAAAAACATGGCCGCCAGGGGGCGTGGCCTTTTTTCTTTATATGGCTATATTGAAAACTTTGAAAATCTCTTCTACAACCGCTTGGTGAAAATTAACCAAATTTGGTATGAATTTTCCTTAGGTGTTCCTCTACCAAAATACTTTAGAGAATTTGGGTGGTCTTCTACCAAATACTTCAAATGATTTTTATTCGTTAAAAAACATGGTCGCCAGGGGGCGGGGCCCTTTTTCCTTATATGGCTATATTGAAAACTTAAAAAATCTCCTCTGAAACCGCTTGGTGAAAAGTAACTAAACTTGGTATGAATGTTCCTTGGGTGTTCCTCTACCAAAATACTAAAAGAGTATTTTAATTAGTTAAAAAACATGGCCGCCCGGGGGTGAAACCTTTTTCCATATATGACTATATTGAAAACTTTAAAAACCTTCTTGTCAGAAACCAACAGCTAGATTTCAAAATATTTTCACAGAAATGTTCCTTGGGTGGCTCTCTACCAAATTAGTTCATATTATTTTGAATCAATGAAAAAAATGGACGCCAGGGGGCGGGGTCTTATTTCTTATATGACTATATTGAAAACTTTAAAAATCTTCTTGTCAGAATCCAATGGCTAGATTTCAAAATAATTTCACAGAAATGGGGTTCTCTACCAAAACACTTCAAATGATTTTGATTTGTTGAAAAACATGTCCTCCAGGTGGCGGGGCCTTTATCCCTATAAGTCTATATTGAAAGATTTTATTGTCAGAAAGCACTGGTTGGATTTCGAAATAATTTGACAGAAGTGTTCCTTGTGCGGTCCTTTAGCAAAATACTTCAAATTATTTTGATTTGTTCAAAACATGGCCACCAGGGGTCGGGGCATTTTCCTTACTGGCTATTATGGAAAAATCTGCTTGTCAGTATCCATCTTTTAGATTTGAAATAATTTCACAGAAATGTTCCTTGGTTGTTCGTCAACCAAAATACCTCAAATTATTTTGAAATGTTAAAAAACATGACACTTAGGGGTCAGGGCTTTTTTGTACCTAAAATAAAAACTTAAAAAATCTCCATCATCAGAAACCACTCGTTGGATTTGGAAATGATTTCACAGAAATGTTCCTTGGGTGATCCTCTACCAAATTCCGTCAGTTTATTATGATTGTTAAAACAATCTTGGCTGCCAGGGGGCCATCTTGTTGTACATGTTTTCAAGACTCAGTAACTAAACTGTGTATTTTGTACAGTGTGGACAGTAATATGGATCTAGTCTAAGCTAATTGTAAAGATTACTGGTAATTGTATCAATGAGATATAACAGTTACCATCCATTCACAAGGTTCTACATCAATAAAGATCAAACAGTAATTTTCGCTTTTCCGTCTGTAATTGTTTGTTGCTACATGTGTAATACGGTACCTCTGAATTTAAAACAAAACATTCCCCGGTGCTTAGATATCGAAATATACCTACTGTTTATACTGGTACATGTATTTAATTTTCAGTACCAAAATATGACTCAATAAATTTTGGAATGAAATTTGTTTTGAATCTCCTGTAAATAAATGGTTATTTAAAAGATCAATATGTACCCTAATGATAACATTGTATGATAATACTCGCCAAAGATTCTGATGTATTCTTATTTAGAATATCTTGTATCTAGTTGTACAGTTTTTGTACATTCGGATAAATCAAGATGCAAAGGTTTTCGGCATGTATGTTAATTTGAGGGATCATTGTTTTTAAATATGAATGCGACACAAATAGTTTTTGTGCGTACTAAACTTTATGTTTTAAGTTTAATCTAGCACAATGTATATGTATATAGAACTTAGTTTTCTCTTGATAAAATACAATTGTGGCACGTCGTGGGAAAACCGGACTTAATGCATGTGCGTAAAGTGTCGTCCCGGATTAGCCTGTGCAGTCCGCCTACAGTGGATTTATGTTTAGAAGAGACCTCCTTGAAAGAGAAAATACCATAAAAGCGGAAAGTGCTGTCCCGGATTAGCCTTTGCACAGGCTAATCCGGGATGACACTTTACGCACATGCATTAAGTCCGGTTTTCCCACGACGTGCCTCAATTTATTTGTAGTTGTTCATTTTATAAATAATTTGTGCACTATCGTTGTTTATCGGCTAATAAACAACTATTTGGAGGTCTCTGCGTATGAATTAAACCACGAGGGCGTTAGCATCAGAACAACAAATGTTTATTAACCGATAAACAACGATAATGCAAAATTATTTCGATTCTAGCATGACCTGACAACATTTTCTGCAATTGCAATGCGAACTATATTTAACAGTTTGGGACTATTTTTCCGGGTTGTTTTTCTGGTTGTTATATTTGAAGTGTTCTTTGTCTATAGAAAACTTTGCGCACGTCATGTTAGAATTTTGATTGACTTTAATTGAGTGAAATCAACAAATGTTAGTTGAAAAATATAAGACCTGGACAATGACAACACAACTGGATGTTACATAAACACGGACATTGCAAAAATCTGTTACAGACTGATTTTTGCCCGATGTTGTTTGACATCGATCTCTTCTTCGTGGTGTCCCGCTTCGTAAGGTCACATTTTGACCTTGAACTGACCAGCTTACTTGAAAACTGTGGACACATCTATTGAACTGTACAAAAATGTGTTTAAAACTAAATTTAGTAATTATTTACAAGTATTAAATCTCAATTACAGTTAAAACATGTTTTTACAAATGTTACACATTATAACAAAAAGGGAGATCTGACTTTTATCACTTTCCTACTGTAATCACCATTTTGGAGAGCATCTGATCTTCCTCAGCGATTATGTCGCAAATCCTCACAATGTCTGTCCCTGGCTTCTACAATAGTCCGAAAACTTTCCGTTGGTGTGTTCTTCATAAACCTCATTGCAAGGAGAATCCAAGCTGACTGTTTAACAGACACTTGCGTTTCCTACACCAGATGGCAATGATAGATCTTGTTGAAATCAGTATTATTTCAAGGACGGTTACCTTCTTATTGAGTGGCATGGTCATCTCCAAAAGGTCACATTCACTGAATACTAAGTTTTGTATGAATGTTAGTTTGGACGATGTCTGCCATTCTTTGCTGAACCAGATGGTTGTTGTCTCTCTGATCTTTTCTTACTTTGTGTTCTAGGTGGTTCATGTCTCCCCATGTCAGCGTTCTATTTTTGTACATCTGGCAATTACTGCTTTTGTTCTTTTCACTTTCCCCTCTGAATGCATCTCCTGCTGTACAAGCTGTCATCTCTTCTCTCTAGATGCCAACATCTTTATTGATGGTATGCTGATATTAACCTCAGTGGTAGCGACTAAGTCGTAGTCCACACTTAGCTTGAATTACATAGTACTTCCATATATCATTTCCTTCCAGTATGTGTTTGGGTACCTCATGCTTTGCAGTTAGATTACTTTATATATGGAAACCTTAATGTTAATCACCAGTCTTGACTGCAGCCTTGAACTTTCCCACAAAACTGACGCGTCTGAAACTAGGCGGTGTATCTTCCAAGCCATCGTTGTAAGTTTTGGTTGTTCAGCGGTACTTTGGTGGCAAAGTCTGTATATATTCCAAGCCATCGCTGTAAGATTTGGTTGTTCGGCAGTACTTTTGTGGCAAAGTCTGTGTATATTCCAAGCCATCGCTGTAAGTTTTGGTTGTTCGGCAGTACTTTAGTGGCAAAGTCTGTGTATATTCCAAGCCATCGCTGTAAGTTTTGGTTATTCGGCGGTACTTTTGTGGCAAAGTCTGTATATATTCCAAGCCATCGCTGTAAGTTTTGGTTATTCGGCGGTACTTTGGTGGCAAAGTCTGTATATATTCCAAGCCATCGCTGTAAGTTTTGGTTATTCGGCGGTACTTTGGTGGCAAAGTCTGTATATATATATTCCAAGCCATCGCTGTAAGTTTTGGTTATTTGGCGGTACTTTGGTGGCAAAGTCTGTATATATTCCAAGCCATCGCTGTAGTTTTTTGGTTATTCGGCGGTACTTTGGTAAAGTCTGTATATATTCCAAGCCATCGCTGTAAGTTTTGGTTATACGGTGGCGAAGTCTGTATATATTCCAAGCCATCGCTGTAAGATTTGGTTGTTCGGCAGTACTTTTGTGGCAAAGTCTGTGTATATTCCAAGCCATCGCTGTAAGTTTTGGTTGTTCGGCAGTACTTTAGTGGCAAAGTCTGTGTATATTCCAAGCCATCGCTGTAAGTTTTGGTTATTCGGCAGTACTTTTGTGGCAAAGTCTGTATATATTCCAAGCCATCGCTGTAAGTTTTGGTTATTCGGCGGTACTTTGGTGGCAAAGTCTGTATATATTCCAAGCCATCGCTGTAAGTTTTGGTTATTCGGCGGTACTTTGGTGGCAAAGTCTGTATATATATATTCCAAGCCATCGCTGTAAGTTTTGGTTATTTGGCGGTACTTTGGTGGCAAAGTCTGTATATATTCCAAGCCATCGCTGTAGTTTTTTGGTTATTCGGCGGTACTTTGGTAAAGTCTGTATATATTCCAAGCCATCGCTGTAAGTTTTGGTTATACGGTGGCGAAGTCTGTATATATTCCAAGCCATTGCTGTAAGTTTTGGTTATTCAGCGGTACTTTGGTGGCAAAGTCTGTATATATTCCAAGCCATCGCTGTAAGTTTTGGTTATTCAGCGGTACTTTGTTAGCAAAGTCTGTATATATTCCAAGCCATCGCTGTAAGTTTGGTTATTCGGCGGTACTTTGGTGGCAAAGTCTGTATATTTTCCAAGCTATCGCTGTAAGGTTTGGTTATTTGGCGGTACTTTGGTGGCAAAGTCTGTGTATATTCCAAGCCATCGCTGTAAGTTTTGGTTATCTGCGGTATTTTTCGAGGCAAAGTCTGTATATATTCCAAGCCATCGCTGTAAGTTTTGGTTATTCGGTGGTACTTTGGTGGCAAAGTCTGTATAGATTCCAAGCCATCGCTGTAACTTTTGGTTATTCGGTGGTACTTTGGTGGCAAGTGTGTATAGATTCCAAGCCATTGCTGTAAGTTTTGTTTATTCGGCGGTACTTTGGTGGCAAAGTCTGTATATATTCCAAGCCATCGCAGTAAGTTTTGGTTGTTCGGCGGTACTTTGGTGGCAAAGTCTGTGTATATTCCAAAGATCGCTGTAAGTTTTGGTTATTCTGAGGTACTTTGGTGGCAAAGTCTGTATATATTCCAAGCCATCGCTGTAAGTTTTGGTTGTTCGGCAGAACTTTGGTGGCAAAGTCTGTGTATATTCCAAGACATCGCTGTAAGTTTTGGGTTATTTGGCGGTACTTTGGTGGCAAAGTCTGTATATATTCCAAGCCATCACTGTAAGTTTTGGTTATTCGGCGGTACTTTGGTGGCAAAGTCTGTATATATTCCAAGCCATCGCTGTAAGTTTTGGTTATTTGGCGGTACTTTGGTGGCAAAGTCTGTATATATTCCAAGCCATCGCTGTAGTTTTTTGGTTATTCGGCGGTACTTTGGTAAAGTCTGTATATATTCCAAGCCATCGCTGTAAGTTTTGGTTATTCGGTGGCAAAGTCTGTATACATTCCAAGCCATTGCTGTAAGTTTTGGTTATTCGGCGGTACTTTGGTGGCAAAGTCTGTATATATTCCAAGACATTGCTGTAAGTTTTGGTCATTCGGCGGTACTTTGGTGGAAAAGTCTGTAAATATTCCAAGCCATCCCTGTAAGTTTTGGTTATTCGGCGGTACTTTCGTGGCAAAGTCTGTATGTATTCCAAGCCATCGCTGTAAGTTTTGGTTATTCAGCGGTACTTTGCTAGCAAAGTCTGTATATATTCCAAGCCATCGCTGTAAGTTTTGGTTATTCGGCGGTGCTTTGGTGGCAAAGTCTGTATATATTCCAAGCCATCGCTGTAAGGTTTGGTTATTTGGCGGTACTTTGGTGGCAAAGTCTGCATATATTCCAAGCCATCACTGTAAGTTTTGGTTATTCGGCGGTATTTTGGAGGCAAAGTCTGTATATATTCCAAGCCATCGCTATAAGGTTTGGCTATTCTGCGGTATTCTTTGGTGGCAAAGTCTGTATATATTCCAAGCCATCGCTGCAAGGTTATTCGGTGGTACTTTTGGGTCAAAGTCTGTATATATTCCAACCCATCGCTGTAAGTTTTGGTTATTCGGCGGTACTTTGGTGGCAAAGTCTGTATAGATTCCAAGCCATCGCTGTAAGTTTTGGTTATTCTGCGGTACTTTGGTGGCAAATTCTGTATATATTCCAAGCCATCGCTGTAAGTTTTGGTTATTCAGCGGTATTTTGAGGCAAAGTCTGTATATATTCCAAGCCATCGCTGTAAGTTTTGTTTATTCGGCGGTATTTTGGAGGCAAAGTCTGTATATATTCCAAGCCATCGCTGTAAGGTTTGGTTATTCGGCGGTACTCTTTGGTGGCAAAGTCTGTATATATTCCAAGCCATCGCTGTAAGGTTATTCGGCGGTACTTTGGTGGCAAAGTCTGTATATATTCCAAGGCATCGCTGTAAGTTTTGGTTATTCGGCGGTACTTTGGTGGCAAAGTCTGTATAGATTCCAAGCCATCGCTGTAAGTTTTGGTTATGCGGCGGTACTTTGGTGGCAAATTCTGTATATATTCCAAGCCATCGCTGTAAGTTTTGGTTATTCAGCGGTACTTTGGTGGCAAAGTCTGTGTATATTCCAAGCCATCGCTGTAAGTTTTGGTTATTCGGCGGTACTTTGGTGGCAAAGTCTGTGTATATTTCAAGCCATCGCTGTAAGTTTTGGTTATTCGGCGGCACTTTGGTGGCAAAGTCTGTATATATTCCAAGCCATCGCTGTAAGTTTTGGTTATTTGGCGGTACTTTGGTGGCAAATGCTGTATATATTCCAAGCCATCGCTGTAGTTTTTTGGTTATTCGGCGGAACTTTGGTAAAGTCTGTATATATTCCAAGCCATCGCTGTAAGTTTTGGTTATTCGGTGTGCAAAGTCTATATATATATATATATTCCAAGTCATTGCTGTAAGTTTTGGTTATTCTGCGGTACTTTTTGGCAAAGTCTGTATATATTCCAAGACATTGCTGTAAGTTTTGGTTATTCTGCGGTACTTTTTGGCAAAGTCTGTATATATTCCAAGCCATCGCTGTAAGTTTTGGTTATTCGGCGCTATTTTGGAGGCAAAGTCTGTATATATTCCAAGCCATCGCTGTAAGTTTTGGTTATTCGGCGGTATTCTTTGGTGGCAAAGTCTGTATATATTCCAAGCCATCGCTGTAAGGTTATTCGGCGGTACTTTGGTGGCAAAGTCTGTATATATTCCAAGCCATCGCTGTAAGTTTTGGTTATTCGGCGGTACTTTGGTGGCAAAGTCTGTACAGATTCCAAGCCATCGCTGTAAGTTTTGGTTATTCAGTGGTACTTTGGTGGCAAAGTCTGTATAGATTGCAAGCCATCGCTGTAAGTTTTGGTTATTCTGCGGTACTTTGGTGGCAAAGTCTGTATAGATTCCAAGCCATCGCTGTAAGTTTTGGTTATTCGGTGGTACTTTGGTGGCAAAGTCTGTATAGATTCCAAGCCATCACTGAAAGTTTTGGGTATTCGGCGGTACTTTGGTGGCAATGTCTGTGTATATTCCAAGCCATCGCTGTAAGTTTTGGTTATTCGGCGGTACTTTGGTGGCAAAGTCTGTGTATATTCCAAGCCATCGCTGTAAGTTTTGGTTATTCGGCGGTACTTTGGTGGAAAAGTCTGTATATATTCCAAGCCATCGCTGTAAGTTTTGGTTATTCGGCGGTACTTTGGTGGCAAAGTCTGTGTATATTCCAAGCCATCGCTGTAAGTTTTGGTTATTTGGCGGTACTTTGGTGGCAAAGTCTGTGTATATTCCAAGCCATCGCTGTAAGTTTTGGTTATTCGGCGGTACTTTGGTGGCAAAGTCTGCATATATTCCAAGCCATCGCGGTATGTTTTGGTTATTCCGCGGTACTTTGTTAGCAAAGTCTGTATATATTCCAAGCCATCGCTGTAAGTTTTGGTTATTCAGCGGTATTTTGGAGGCAAAGTCTGTATATATTCCAAGCCATCGCTGTAAGTTTTGGTTATTCGGCGGTACTTTGGTGGCAAAGTCTGTATATATTCCAAGCCATCGCTGTAAGTTTTGGTTATTTGGCGGTACTTTGGTGGCAAAGTCTGTATATATTCCAAGCCATCGCTGTAGTTTTTTGGTTATTCGGCGGTACTTTGGTAAAGTCTGTATATATTCCAAGCCATCGCTGTAAGTTTTGGTTATTCGGTGGCAAAGTCTGTATACATTCCAAGCCATTTCTGTAAGTTTTGGTTATTCGGCGGCACTTTGGTGGCAAAGTCTGTATATATTCCAAGACATTGCTGTAAGTTTTGGTCATTCGGCAGTACTTTGGTGGCAAAGTCTGTAAATATTCCAAGCCATCCCTGTAAGTTTTGGTTATTCGGCGGTACTTTGGTGTCAAAGTCTGTATGTATTCCAATCCATCGCTGTAAGTTTTGGTTATTCAGCGGTACTTTGCTAGCAAAGTCTGAATATATTCCAAGCCATCGCTGTAAGTTTTGGTTATTCGGCGGTACTTTGGTGGCAAAGTCTGTATATATTCCAAGCCATCGCTGTAAGGTTTGGTTATTTGGCGGTACTTTGGTGGCAAAGTCTGTATATATTCCAAGCCATCACTGTAAGTTTTGGTTATTCGGCGGTATTTTGGAGGCAAAGTCTGTATATATTCCAAGCCATCGCTATAAGGTTTGGCTATTCTGCGGTATTCTTTGGTGGCAAAGTCTGTATATATTCCAAGCCATCGCTGCAAGGTTATTCGGTGGTACTTTTGGGTCAAAGTCTGTATATATTCCAACCCATCGCTGTAAGTTTTGGTTATTCGGCGGTACTTTGGTGGCAAAGTCTGTATAGATTCCAAGCCATCGCTGTAAGTTTTGGTTATTCTGCGGTACTTTGGTGGCAAATTCTGTATATATTCCAAGCCATCGCTGTAAGTTTTGGTTATTCGGCGGTACTTTGGTGGCAAAGTCTGTGTATATTCCAAGCCATCGCTGTAAGTTTTGGTTATTCAGCGGTACTTTGTTAGCAAAGTCTGTATATATTCCAAGCCATCGCTGTAAGTTTTGGTTATTCAGCGGTATTTTGGAGGCAAAGTCTGTATATATTCCAAGCCATCGCTGTAAGTTTTGGTTATTCGGCGGTATTTTGGAGGCAAAGTTTGTATATATTCCAAGCCATCGCTATAAGGTTTGGTTATTCGGCGGTACTCTTTGGTGGCAAAGTCTGTATATATTCCAAGCCATCGCTGTAAGGTTATTCGGCGGTACTTTCGTGGCAAAGTCTGTATATATTCCAAGCCATCGCTGTAAGTTTTGGTTATTCGGCGGTACTTTGGTGGCAAAGTCTGTATAGATTCCAAGCCATCGCTGTAAGTTTTGGTTATTCGGCGGTACTTTGGTGGCAAATTCTGTATATATTCCAAGCCATCGCTGTAAGTTTTGGTTATTCAGCGGTACTTTGGTGGCAAAGTCTGTGTATATTCCAAGCCATCGCTGTAAGTTTTGGTTATTCGGCGGTACTTTGGTGGCAAAGTCTGTGTATATTTCAAGCGATCGCTGTAAGTTTTGGTTATTCGGCGGCACTTTGGTGGCAAAGTCTGTATATATTCCAAGCCATCGCTGTAAGTTTTGGTTATTTGGCGGTACTTTGGTGGCAAAGGCTGTATATATTCCAAGCCATCGCTGTAGTTTTTTGGTTATTCGGCGGAACTTTGGTAAAGTCTGTATATATTCCAAGCCATCGCTGTAAGTTTTGGTTATTCGGTGTGCAAAGTCTATATATATATATTCCAAGCCATTGCTGTAAGTTTTGGTTATTCGGCGGTACTTTGGTGGCAAAGTCTGTATATATTCCTAGTCATTGCTGTAAGTTTTGGTTATTCTGCGGTACTTTTTGGCAAAGTCTGTATATATTCCAAGCCATTGCTGTAAGTTTTGGTTATTCTGCGGTACTTTTTGGCAAAGTCTGTATATATTCCAAGCCATCGCTGTAAGTTTTGGTTATTCGGTGGTACTTTTGTGGCAAATTCTGTATATATTCCAAGCCATCGCTGTTAGTTTTGGTTATTCAGCGGTACTCTTTGGTGGCAAAGTCTGTATATATTCCAAGCCATCGCTGTAAGGTTTGGTTATTTGGCGGTACTTTGGTGGCAAAGTCTGTATATATTCCAAGCCATCGCTGTAAGTTTTGGTTATTCGGCGCTATTTTGGAGACAAAGTCTGTATATATTCCAAGCCATCGCTGTAAGTTTTGGTTATTCGGCGGTACTCTTTGGTGGCAAAGTTTGTATATATTCCAAGCCATCGCTGCAAGGTTATTCGGTGGTACTTTTGGGTCAAAGTCTGTATATATTCCAACCTATCGCTGTAAGTTTTGGTTATTCGGCGGTACTTTGGTGGCAAAGTCTGTATATATTCCAAGCCATCGCTGTAAGTTTTGGTTATTCTGCGGTACTTTGGTGGCAAATTCTGTATATATTCCAAGTCATCGCTGTAAGTTTTGGTCATTCGGCGGTACTTTGGTGGCAAAGTCTGTGTATATTCCAAGCCATCGCTGTAAGTTTTGGTTATTCGGCGGTACTTTGGTGGCAAAGTCTGTGTATATTCCAAGCCATTGCTGTAAGTTTTGGTTATTCAGCGGTACTTTGGTGGCAAAGTCTGCATATATTCCAAGCCATCGCTGTAAGTTTTGGTTATTCAGCGGTACTTTGTTAGCAAAGTCTGTATATATTCCAAGCCATCGCTGTAAGATTTGGTTATTCAGCGGTATTTTGGAGGCAAAGTCTGTATATATTCCAAGCCATCGCTGTAAGTTTTGGTTATTCGGCGGTATTTTGGAGGCAAAGTCTGTATATATTCCAAGCCATCGCTGTAAGGTTTGGTTATTCGGCGGTACTCTTTGGTGGCAAAGTCTGTATATATTCCAAGCCATCGCTGTAAGGTTATTCGGCGGTACTTTGGTGGCAAAGTCTGTATATATTCCAAGCCATCGCTGTAAGGTTTGGTTATTTGGCGGTACTTTGGTGGCAAAGTCTGTATATATTCCAAGCCATCACTGTAAGTTTTGGTTATTCGGCGGTATTTTGGAGGCAAAGTCTGTATATATTCCAAGCCATCGCTATAAGGTTTGGCTATTCTGCGGTATTCCTTGGTGGCAAAGTCTGTATATATTCCAAACCATCGCTGCAAGGTTATTCGGTGGTAGTTTTGGGTCAAAGTCTGTATATATTCCAACCCATCGCTGTAAGTTTTGGTTATTCGGCGGTACTTTGGTGGCAAAGTCTGTGTATATTCCAAGCCATCGCTGTAAGTTTTGGTTATTCTGCGGTACTTTGGTGGCAAATTCTGTATATATTCCAAGCCATCGCTGTAAGTTTTGGTTATTCGGCGGTACTTTGGTGGCAAAGTCTGTGTATATTCCAAGCCATCGCTGTAAGTTTTGGTTATTCGGCGGTACTTTGGTGGCAAAGTCTGTGTATATTCTAAGCCATCGCTGTAAGTTTTGGTTATTCGGCGGTACTTTGGTGGCAAAGTCTGCATATATTCCAAGCCATCGCTGTAAGTTTTGGTTATTCAGAGGTACTTTGTTAGCAAAGTCTGTATATATTCCAAGCCATCGCTGTAAGTTTTGGTTATTCAGCGGTATTTTGGAGGCAAAGTCTGTATATATTCCAAGCCATCGCTGTAAGTTTTGGTTATTCGGCGGTATTTTGGAGGCAAAGTCTGTATATATTCCAAGCCATCGCTGTAAGGTTTGGTTATTCGGCGGTACTCTTTGGTGGCAAAGTCTGAATATATTCCAAGCCATCGCTGTAAGGTTATTCGGCGGTACTTTGGTGGCAAAGTCTGTATATATTCCAAGCCATCGCTGTAAGTTTTGGTTATTCGGCGGTACTTTGGTGGCAAAGTCTGTATAGATTCCAAGCCATCGCTGTAAGTTTTGGTTATTCGGCGGTACTTTGGTGGCAAATTCTGTATATATTCCAAGCCATCGCTGTAAGTTTTGGTTATTCAGCGGTACTTTGGTGGCAAAGTCTGTGTATATTCCAAGCCATCGCTGTAAGTTTTGGTTATTCGGCGCTATTTTGGAGGCAAAGTCTGTATATATTCCAAGCCATCGCTGTAAGTTTTGGTTATTCGGCGGTACTCTTTGGTGGCAAAGTCTGTATATATTCCAAGCCATCGCTGTAAGGTTATTCGGCTGTACTTTGGTGGCAAATGCTGTATATATTCCAAGCCATCGCTGTAGTTTTTTGGTTATTCGGCGGAACTTTGGTAAAGTCTGTATATATTCCAAGCCATCGCTGTAAGTTTTGGTTATTCGGTGTGCAAAGTATATATATATATTCCAAGCCATTGTTGTAAGTTTTGGTTATTCGGCGCTACTTTGGTGGCAAAGTCTGTATATATTCCAATTCATTGCTGTAAGTTTTGGTTATTCTGCGGTACTTTTTGGCAAAGTCTGTATATATTCCAAGCCATTGCTGTAAGTTTTGGTTATTCTGCGGTACTTTTTGGCAAAGTCTGTATATATTCCAAGCCATCGCTGTAAGTTTTGGTTATTAGGTTGTACTTATGTGGCAAATTCTGTATATATTCCAAGCCATCGCTGTTAGTTTTGGTTATTCAGCGGTACTCTTTGGTGGCAAAGTCTGTATATATTCCAAGCCATCGCTGTAAGGTTTGGTTATTTGGCGGTACTTTGGTGGCAAAGTCTGTATATATTCCAAGCCATCGCTGTAAGTTTTGGTTATTCGGCGCTATTTTGGAGACAAAGTCTGTATATATTCCAAGCCATCGCTGTAAGTGTTGGTTATTCGGCGGTACTCTTTGGTGGCAAAGTCTGTATATATTCCAAGCCATCGCTGCAAGGTTATTCGGTGGTACTTTTGGGTGAAAGTCTGTATATATTCCAACCCATCGCTGTAAGTTTTGGTTATTCGGCGGTACTTTGGTGGCAAAGTCTGTATAGATTCCAAGCCATCGCTGTAAGTTTTGGTTATTCGGTGCTATTTTGGAGGCAAAGTCTGTGTATATTCCAAGCCATCGCTGTAAGTTTTGGTTATTGGGCGGTACTCTTTGGTGGCAAAGTCTGTATATATTCCAAGCCATCGCTGTAAGGTTATTCGGCGGTACTTTGGTGGCAAAGTCTGTATATATTCTAAGCCATCGCTGTAAGTTTTGGTTATTCGGCGGTACTTTGGTCGCAAAGTCTGTACAGATTCCAAGCCATCGCTGTAAGTTTTGGTTATTCAGTGGTACTTTGGTGGCAAAGTCTGTATAGATTGCAAGACATCGCTGTAAGTTTTGGTTATTCTGCGGTACTTTGGGGGCAAAGTCTGTATATATTTCAAGCCATCGCTGTAAGTTTTGGTTATTCAGCGGTACTTTGTTAGCAAAGTCTGTATATATTCCAAGCCATCGCTGAAAGTTTTGGTTATTCGGCGGTACTTTGGTGGCAAAGTCTGTATATTTTCCAAGCTATCGCTGTAAGGTTTGGTTATTTGGCGGTACTTTGGTGGCAAAGTCTGTGTATATTCCAAGCCATCGCTGTAAGTTTTGGTTATCTGCGGTATTTTCGAGGCAAAGTCTGTATATATTCCAAGCCATCGCTGTAAGTTTTGGTTATTCGGTGGTACTTTGGTGGCAAAGTCTGTATAGATTCCAAGCCATCGCTGTAACTTTTGGTTATTCGGTGGTACTTTGGTGGCAAAGTGTGTATAGATTCCAAGCCATTGCTGTAAGTTTTGTTTATTCGGCGGTACTTTGGTGGCAAAGTCTGTATATATTCCAAGCCATCGCAGTAAGTTTTGGTTGTTCGGCGGTTCTTTGGTGGCAAAGTCTGTGTATATTCCAAAGATCGCTGTAAGTTTTGTTATTCTGAGGTACTTTGGTGGCAAAGTCTGTATATATTCCAAGCCATCGCTGTAAGTTTTGGTTGTTCGGCAGAACTTTGGTGGCAAAGTCTGTGTATATTCCAAGACATCGCTGTAAGTTTTGGTTATTTGGCGGTACTTTGGTGGCAAAGTCTGTATATATTCCAAGCCATCACTGTAAGTTTTGGTTATTCGGCGGTACTTTGGTGGCAAAGTCTGTATATATTCCAAGCCATCGCTGTAAGTTTTGGTTATTTGGCGGTACTTTGGTGGCAAAGTCTGAATATATTCCAAGCCATCGCTGTAGTTTTTTGGTTATTCGGCGGTACTTTGGTAAAGTCTGTATATATTCCAAGCCATCGCTGTAAGTTTTGGTTATTCGGTGGCAAAGTTTGTATACATTCCAAGCCATTGCTGTAAGTTTTGGTTATTCGGCGGTACTTTGGTGGCAAAGTCTGTATATATTCCAAGACATTGCTGTAAGTTTTGGTCATTCGGCGGTACTTTGGTGGCAAAGTCTGTAAATATTCCAAGCCATCCCTGTAAGTTTTGGTTATTCGGCGGTACTTTGGTGTCAAAGTCTGTATGTATTCCAAGCCATCGCTGTAAGTTTTGGTTATTCAGCGGTACTTTGCTAGCAAAGTCTGTATATATTCCAAGCCATCGCTATAAGTTTTGGTTATTCGGCGGTACTTTGGTGGCAAAGTCTGTATATATTCCAAGCCATCGCTGTAAGGTTTGGTTATTTGGCGGTACTTTGGTGGCAAAGTCTGTATATATTCCAAGCCATCACTGTAAGTTTTGGTTATTCGGCGGTATTTTGGAGGCAAAGTCTGTATATATTCCAAGCCATCGCTATAAGGTTTGGCTATTCTGCGGTATTCCTTGGTGGCAAAGTCTGTATATATTCCAAACCATCGCTGCAAGGTTATTCGGTGGTAGTTTTGGGTCAAAGTCTGTATATATTCCAACCCATCGCTGTAAGTTTTGGTTATTCGGCGGTACTTTGGTGGCAAAGTCTGTATAGATTCCAAGCCATCGCTGTAAGTTTTGGTTATTCTGCGGTACTTTGGTGGCAAATTCTGTATATATTCCAAGCCATCGCTGTAAGTTTTGGTTATTCGGCGGTACTTTGGTGGCAAAGTCTGTGTATATTCCAAGCCATCGCTGTAAGTTTTGGTTATTCGGCGGTACTTTGGTGGCAAAGTCTGTGTATATTCTAAGCCATCGCTGTAAGTTTTGGTTATTCGGCGGTACTTTGGTGGCAAAGTCTGCATATATTCCAAGCCATCGCTGTAAGTTTTGGTTATTCAGAGGTACTTTGTTAGCAAAGTCTGTATATATTCCAAGCCATCGCTGTAAGTTTTGGTTATTCAGCGGTATTTTGGAGGCAAAGTCTGTATATATTCCAAGCCATCGCTGTAAGTTTTGGTTATTCGGCGGTATTTTGGAGGCAAAGTCTGTATATATTCCAAGCCATCGCTGTAAGGTTTGGTTATTCGGCGGTACTCTTTGGTGGCAAAGTCTGTATATATTCCAAGCCATCGCTGTAAGGTTATTCGGCGGTACTTTGGTGGCAAAGTCTGTATATATTCCAAGCCATCGCTGTAAGTTTTGGTTATTCGGCGGTACTTTGGTGGCAAAGTCTGTATAGATTCCAAGCCATCGCTGTAAGTTTTGGTTATTCGGCGGTACTTTGGTGGCAAATTCTGTATATATTCCAAGCCATCGCTGTAAGTTTTGGTTATTCAGCGGTACTTTGGTGGCAAAGTCTGTGTATATTCCAAGCCATCGCTGTAAGTTTTGGTTATTCGGCGCTATTTTGGAGGCAAAGTCTGTATATATTCCAAGCCATCGCTGTAAGTTTTGGTTATTCGGCGGTACTCTTTGCTGGCAAAGTCTGTATATATTCCAAGCCATCGCTGTAAGGTTATTCGGCTGTACTTTGGTGGCAAATGCTGTATATATTCCAAGCCATCGCTGTAGTTTTTTGGTTATTCGGCGGAACTTTGGTAAAGTCTGTATATATTCCAAGCCATCGCTGTAAGTTTTGGTTATTCGGTGTGCAAAGTATATATATATATTCCAAGCCATTGCTGTAAGTTTTGGTAATTCGGCGCTACTTTGGTGGCAAAGTCTGTATATATTCCAATTCATTGCTGTAAGTTTTGGTTATTCTGCGGTACTTTTTGGCAAAGTCTGTATATATTCCAAGCCATTGCTGTAAGTTTTGGTTATTCTGCGGTACTTTTTGGCAAAGTCTGTATATATTCCAAGCCATCGCTGTAAGTTTTGGTTATTAGGTTGTACTTTTGTGGCAAATTCTGTATATATTCCAAGCCATCGCTGTTAGTTTTGGTTATTCAGCGGTACTCTTTGGTGGCAAAGTCTGTATATATTCCAAGCCATCGCTGTAAGGTTTGGTTATTTGGCGGTACTTTGGTGGCAAAGTCTGTATATATTCCAAGCCATCGCTGTAAGTTTTGGTTATTCGGCGCTATTTTGGAGACAAAGTCTGTATATATTCCAAGCCATCGCTGTAAGTGTTGGTTATTCGGCGGTACTCTTTGGTGGCAAAGTCTGTATATATTCCAAGCCATCGCTGCAAGGTTATTCGGTGGTACTTTTGGGTCAAAGTCTGTATATATTCCAACCCATCGCTGTAAGTTTTGGTTATTCGGCGGTACTTTGGTGGCAAAGTCTGTATAGATTCCAAGCCATCGCTGTAAGTTTTGGTTATTCTGCGGTACTTTGGTGGTAAATTCTGTATATATTCCAAGCCATCGCTGTAAGTTTTGGTTATTCGGCGGTACTTTGGTGGCAAAGTCTGTGTATATTCCAAGCCATCGCTGTAAGTTTTGGTTATTCGGCGGTACTTTGGTGGCAAAGTCTGTGTATATTTCAAGCCATCGCTGTAAGTTTTGGTTATTCGGCGGCACTTTGGTGGCAAAGTCTGTATATATTCCAAGCCATCGCTGTAAGTTTTGGTTATTTGGCGGTATTTTGGTGGCAAATGCTGTATATATTCCAAGCCATCGCTGTAGTTTTTTGGTTATTCTGCGGTACTTTTTGGCAAAGTCTGTATATATTCCAAGCCATTGCTGTAAGTTTTGGTTATTCTGCGGTACTTTTTGGCAAAGTCTGTATATATTCCAAGCCATCGCTGTAAGTTTTGGTTATTCGGCGGTACTTTTGTGGCAAAGTCTGTATATATTCCAAGCCATCGCTGTAAGTTTTGGTTATTCGGCGGTACTCTTTGGTGGCAAAGTCTGTATATATTCCAAGCCATCGCTGTAAGGTTATTCGGCGGTACTTTGGTGGCAAAGTCTGTATATATTCCAAGCCATCGCTGTAAGTTTTGGTTATTCGGCGGTACTTTGGTGGCAAAGTATGTATAGATTCCAAGCCATCGCTGTAAATTTTGGTTATTCAGTGGTACTTTGGTGGCAAAGTCTGTATAGATTGCAAGCCATCGCTGTAAGTTTTGGTTATTCTGCGGTACTTTGGTGGCAAAGTCTGTATAGATTCCAAGCCATCGCTGTAAGTTTTGGTTATTCGGTGGTACTTTGGTGGCAAAGTCTGTATAGATTCCAAGCCATCGCTGTAAGTTTTGGTTATTCGGCGGTACTTTGGTGGCAAAGTCTGTGTATATTCCAAGCCATCGCTGTAAGTTTTGGTTATTCGGCGGTACTTTGGTGGCAAAGTCTGTGTATATTCCAAGCCATCGCTGTAAGTTTTGGTTATTCGGCGGTACTTTGGTGGAAAAGTCTGTATATATTCCAAGCCATCGCTGTAAGTTTTGGTTATTCGGCGGTACTTTGGTGGCAAAGTCTGTGTATATTCCAAGCCATCGCTGTAAGTTTTGGTTATTCGGCGGTACTTTGGTGGCAAAGTCTGTGTCGCAAGTCTGAACTGCTGTCCATATTGCGAGAACATTGCGAGGACATTGTGAGAACATTGCAAACTGATTTCTCTCTGCTGGGCCTTACACACTGATTACAAAATATTGTCGAAATCTCTTCCATATTTCCAGATTTTCTTGTTTGATGTTTTTTGCCGATCTATTTTTTGCTTTTAGCATTCATCTTATTGTAAAATCTGCGGATTTTGCTGTTGGATGATGCTGTATTTTGGCCGCACGTTTGCGTTTGGATTAGTTAATGGAACATGTATCGCATGAGTCTTACACCAACATTGCCCTGGGCTGCTGTCCTGAAGCAAAGAGTATTTAGGTGTGATTACTGACGAGAATCATCATGCATCCATATCTGAGTTGGCATGACCCTTAACCATCTGCAGACCTTGGTTGATGGATGATTATGCAGACGTCCGCGTTGCCTGCATTTTATCCATCTTCTGTATCTCACAACTTGGTTTTTTTTTTTTTTTTTTTGGATTTTTCGCCGTATTCAACAGTATTTCAGTCATATAACGGCGGTCTGTTCAACTTCTCATACTTTTCCTGGGTAAGTTGGTGTGCCAGTACTAAGTGCTCATACTTATGCCAGTAACTGACAACTGCCCTACTTGAATCATAGGTAGGGGGAGAATGGCCGTAGAAATAATTTTATGACCAATCCCCACATAAGTTATGTGGCCGGGCTGGGAATCGAACCAACGATCCTCGGATTTGTAGTCCAGCGCTCTACCAACGGAGCTAGCCGACCCAGCCTTTATCTCACAACTACCATTGCTTCTGTCAATGTGGTTTGAGTGAGCCCTGTCCGCAACAGTGAGTCCATTAGTTGCAGTCTTTCAATCTCTCTTCCACACTCAGGAGACTATAGGGGGGTCAGCCTGTAGCTGCTACATGTGGACCGTCTCTTCACGAGAACTGAGTGTTGGGAAGTGAACCCATTTCTGGATACTACTATAGTATTATTCAGATTACATTTATAAAGAAAAAACCTTTGTATCTGTAAATACTCAACATTGTACCACACTTCATAAAAAATAATGGATAAATACATGCATATCAATAGAGAACGAATAAAGATAATATTAGGTTAGTGTCTAAGTGTACTTGAATTTATCCGACGAGTTATAGAAAGGTTTACACGGCGAGGCTTGCTGAGCCGTGTAAGCCTTTCGGAGACGAGTCGGATAAATTCAAGTACACAAAGACACTAACCTAATATTCTATTTATTTCCACCAATAGATGAACTGTTAAATATCGCCCCATTTCGTAACCTTTAAAATTACTTGTTTATGACGTCACTCACATTCCTGGTAAAAGTAGTCCGTCAAAGTATATTCATGAGGGTGTCAGATAAACCTTGCCTGTCGGATAAATCAAAAGTTTATCTGACAGGTAGAGTTTCCTTCTATAAAATCATTTAGTGGTAGGATAAATATTTATTAAACGCATTCAAACCAAGTGAAAGTCTTAACTCAAAACATTAGGTGAGCAATGAACCAATTCTGCTTTCGTATGCAAAATTCTCACCTTGCAAAGCAGACATAAAATCCAATAGTCTTGGCTTGCATTTAAACAAGATATAGAGAATATTAGGTTAGTGTCTAAGTGTACATGAATTTATCCGACGAGTTAAAGAAAGGTTTACACGGCCGGGCTTGCCGAGCCGTATAAGCCTTTCGGAGACGAGTCGGATAAATTCAAGTACACAAAGACACTAACCTAATATTCTATTTATCCTACCATATTTTTATTTATTTATTTTATGTTTAACAAACACACTAGATCTATTAACGTTTAATTATTTGAAACAATACTAAAAAAACGCATTAAATTTACTGAATCTAACCTTGCGTAGTAATATGCAATATATATGGAATATATTCATGATGTTTCCGCCACTCGAAATAGTCCGAAACAATTCAATGCAAAACGCAGTGTAACGAGATAAAATATCGCCATATGCTTCGTTTCAAATATGTTCACCATGCCAAATGCTACACACTACAGTAGATAAAAGAAGGTTTTATTCAAATGCAAGTCCGTGTTTCGACCAAACTGTTCAACAACAAAAGACCAAAATGGCTAAAAATTTTAACTTCGCAAAAGTGTATATGCAGGATTTATCTTCGTCGAGATGTTTATTATAATATACCATTTATATTTTATCCTACCACTAAATGATTTTTATAGAAGGAAACTCTACCTGTCAGATAAACTTTTGCTTTATCCGACAGGCAAGGTTTATCTGACACCCTCATGAATATACTTTTGACGGACTACTTTTACCAGGAATGTCAGTGACGTCATAAATAAGTAATTTTAAAGTTTAAACATATTTTATTTTCATAATGAAGTACAAGTACAAATGACATTTATACATACATAAATTATTTATCGATACATTCATATGAAACAAGGGTCGGACCTAAAGTTCTAACAACATTATATGTGGTCTTTCCCTGTGTGATTTAATTACGTGTTTCGGGCGATGTATGTAATTTTGAACGAGTCACAAGTACGCTCAAATATGAAAATAAACATATATGAATAGCAAATAAAAAGAAAAGCAATCTAATAAACTGTACGAGAAATTAATAATCATGAAAGGCAAACTAAATTGGGGGAAAAAAACAAAACAAAACGAGTCCTGTCCAGCATATAACAAGTCAAGCTTTAACTACTGCAAGATTATGAAAACGCTTTGTCGTCTTAATAAATTGTTGGACATTTAGAAAAATTTTGCAGTTTGCATCATGATCAAAACTACTATTACCAAAAAGAATAGTATCACAGTTTAATGGTTCTATAGATTGTAACTTAGCGAAAAATGTTGTACGTTGTGCAGTAAATAGTGAGCAAGTAAAAAAGAAGTGGTAAACCGATTCAACTTCACCACAAATACATAAAGGCGAAGGTTCCAAAGTAATTTTAAAGGTTACGAAATGGGGCGATATTTAACAGTTCATCTATTGGTGGAAATAAGACACTAAACATTCAGTAATTACATTTGATTATATACCTTACAATAAATACTACATTACAATAAATTAAATAGTAACACATTTGTAGAGGAAAAAGAATCAATAACAGTTAGCTATCGACACAATACAGGTAGTTTCGGTTTAAAATAACTCGCCAAAATTCGCGTGCGCGCGTAATGACGAAATCAAATGTTTTACGTCATTCAGTTGAGTTTTAAGTTTACACAGTGTTGGAATTTAAAAAGAGCAATCAGATTACAATCTTTAGTGTTTCTGTGTTTTTTGGATGGATTATGATAATAAGATTTATATCAAAAAGTGTATCCATGGAACATATGGCTCGAATGGAACCGGTGAGATTAATTCCATTTCAATTTTCTATAAGTCGAGTGTATTCCGAGCTGGATTGTTGTGGGTGGAGAACAGAGTTGCCATCATAAGGTGTTAGATCTAGTAATTTGGATGCAGTCTTCGATTAGTTTACTTTTGAAAGGAAATTTACATAAAGGGTTATTTCTTTGATGAATAAACCGTTTCTTTGTTGGTTGATCAAAGAAAGTCTATCCACAAAGAATTACTCGCTTACACCAACTGTTTTAAAAGGAATAGAAGGATTATGTTTGCACCTTTATCGATCATGCCATGTGCGGATTAACAACTCACTATGGAAGCTAGAACCTCTGTAAAACTGGACTACACGACGTTTTTATCAATGAAAAAATCGGGTGAGTAAGGTGTATTTCATTTTTAATTTTATGCTGTGTCATTCTGGAATAATTGAGTCACACGAGTTGTGTGTATAATTTGAAAGATAATAGAAATGGTATATAATAAACATCTCGACGAAGATAAATCCTGCATATACACTTTTGCAAAGTTAAAATTTTTAGCCATTTTGGTCTTTTGTTGTTGAACAGTTTGGTCGAAACACGGACTTGCATTTGAATAAAACCTTCTTTTATCTACTGTAGTGTGTAGCATTTGGCATGGTGAACATATTTGAAACGAAGCATAAGGCGATATTTTATCTTGTTACACTGCGTTTTGCATTGAATTGTTTCGGACTATTTCGAGTGGCGGAAACATCATGAATATATTCCATATATATTGCATATTACTACGCAAGGTTAGATTCAGTAAATTTAATGCGTTTTTTTAGTATTGTTTCAAATAATTAAACGTTAATAGTGTGTTTGTTAAACATAAAATAAATAAATAAAAATATGGTAGGATAAATAGAATATTAGGTTAGTGTCTTTGTGTACTTGAATTTATCCGACTCGTCTCCGAAAGGCTTACACGGCTCGGCAAGCCTGGCCGTGTAAACCTTTCTTTAACTCGTCGGATAAATTCAAGTACACTTAGACACTAACCTAATATTCTCTATATCTTTCAAAATATACACACAACTCGTGTGACTCAATTATTCCAGAATGACACAGCATAAAATTAAAAATGAAATACACCTTACTCACCCGATTTTTTCATTGATAAAAACGTCGTGTAGTCCAGTTTTACAGAGGTTCTAGCTTTCATAGTGAGTTGTCAATCCGCACATGGCATGATCGATAAAGGTGCAAACATAATCCTTCTATTCCGTTTAAAACAGTTGGTGTAAGCGAGTAATTCTTTGTGGATAGACTTTCTTTGATCAACCAACAAAGAAACGGTTTATTCATCAAAGAAATAACCCTTTATGTAAATTTCCTTTCAAAAGTAAACTAATCGAAGACTGCATCCAAATTACTAGATCTAACACCTTATGATGGCAACTCTGTTCTCCACCCACAACAATCCAGCTCGGAATACACTCGACTTATAGAAAATTGAAATGGAATTAATCTCACCGGTTCCATTCGAGCCATATGTTCCATGGATACACTTTTTGATATAAATCTTATTATCATAATCCATCCAAAAAACACAGAAACACTAAAGATTGTAATCTGATTGCTCTTTTTAAATTCCAACACTGTGTAAACTTAAAACTCAACTGAATGACGTAAAACATTTGATTTCGTCATTACGCGCGCACGCGAATTTTGGCGAGTTATTTTAAACCGAAACGACCTGTATTGTGTCGATAGCTAACTGTTATTGATTCTTTTTCCTCTACAAATGTGTTACTATTTAATTTATTGTAATGTAGTATTTATTGTAAGGTATATAATCAAATGTAATTACTGAATGTTTAGTGTCTTATTTCCACCAATAGATGAACTGTTAAATATCGCCCCATTTCGTAACCTTTAAAATTACTTGTTTATGACGTCACTGACATTCCTGGTAAAAGTAGTCCGTCAAAAGTATACTCATGAGGGTGTCAGATAAACCTTGCCTGTCGGATAAAGCAAAAGTTTATCTGACAGGTAGAGTTTCCTTCTATAAAATCATTTAGTGGTAGGATAAATCATGTTTCAGCACTTTGCAATTACATTATTCAATAAATATAATAACACGATCTGATATCAATTACTTCCTTTATAGGTAAAACGAATACATGTACTTTAGACCTTGGTCTATATGTTTAGAGTCGAATGGCCTTGTTTCAACAAAATGTTATGGGAATAACAATAGTTTTGTTGAATAAAGTGTGATATAAGTGAATTGGCAGATCTGATTAGGGTGAGAGAAATAAGTAAATGTTGGTTTAAGACATTTAAGGAAGTGACAACATTATCAAAATGGAATCAAAATCAGAAGGAACTGTTTATAAGGGATCTGATTCAGTTTATGACTTTAGTTGCTGTACAGTCCAGAGTGTAGTCCAGCCATCCAGTCTGAACTTGGAAATAAAGTAACAGAAACTGCTGCAAAGCAGCCAAACATGGCTTCTGATTCTACCGAAGTCCTCACAGTGACTAAGTTGACACAGTACTCAGTAAAATTCAAAGGGGACACAAAAACATGCAGTATATCGGGTATCTGTGAAATAGTTGCAGGTCAACTCGTCATTGCAGACAAGGGGAACAAGAAACTGAAGCTCTTGGATCAGACCTACAATGTGGTGGCCCATTGTGACTTTCCTGCAGATCCGGTTAGCATGTGCCACATCCACTCCAGGCAGGTAGCGGTTGCTGTGGAGGATTACCACAAGTTACACGAGGTACATTTCATTAACGGGAGTGGTGGTAAACTTGTAAAAGACAGGACATTGAAGTTTCACCATAAATGTTTCGGTATTGCCCACCACCAGGGCAACCTTTACATAGCATCTTTTACTGCACTGTTCCACTACACTGTGGATGGGAGCCTGGTGAGCAAGATATACGAGGATACATCATCAAACTGGACAGGTAAGGATCTAGACTGGCAAGACATTTTCTGTTTATAATTAATTTAAGTTATCGTTTCAGGCGCGATTTTACACATTGATGTCAGTCAGGAAAGGAATTACATCAGAGATTCATTGCGCCCCGAGTATAACTTTTTATAAAACTAAATCACCATATTTGACAGTCCATGTACTTTGAAAGCAGCAAACTTCTGTTCCAGGTATAAACTTTATTTAGTATAATACTGTTTGTATATTCTTGACATTTGTTGAACGCTTATGATGTTAACTGAACAACGCGACTGAGGCTTATACAGTTTAAAGTTGTGCTCGGCAAATAGTGTCCATAAACACTGGCTTAGTGTTTACCGGTAATCCACCAAATTTCGTTTAAATGTCTGGTATTGCAACACATCCTCAATACGTACATCAGGACTACTGGAAGAAACACAGTTATATATTTAGTCTCAGCACTGGTATTTTTAACTGCAGGATTGTTATCAATGCACATTTTCTGTTTCGGTAACAGTTGCCGCCTGTGCAGTGAGTCCAGATGGAGCTAGACTGTATGTTGCCAACTCTGCCTGTAACAAACTGCTCACCCTGTGTAAGGACGGCACAGTACTGGCCGAGCTCGATGGACGGGCACTCGAATGGATCTTTTCCATACCTGGTCTACACGTGACCGGGCAAGGCCAAGTGCTGGTCTGCGGAGGCTGGTCGAACATGATCATTCAGGTGGACAGGAATGGCACGCAGGTACTGACAGAGTTGGTGACAGGGAGGAATGCTGCAACCAGGCCAGTGTCTGTCTGCTTCAGGAAACACTCGGGTACACTCATTGTTGGCATGCAGGAAGATGACAACATCTTGGTGTGCAAGACTAAATGACTCACCATAATGTGTATTTTTTTTAAATGTACACGATGGTAAAAATACTGGTGTATTGTGTAGTTGTATACTGACTGGCAAGTTCTATTTATATATTTACATCCAATTCATATTGCCATAGGTGTAGATATAATACATGTGCTATATATTCCCCAACATTAAAACTTAATATACTACAAGTCTAATGACCATTTTTTTTTCCATTTATCCATTAAATCTGTTTATGGCTGCCTATGTTACATAATGAATGCATTATGAATGCAACAAACTACACTAAAAATAGCTGATCGCAGCTGCTATCATGTGCGTCTGTATATAGATTGATGTTATTATTGCTATAACTGATTTTAAAAACTTGCGTGATTGTTAACAAAAATAAAAATGACTTTCTTGAAAATATAAATGCTTGACAATTGCATAAATTATATTGGTGTTTTAATTCATACGAACTCTGTCATTAAGCTGTAAACCAATCAACGCAACCCATAACAATAGCCTTTTCATTTTTGTATCAACATCATTGTCTGAAGACAAGACATGCCTATCCTCAATTACGACAAACATAGTCCAGGAACTTGTTTCAAATTAGGGCTGTTCCAGGAGCAAAAGGTGGTGAGGGGGTGGAACGCCGATGTTTTAAAATTTGGTGGGTGGGGGGTGATAGAGGGGATAAAACAGATTATCAATTGACTTGAAAAAAAAAATTGTGTTGGTGGTACCCCATTTTTGTACAGGTCTTCCGCCCCCCATCACCATTTTTCCTGAAACAGCCCTTATGCAAATGTATATTCTGGTTAGAAACCATTGAATTAGATTCAGCTATGAAATGTACCCCTGTGACTCACTACCAAGTCTAGTTAACAAAGCAAATTCATATTGACAGCAGCTAACTGCCACAGAACTGTTCGAAACTGAATTTACAACCGACAAAGCATAACACAGCTTGATGAGACTTAAACATTTAACTTTATTGCACAGATCTGTTACAACAGCAAACATCAGGAATATTTCTTGTTGGTCTTGATGTGCACGATGTTGTGGGCGGGGCAGATAACCTCGTCCTTTCTCATGGGTCTCTTCTTGCCCGAGTCCTGCTCCTGAGTCCCATGGGTCTCTTCTTGCCCGAGTCCTGCTCCATGGGTCTCTTCTTGCCCGAGTCGTGCTCCATGGGTCTCTTCTTGCCCGAGTCCTGCTCCTGAGTCTCATGGGTCTCTTCTTGCCCGAGTCCTGCTCCATGGGTCTCTTCTTGCCCGAGTCCTGCTCCTGAGTCTCATGGGTCTCTTCTTGCCCGAGTCCTGCTCCATGAGTCTCTTCTTGCCCGAGTCCTGCTCCTGAGTCTCATGGGTCTCTTCTTGCCCGAGTCCTGCTCCATGGGTTTCTTCTTGCCCGAGTCCTGCTCCATGGGTCTCTTCTTGCCCGAGTCCTGCTCCATGGGTCTCTTCTTGCCCGAGTCCTGCTCCATGGGTCTCTTCTTGCCCGAGTCCTGCTCCATGGGTCTCTTCTTGCCCGAGTCCTGCTCCATGGGTCTCTTCTTGCCCGAGTCCTGCTCCATGGGTCTCTTCTTGCTGGAGTCCTGCTCCATGGGTCTCTATTTGCCCGAGTCCTGCTCCAGAGTCTCATGGGTCTCTTCTTGCCCGAGTCCTGCTCCTGAGTCTGCAAGGGTTAAGAAGCCTGTACAGTGCAGCTCAAGTGAACAAACTATTTAACTAGGGGCAATATCCACAAAGCTCCTAAAGATAGTCTTAACCTACGTCATATTTAAGGGAGATATTTAAATATAATTTTCGTGTGAAAATCAATATTTTATATTTTAAATACGGGAAATAACAAATATCTGTTGATTCTTGACATGATTAAAACCTTTAAGACAAAATTAACTTTAAAATAATTAGCCACAAACTAAAGGAATTTAATGATTTTAAGAAATTTCTACAAGTTTTCACTAAGGAGCTTTGGGGATATGGCCCAGCAGTCACAGTTAGAATTTGTTATACACTAAATTACTCGGCGTATCAACACAAAAGAGTTACGCAGAGAGCTAGCTGATGCCCGCCACGAAGTCATGTGGTGTCATTCCAACTACGATAACAACCGGTAGCTGACTATTTGGTATGACCTCACCTCTGACTCGATTGCCAAAACTCTTACGCGAATCATGAAATATGTATGTTTCTGGTGAGCCATTCTGATAGAGAATACCAAGATACTGTTCAGTAAAGATAAGTTTATCTAGCAACCTGATTCAAGAGCCTGTGCAAGCTTTTTCAATTTATCTGTCTATGTTTTGAAAAAAAGCTTAAAAATATATAATGACATCACATTAAACTACACAATGACGTCATTTGACTGAAATAGAAAACATTCGGAACAAAAACAAAAATAGGTCTTGCTAAAGCTCTCCCTATTTTCGTTTTCAAGCGTCATTGGATAAACTTTCTCCATCCCGGCGCCAACCATGTATTCTCTACATTCCAGATTGTTAAAACAAAACAAAGTTATTTAACTAGGGTTTATTTTGATGCCTCTTGATGGGATAAAAGATAATCAAAACTGTAACAACAATAAAGTGTTTGTTGTCACAGGTTGTGCTTTAGATGGGATATATTTTACATCTTTCAGCAACTGACACTGAGCTAGTTTGTATAATCTGTAGAAATTGGTACAGATCAAATAACAAACTTTATTTATAATGTTGGAAGAAACAACAAATCCCATTTTTTGAAGCAGAATATGAATACATGTATCTTCGCGTTTGTCAGTATATCCAAGGTTTGTAACTAGTCAAGATGCGAGGGTCCAAGTTGCATTTGTCCTTTATTACTGTAAAATCACTTTATTTTGCTGTGTCTAAATTGTGCGCATTAAACGGCTTATTCGCATTGTCTTAAAAGTCATGCATTTTTCATTTGTATGCAAACATTTAAATAATCATGCAAAATAAAAATCATATTATTTCATATAGAAAATAGTATCAAGTATGTATCAAATACAATCTTTAATTGTTCGAATGATAAAAAATCAGTTAAAAACTGTTAAATTCAGTATATTAACAAACATCCATACAGAGAATAGCAAAGGCTCTGTTCATATAATTAAATATAGCAATAAAAGATAAATTTAAGCGGGGTCTTAACTTTGCCCTAAGCTCAACACGCGAAATATGCGAAGATTAGACCATTGCAAAATAAAACAAGAGCTGTCAGAGGACAGCACGCTCGACTATTCGAAGTATTTAAGTTGGTACATATTTTGGATAGTGGAAGGGGCATAAATTTGTTAAAATACAAAACTTTTAAGTGAAGCCTTGTATAGTTTATACATTTTTGGAACAAAAACTTTAACCACAAAATCTATGTAAAAAGTGTGCATAACTCTGTCAAAACACAAAACAGAGTAATGGGTAATGTTGCCCCTGATACTAGAGTTGATGACAAAGGTTAGTTCCAAGTTTGAAGTGAATACCTTATGTAGTTTTGAAGTTACAACTTTTGAATATAAACTTTAACCAGAAAATCTATTTGAAACAGGGGCATAACTCTGTCAAAATACAAAACAGAGTTATGGGTAATGTTGCCCCTGATACTAGAGTTGATGACAAAGGTTAGTTCCAAGTTTCAGGTGAATAACTTATGTAGTTTTGAAGTTACCAAACTTTTGAATATAAACTCTAAACAGAAAATCTAAGTGAAAAGGGGGCAAAACTCTGTCAAAATACAAAATAGAGTTATGGGTAATGTTGCCCCTGATACTAGAGTTGACGACAAAGGTTAGTTCCAAGTTTCAATTGAAAAGCTTATGTAGTATTGAAGTTACAAAATGTTCGAATAACTTTAACCAGAAAAATCTATGTGAACAAGGGGCATAACTCTGTCAAAATACAAAAAGAGTTATGGGGAATGTTGCCCCTGATACTGGAGTTGATGACAAAGGTAAGTTCCAAGTTTCAAGTGAATAACTTATGTAGTTTTGAAGTTACACAACTTTTGAATATAAACTTTAACCAGAAAATCTAAGTGAAAAGGGGCATAACTCTGTCAAAATACAAAACAGAGTTATGGGGAATGTTGCGCCTGATACTGGAATTGATGACAAAGGTATCTTTCAAGTTTCAAGTGAATAACTTATGTAGTTTTGAAGTTACAAGACTTTTGATTTTGAATAAAAACTTTAACCAATTCAGACGCCGACGCGGACAATTTTTTTTCGAAATAGTCAAGCTAATGAGGCATGTCGTGGGAAACCTGCGCTTAATGCATAAGCCCGGGTTTCACATGACAAATGTTTTACAGTATAAAATGTCACTTAAACTCATTTGCATTACCTCTGCTCTTACAAACTCCCCTGACAGAAGCTGAAGGGGATAATGTAGCAGCATGTTACAAAGATCTTCAACAGTTTAGCCAGGTCGCAGGGAAATGCAGTCCCTCAAGATGGCTTGCTCCAGATGACCTTGCATGTGACCCTTACGCGCTGACCTCCAGGTGTCAAGGTCAATAACTGGGAAGGCATATTCAGGTGAACGTAAACTCACAGCCTTGCACAAGGCCTGGTGAACATTTGTGCAACCATACCGGAAACACAATACATTTAACATCACAATTTCCTAAGGAGACTTAATTAAGCTGTGTCATAGAGTTAGACTATGAAAAAACAAGACACTGTGTTTGATAAACATACATGGTTAGCTCTGGACAGCCCATTTGAATTATTCTTAGTCTAAATTAGGTCAAGGTCAAAGTGAGGTGGGGTGATATGGGTGGATAGGGAATGGTCATAAGCAACAACTGTGTAAGTATCCATGTGTTGAAGCAAACGGTGTTGGTGCTAGATGAAATGGTAAAATCTAGTTCACCGAGAAACAGCCCATTTGAATTATTCTAAGAGCAAATTACGTCAAGGTCAAAGTGAGGATGGGTGATATGGGTGGATAGGGAATGGTCATAAGCAACAACTGTGTAAGTAGCCAAGTGTTCTAGTTAGCTGTGTTGGTGCTAGTCAAAACAGTAAAATCTACTTAACCTTGTCACGGACGGACGGAAGGACAGGCGGAGGGACGTACGCACGGACAATCACTATATGCCTCCCGCATCAAGATGCTAGGGGCATAAAAAAAACAAACAAAGGAGAATGACAAAACTCAAATTTCATGTTGACAAAGACACAGCTTTATGGTCTTTTGTTGAGTTTAATGCTAACAGTCTGTGAAAGCTAAGCATTTAAGGTTATATATACCGGTACTAAATAAATTTTGCATAAATTCATTTGTTGCATCCTGAATACAGCTATGATCACAGCAGCACAGAATATATTCCTGAATAAAACAATGTTATACAATTATAAAAGATTTGGTATAAGAAAACATCCTCAAAATGTCCATGAAAATTAATAATCCAAATGTTTGTGTTAATTATGCAGGTTATCATCCAATGAAAGGTTTTCATGCAGAAAAAGAAGCTTCAATTACAATGCTGAATATCTTACTTCTGTAATGTTGCATTGATGTTCTTAATTAACGCCTGTTGCTGGGGTGATAGCTGACCTATGACTTCTACATGACCTTCACCTCTGTTATATAGAACACTCCCATCCCTGACCAGCTTCTGAAGGTCACACTCTGACATTGAACTGACCGGTATACATGACAGCTGGGTAATGTCTGCCAAACCCTACACAATAACTTTTAAATAAATGAACAGCCCATAAACAGATTTGAAATTGATCAATAAAAGCAGACATGCATTTTACAAAAAACTGCTTAATTTAAACCAGTTTCCAAATTTAAGCACATAGAGACTATGATGAACAAACAAAAATTGTAAATTCTTGTATCATCCAAGTGGCATTTTTGTCCTTTAAAACATACATTTTTTCTAGCAAATCTTGCAACACGTTTCCAATAATACGAAACAAATATTTCCTGTAAGTTGCACAAAGTACTAAGCATCTGCTATTCAAACTACATATGCAAATAACATTCAATAAAACAAAATGTAAATAATAATAAACTTATAAAGATACAAAACAACAAAAAGGTAAATGGTAAGTAATTTACCTGTCAATGTTGATGTCTGCTCTGGTCAGGTCAGCCTAGTTGAGGACCAGCAACATGGGAAACCGGACCAGCAACATGGGAAACCGGACATACCTGTCAATGTTGGTGTCTGCTTTGGGCAGGTCAGCCTTGTTGAGGCCCGTCAGCATGGGAAACCGGAGAACCAGGAATTGTGCATACCTGTCAATGTTGTCTGCTTCAAGCAGGTAAGCTTTGTTGAGGACCATCAGCATGGGAAACCGGATAACCAGGAATTGTGCATACCTGTCAATGTTGTCTGCTTCAAGCAGGTAAGCTTTGTTGAGGACCAGCAGCATGGGAAACCGAGAACCAGGAATTGTGCATACCTGTCAATGTTGTCTGCTTCAAGCAGGTAAGCTTTGTTGAGGACCAGCAGCATGGGAAACCGGAGAACCAGGAATTGTGCATACCTGTCAATGTTGTCTGCTTCAAGCAGGTAAGCTTTGTTGAGGACCAGCAGCATGGGAAACCGACAACCAGGAATTGTGCATACCTGTCAATGTTGTCTGCTTCAAGCAGGTAAGCTTTGTTGAGGACCAGCAGCATGGGAAACCGAGAACCAGGAATTGTGCATACCTGTCAATGTTGGATCAATGAACTTTGCATACCTGTCAATGTGGACGTCTACTCTGGGCAGGTCAGCCTTGTTGAGGACCAGCAACATGGGAAACCGGAGATCCAAGAACAGTGCATACCTGTCAATGTTGACGTCTGCTCTGGGCAGGTCAGCTTTATTAAGGACCAGCAACACGGGAAACCGGAGATCCAGGGACAGTGCATACCTGTCAAAGTTGGATCAATGAACTTTGCATACCTGTCAATGTTGACGTCTGCTCCGGGTAGGTCATCCTTGTTGAGGATCAGCAACATGGGAAACCGGAGATCCAGGAAGAGTGCATACCTGTCAATGTTGACGTCTGCTCCGGGCAGGTCAGCTTTGTTGAAGACCGGCAGCATGGGAAACCGGAGATCCAGGAAAAGATCAACAATGTTGTGAAGGACGTCTGCTGGCCACGTCCGGATTTCACTCAGCTCTCTGTCAGACAGAAATGTAAACGATAATTTGCACACACAAGTTTTTCTGCTAAGTAAGTTGCACTATAAAATAATATACCCGAATGAACTATAAAATAGGTGAGTTAAAGTCTGAAAACACATTTTAACAGTGATTTGTGTATAAATGCATTATTCTACAACAAGTTCATATGTATTAAATCATATGATTTAAAAAATAATGTTTGATTTATCGTTGTTTATCGGCCAATAAACAACAATTCGGAATTCTGATGCGTAGAAATTAAACCACAAGGCCGTTAACCTGAGTTGTTTAATAGCCACGCATGAGAATGACAAATAGTTGTTTATTGGCCGATAAACAATGACTATGCAAAAATAATTTTGTTTCTTACATGATTTGACATATATTTTGCAATTGTAATTGGAACTACTTTTTACCATTCTCCGCTCAGAATCGGAACTTTTTGCGTTGTTTATTGGGTAGTTGAACAACGATAAATTTGTTCTTTGACTACAGAAATATAATTAACGAATTAATAATTAACATCAACATACTTCAGTTTGGATGAAATAAACAACCATTCTTTCAGAATTACAAGTTTTGTCTCTCTCTTTAAAGACATGATAAGCCACAAAAAATTACTGGTAGCCCTGAATGTTTGACCCAGAATTTGTATATGGGTAACAGTCTAAAATAAAACAAAATAAATGCCCAATAGATCTGCTCATAGCTTTATATTGTGTAATATAAACATAACATAATTGATCAGAGCTCTAGGCTGCTGCATAAAATGCGAATTGTAATTAACTAATGTGATTAAAATCAGCTCCTAACATAAATGTATGCATTAAGATCTGAATAAGACCAATATAAGGTCATATTCTGATGACCTTTCAACCAACTAATCAGGACCTTGCTTTCATGGTCTTGAAAGTGAAAGTAGAAAATTTGTATTTCACAGCGGAAGATCGTGTACTCTAGTCATATTGGTAATTTACCAACTTTTCAGCTTTCCTCATTGCCTGCAGGATAGTGGCTTTGTTGGCATGGTAACTGGTGAACATGGCGACCAGTTTCTCCGGGCGCCTAACAATGTTGTCCCATTTCTCGTGCACATTCTGGTAAATCCACTGGCTGAAAGGGAGCCAGAGATAACACATCATTAAAATATCACATAAAAATGTAAGAATTTAAGGATTTTTAACCAAATTTCTGAAAATTTAGGTTATTTGATTGGGGTATGTCGCTGGGCGGGCGGGAGAGGTAAACTTTTCATTTCCACTCTCTAACTCGAGAACGCATTGAGATATTTTAATGGAACTTAATTCGTAGATACCTTAAAGGTGATATATACGATTACAATATCAATATTTCAACATCACATATTTTAACAACACAAATTAAAGGGCAAATATGATCGAGGAACGTTAAAACATAATCAGTTACATGTACAATACTTAATATGTTTTTCAATATAATTCTTTATAACGACAAATTTATTCCTAGCGCCATGCCGATACCGACACGTTTAATCGTGTTTGTGGGTGTCACACAGCATCAATACCATTTGAAACATTGGCATAGTCAATGAAATACGCACTATTTACATGGATAAATTGTGCTAATTTAGCATGTTCTATACGCAGTGAACCGTTTATATTGAGGCAAAAACCACAAAACTAAACGCTTTATAGATTGAGTCTATAATACTGTAATGGAATTATTGCATTTACCAAAGGACTGCAAACACGTGTTGTTACTGACAAAATTGTGGAACAGGCTAGTAAATCATGTGTTAAACAATACAAAGATGCAATTGTAAAGTGTAGTTTAATATTAATATAACAATATATTCAGATCAGTCTTATCATTGCGGATGGAGGGCCCTCTATTTTAAACAACCACTTAAAATCCCATTATATATACATATTTTCACAAAAAGTGCGTATTTTGATTGTAATTACCGCTGCCTTGTATGGATAGGCTCTGTCAATGTCTTAAGTCAACGTACAACAAATATTGGGGTTTTCCCAATATTGTACATGTCTAATGTATATTAATGGGTTTTTGACTGGAATACGAAAAGTATTTTAATGGCGTAAAGCTCTAATTTCGAAGATTTTTTAATAGCAGTTCTCAGAACTTTAATTCTAGTGTTTTATTCATCAACGTTTTATCGGTTTTATTTTCTTTTATATTTTTTTTATGAAAATGTGATAAGATCGTACATACCCCCTTTAAATTGAGACCTCGCTTGGGATTGCAAATAGGGTGGGTGGGGTCAAAGTCAAGGTCACTGGGGTGGGTGGGGTCAAAGTCATAGTTACTAAAAATAGACAAACAGTTTCCACTCAATAGCTTGAGAAGACATGGAGATATTTTAATGGAACTTAATTGGTAGATACCTTATATCTAGACCTGGCTTGGGATTGCATATGGGGTTCATAGGGTCAAGGTCACAATTACTAAAAAAATTATTTTTGTACTGACTTTAATGCATTATGTTGGAAAAATTTGGTTCATCATGGAATTTCAATGTTTATTTTATTTGTGTTATTTACAGAAAATAGGAATGTATTATATTATCTTATGTCTTAAACTGTGCATGTATTATAGTAGTTAATTTAATCACATTCTTCTATTAACTGAAGTCTTTACTGTCAATAAACACTAAAACATTCCACTGTTGTACAGTATGTCTCCAGCAAAAAAATTCATATTCGGAGAATTACAGAGTTCGGTTGATCAAGCCGCCTGTCGACTCAAAGTAAACTTAACATACTTCGAGAAATTTCACCATGAAATCCCTTTGTGTAATTTGCTTGGCATAATTTTGTTACATTTATTTGTCACCACAATGACTTATTTTGCAAACCAAAGACTTCAAGATGGAGATTTAAATATTTGTTTAGATTGAGCTGTACTTTATTAGACATTCTCATTTTGAGGCGTGTTGTGGGAAACCCAGGCTTAATGCATCTGCGTTAAGTGTCATCCTGGATCACCCTGTGGCAGTCCGCACAGGCTAATCCAGGATGACACTTTCAGCCTTTATGGTATTTTCTGTTTTGAGGAAGTCTCTTCTGAACACAAATCCACTGTAGGTGGAATGTGTTGTCCTGAATTAGCGTGTGCGGACTGCACAGGCTAATCCGGAACAACACTTTACGCAGATGCATTAAGCCCTGGTTTCCCACATTACACCACATTTCTGTAAACATACTGCAGTTCATTCCTCAGCCAGCGGACATCACAAGCTGGATCATAGTCAGTAGTTGCCTCCTCTTTAGCATTGGTTGTCCCGGAAACGTCCACTATGTGAATGAGGATGTCTGCATCCAGAAGATCATTGAGAAAACTGAAGTACATGGAAGACCATGTATCAACTGTATTACAAGCAGTAACTCATAACCACTAATCTTAACATATATTTATAACAAGGAAATATGTAGTAAATGTCTAGCAAAATAAGTTGAAAGTAAACATTTTCACAAGTTCATAACTATTTATTCACAATCACAACTCAAACGCTCAACAAATAGGACAAAGTTTCAGATCTACATGTTTAGAATTTGAGATAGCAACAATCATTATAATAAACAAGTAGGCCACGATGGCCCAAAGCGCTCACCTGAGCACTGGTACAGATGAAGACCATACTGTTGTGACAGGTTTGAAAATTAAGGTATCTGAACAATACGCAGAGGGGGATAGGATCAATTTTGATTTAAAACATCGGTTAGTGCAATGGGCTAACTAACTACATGTTGGGTAGTGGATGTGCGTTTTTCTTGCTAATGGTTCTCAAATCATTTTTCTTGATATTCTTACCTGACCCTTTTTCATTAGGTTTGTGACAATTCTGAAAAATACAGAAACGTTAGATTTTTATGTCTTTTTCGCAAACAGTTTTGGAGAACTAGTTGCAATGCGATAATTGCGATGGCAATGCTATAAGGTAAAGTTTTGCTTTTTCTTTGACAATTTTCTGTCCAATGATGATAAATGATGTTGCATGTACAAATAACTGCATGCAAGTCTTTCAACTGTTGAAAACCAAATTTATCTATCAATTTTAATGGTCATGCGCAAACTGTGTCAGTTTGGTCAACATTGAATCAAAAATGGTGTGTGCAAGCCAATTAGGTGATAACTTGTTGATGTTTTGTTCCAAACACAAGGGGCAATAACTCTGGTGTTTCTGGCACGATCATGCTTTTATTCGACTTCACCTGTAGTCTAACATTCATGTACACGATTGGTGAAGATTGGATGAAAAATGATGTCTCTATCCTGAATAATGCCCATTTTTGCATATTTTTTTCACAAACAAACAGCAATAACTCTGGTGTTTCTGGTCCGATCTTGCTTATATTCAACTTCACCTATAATCTTATGGTTATAGACAAACTGTGCAAGATTGGTGAAGATTGGATGAAAAATGAAGTCTCTGTCCTGAATAATGTCCATTTTTGCATATTTTTTTCACAAAGGGCAATAACTCTAGTGTTTCTGGTCCGATCTTGCTTATATTCGAATTCACCTTTAGTCTCAAGGTAATAGACAAACTGTGCAAGATTGGTGAAGATTGGATGAAAAATGAAGTCTCTATCCTGAATAATGTCCATTTTTGTATATTTTTTAATAAACAATGGGCAATAACTCTGGTGTTTGAAACATGATCTGGCCCATTTTTGGCATCTGCAGAGATCTGATGGATGGTCATACACAAACTGTGAAAGTTTGGTTAAGATTGGATGGAAAATAAAGTCTATACGTTGGAAAAGGGCACTTTTGCACTTTTTTTGCATGAAAAAGGGGCAATAACTCTGGTGTTACTGGTGTGATCTGACCCAATAACAATCCCATCCGAGATTTTATGGTTGCACACAAACTGTGCAAGTAAGGTCATGATTGAATAAAAAATGTAGTCTTTATCTCGATAACGGTCCAAATTGTTGACAGCATACAGACGACGAACGACACCGGAGAGGTCCCCTATACCACTAGCTCACCGAGCACTTCATGCTCAGGTGAGCTAAAAAGATTGATAATGACTCTTTATAATGTTTCCTAAATTGAATCTTTATGTCAATTTGCTATTATTCATGTGCACGTGAAATTTCAAACACATCAGTTATCGGTTCCCTCTGCCTTGTCCCTCCCAGGCGTCGGGTACCAATCCAGCAACGTCTTTCAGGAGGACTGGCATATGGCGACGCCCACTTGACGTGTGACCATGAGCTGCAATGCATTAAATACACATATAGAATACACATCATGCTGTTTATATATCTGGTTCAGCTCTTCACACACTACTGTGTTACGTATATAGGACCTGACACGCGTGGTCATTTCACACCTTATTTTATTAAACAAGTTCAGGAATTGTGTAAGTCAGTGAGCCTTTTTCGAGCTTACTAACAAATTTCCTGGACGAGCGTAATAAAATACGGTATGAAATGACGAGATCTTTTTTTTCACATGCTTTTAAATGAAAATAACGTCATGTGATTGGTCAGTCAAAGAATATGTGCAAATGAAAACGCTCAAATTAATGGCTGTATTACATGGGAAACAAGGTATAGCATGTGATAAAACATTATAACTGCAATGCAGACCCAAATCTTCCATTATCTTTTAAAAAACTTCATGAATGTGTACTGCTTTTTTCTGCACTCTTTTACATAATCATTATTAACATTCAAGATTAAACGTTAAAATGTATCAAAACACAATCTATTCCATAGAAGTGTCTTTTAAAACATAAACCCACCAGCATCACAGAGCTTGTCTCGTTGAGCACATGGACAGGTTATAGAGTAGAAAGCCTTGCTGATGTTTGGTTCAATTGTTGTGAATGGATGGGCGCCAGTCTTGGCAAGGTCCAGACTGATGGATGGGCGCCAGTCTAGGCAAGGTCCAGACTGATGGATGGGCGCCAGTCTAGGCAAGGTCCAGACTGATGGATGGGCGCCAGTCTAGGCAAGGTCCAGACTGATGGATGGGCGCCAGTCTTGGCAAGGTCCAGACTGATGGATGGGCGCCAGTCTAGGCAAGGTCCAGACTGATGGATGGGCGCCAGTCTTGGCAAGGTCCAGACTGATGGATGGGCGCCAGTCTTGGCAAGGTCCAGACTGATGGATGGGCGCCAGTCTAGGCAAGGTCCAGACTGATGGATGGGCGCCAGTCTTGGCAAGGTCCAGACTGATGGATGGGCGCCAGTCTTGGCAAGGTCCAGACTGATGGATGGGCGCCAGTCTAGGCAAGGTCCAGACTGATGGATGGGCGCCAGTCTAGGCAAGGTCCAGACTGATGGATGGGCGCCAGTCTTGGCAAGGTCCAGACTGATGGACGGGCGCCAGTCTAGGCAAGGTCCAGACTGATGGATGGGCGCCAGTCTTGGCAAGGTCCAGACTGATGGATGGGCGCCAGTCTAGGCAAGGTCCAGACTGATGGATGGGCGCCAGTCTTGGCAAGGTCCAGACTGATGGATGGGCGCCAGTCTTGGCAAGGTCCAGACTGGTACACGCATTGAAAAACGTGAACTTGCCTGCTGAGGGTTTACCCTAAAATAGAAAGAGGAAGTCATGCCAAGTGTCCAATGTTTGATTGTCTATTTCACAAATACAAGTAGGGGAAGATAAAAGTTTTGTTAAAATTTTATTAGTACTGTACTGGTAAATGTAACCAAATACCAAATTCTCAGAGATGTTGACATATATCAGTTTATTGTTTTGTTACAAGACTTTGTGAACTCTATACCTTTGTACTAATTTTGCGTCAGTATTTTAACAGTTATCTATTAAAGTATATAAGGATACTTTTAGATTTATGCAAAATGTCTTTTAATTTTTTTTTATGCATTTCACACAAGTTAAAATCTAGTGAAAAAAAAGTTATACATTCTCACAACAGAAAATTGGAGAAACATAAAAAAAAACAGAAAAGGAGTGTTAAGTATGTTAGTAAAGCAGTACCCTGGACCCTATCACAACCTTACCACCAGGCCTATTGTGTACTCCCAGCGACCACCCGAGGGCTTCGTCTCTACAAGCTTCACAGGCGATGAGGAATTGGACTGAACACTGACCTTCAATGAAGCATTTAGAACCCATGTTATTATATAAAGTAACAAAAACAAGAAACATGGAAATTCCATGAAAACCAAATTTTTCGGACGAAATGCATAAAAGTCAGCACAATATGAAAGAAAGATCTGGGTGCCATATGCATTCCTAAGCGAGGTCTCATTATAAGGTATCTATGTATGAAGTTTCATTAAAATATTGCAATGCGTTCTCAAATTATTGAGCAGAAACCGTTTTTGTATATTTAGAAACATTCACCTTGACCTCACCCACCCCATATGCAATCCCAATCGTGGTCTAGATAAAAGGTATCTATGTATGAAGTTTCATTCAAATATCTTGATGCATTCTAAAGTTATTGAGCGAAAACCATTTTTCTATTTTTAGTAATGGTGACCTTGACCTTGACCCCACCCACCACATATGCAATCCCAAGAGAGGTCTCAATATAAGGTATCTATGTATGAAGTTTCATTAAATTTATCTTTATGTGTTCTCAAGTTATCAAGCGGAAAACATTTTCTATTTTTAGCATTGGTGACCTTGACCTTGATCACACCCACCCCATATGCAATCTCAAGCAGGGCTTCGATATAAGGTATATATGTATGAAGTTTCATTAAAATATCTCGATGCTTTCTCAATTTATTGAGCAGAAACCGTTTTTCTATTTTCAGTAACCGTGACCTTGACCCCAGCCACCCCATATGCAATCCCAAGCGATGTCTCGATATATGGTATCTATGTATTAAGTTTCATTAAAATATCTTTATGGATTCTTAAGATATTGAGCGGAAACCGTTTTTCTATTTTTAGCAAAGGTGACCTTGACCCCACGCACCCCCGATGCAATCCCAAGCAAGGTCTCGATATAAGGTATAAATGAATGAAGTTTCATTAAAATATCTCGATGCGTTCTCAAGATATTGAGCGGAAACCGTTTTTCTATTTTTAACAAAGGTGACCTTGACCCCACCCACCCCCTATGCAATCACAAGCGAGGTCTCGATATAAGGTATCTATGTATGAAGTTTCATTAAAATATTTCAATCCGTTCTCGAGTTAGAGAGCGGAAACGAAATAGTTGAAGCCGCCTTCGCGCCTGCCCGCCCGCCCGCCCGACGACATACCACAATCTAATAACCAAAATATTTATTTGAAAAATTTGGTAAACAACAATCAAACAAATGTTAACATATTGCATATTTTGTAAAAGGCTGTGGTTCGACCTTTATATACTTAGATATACATTTTTGGAATGTGACCTATGATAGATGGATAATTAGTTCTTGGTGGCACATTTAATTAGAATACAAGTCATTCAACAGATTCATCGTTTAATATGCCTAACTAAAAATTATTGTTTATCTACCCACTGACACCTTGTTTTATTCTTGTTTTTGTTCATTTTATAATAATCATCATATGAGGATAGTTAATTTCTACAGAGTGAATAAAAATGCTAAACAAATGTCAAAATCCACTACAACACAAGGTATCATATACATGGCATTCATGAAATCTCTGAATTTCCAGACCATAAATAACAACATAAAATTGTGAATGCTAAAAATTCTGTACTACACAAATACGCATATATGTCAAGCTTAATGAACATATATAACAGTAACACGTGACTCTGGCGTCCACCACCACCCACCTCATCTGTGCTAGTATGACTGTGGCGTCCACCACCACCCACCTCATCTATGCTAGTACGACTGTGGCGTCCAACACCACCGTGCTAGTACTGTTTGTATCCTGGCGTCCACCACCACCCACCTCATCTATGCTAGTATGACTGTGGCGTCCACCACCACCCATTTCATCCTTGCTAGTACTGTTTGTACTCTGGCGTCCACCACCACCCACCTCATCCTTGCTAGTAGTGTTTGTACTCTGGCGTCCACCACCACCCACCTCATCTGTGCTAGTACTGTTTGTACCTTGGCGTCCACCACCACCCACCTCATCCTTGCTAGTACTGTTTGTACTCTGGCGACCACCACCACCCACCTCATCCTTGCTAGTACTGTTTGTACCCTGGCGTCCACCACCACCCACCTCATCCTTGCTAGTACTGTTTGTACCTTGGCGTCCACCACCACACACATCATCTGTGCTAGTACTGTTTGTACCTTGGCGTCCACCACCACCCACCTCATCTGTGCTAGTACTGTTTGTACTCTGGCGTCCACAACCACCCACCTCATCTGTGCTAGTACTGTTTGTACTCTGGCGTCCACCACCACCCACCTCATCTGTGAAAGTACTGTTTGTACTCTGGCGTCCACCACCACCCACCTCATCTGTGCTAGTACTGTTTGTACCTTGGCGTCCACCACCACCCACCTCATCTGTGCTAGTACTGTTTGTACTCTGGCGTCCACCACCACCCACCTCATCCTTGCTAGTACTGTTTGTACTCTGGCGTCCACCACCACCCACCTCATCCTTGCTAGTACTGTTTGTACCCTGGCGTCCACCCCCACCCACCTCATCCTTGCTAGTACTGTTTGTACCTTGGCGTCCACCACCACCCACCTCATCCTTGCTAGTACTGTTTGCACTCTAGAGTCCACCACCACCCACCTCATCTGTGCTAGTACTGTTTGTACTCTGGCGTCCACCACCACCCACCTCATCTATGCTAGTATGACTGTGGCGTCCACCACCACCCACCTCATCTATGCTAGTATGACTGTGGCGTCCACCACCACAGTGCTAGTACTGTTTGTACTCTGGCGTCCAACACCACCCACCTCATCCTTGCTAGTACTGTTTGTACCTTGGCGTCCACCACCACCCACCTCATCCGTGCTAGTACTGTTTGTACCCTGGCGTCCACCACCACCCACCTCATCTGTGCTAGTACTGTTTGTACCTTGGCGTCCACCACCACCCAACTCATCCGTGCTAGTACTGTTTGTACTCTGGCGTCCACCACCACCCACCTCATCTATGCTAGTATGACTGTGGCGTCCACCACCACCCACCTCATCTATGCTAGTACGACTGTGGCGTCCACCACCACAGTGCTAGTACTGTTTGTACTCTGGCGTCCAACACCACCCACCTCATCCTTGCTAGTACTGTTTGTACCTTGGCGTCCACCACCACCCACCTCATCCGTGCTAGTACTGTTTGTACCCTGGCATCCACCACCACCCACCTCATCCTTGCTAGTACTGTTTGTACTCTGGCGTCCACCACCACCCACCTCATCTGTGCTAGTACTGTTTGTACCTTGGCGTCCACCACCACCCACCTCATCTGTGCTAGTACTGTTTGTACCCTGGCGTCCACCACCACCCACCTCATCTGTGCTAGCACTGTTTGTACCCTGGCATCCACCACCATCCACCTCATCTGTGCTAGTACTGTTTGTACCCTGGCGTCCACCACCACCCACCTCATCCTTGCTAGTACTGTTTGTACCCTGGCGTCCACCACCACCCACCTCATCTGTGCTAGTACTGTTTGTACCTTGGCGTCCACCACCACACACATCATCTGTGCTAGTACTGTTTGTACCTTGGCGTCCACCACCACCCACCTCATCTGTGCTAGTACTGTTTGTACTCTGGCGTCCACCACCACCCACCTCATCTGTGCTAGTACTGTTTGTACTCTGGCGTCCACCACCACCCACCTCATCTGTGAAAGTACTGTTTGTACTCTGGCGTCCACCACCACCCACCTCATCTGTGCTAGTACTGTTTGTACCTTGGCGTCCACCACCACCCACCTCATCTGTGCTAGTACTGTTTGTACTCTGGCGTCCACCACCACCCACCTCATCCTTGCTAGTACTGTTTGTACTCTGGCGTCCACCACCACCCACCTCATCCTTGCTAGTACTGTTTGTACCCTGGCGTCCACCCCCACCCACCTCATCCTTGCTAGTACTGTTTGTACCTTGGCGTCCACCACCACCCACCTCATCCTTGCTAGTACTGTTTGCACTCTAGAGTCCACCACCACCCACCTCATCTGTGCTAGTACTGTTTGTACTCTGGCGTCCACCACCACCCACCTCATCTATGCTAGTATGACTGTGGCGTCCACCACCACCCACCTCATCTATGCTAGTATGACTGTGGCGTCCACCACCACAGTGCTAGTACTGTTTGTACTCTGGCGTCCAACACCACCCACCTCATCCTTGCTAGTACTGTTTGTACCTTGGCGTCCACCACCACCCACCTCATCCGTGCTAGTACTGTTTGTACCCTGGCGTCCACCACCACCCACCTCATCTGTGCTAGTACTGTTTGTACCTTGGCGTCCACCACCACCCAACTCATCCGTGCTAGTACTGTTTGTACTCTGGCGTCCACCACCACCCACCTCATCTATGCTAGTATGACTGTGGCGTCCACCACCACCCACCTCATCTATGCTAGTACGACTGTGGCGTCCACCACCACAGTGCTAGTACTGTTTGTACTCTGGCGTCCAACACCACCCACCTCATCCTTGCTAGTACTGTTTGTACCTTGGCGTCCACCACCACCCACCTCATCCGTGCTAGTACTGTTTGTACCCTGGCATCCACCACCACCCACCTCATCCTTGCTAGTACTGTTTGTACTCTGGCGTCCACCACCACCCACCTCATCTGTGCTAGTACTGTTTGTACCTTGGCGTCCACCACCACCCACCTCATCTGTGCTAGTACTGTTTGTACCCTGGCGTCCACCACCACCCACCTCATCTGTGCTAGCACTGTTTGTACCCTGGCATCCACCACCACCCACCTCATCTGTGCTAGTACTGTTTGTACCCTGGCGTCCACCACCACCCACCTCATCCTTGCTAGTACTGTTTGTACCCTGGCGTCCACCACCACCCACCTCATCTGTGCTAGTACTGTTTGTACCCTGGCGTCCACCACCACCCACCTCATCTGTGCTAGTACTGTTTGTACCTTGGCGTCCACCACCACCCATTTCGTCCTTGCTAGTACTGTTTGTACCTTGGCGTCCACCACCACCCACCTCATCCTTGCTAGTACTGTTTGTACCTTCGCGTTCACCACCACCCACCTCATCTGTGCTAGTACTGTTTGTACCCTGGCGTCCACCACCACCCATTTCATCCTTGCTAGTACTGTTTGTACCTTGGCGTCCACCACCACCCACCTCATCTGTGCTAGTACTGTTTGTACTTTGGCATCCACCACCACCCACCTCATCTGTGCTAGTACTGTTTGTACTCTGGCGTCCACCACCACCCACCTCATCTGTGCTAGTACTGTTTGTACCGTGGCGTCCACCACCACCCATTTCATCCTTGCTAGTACTGTTTGTACCCTGGCGTCCACCACCACCCACCTCATCCTTGCTAGTACTGTTTGTACCATGGCGTCCACCACCACCCACCTCATCTGTGCTAGTACTGTTTGTACCCTGGCGTCCACCACCACCCACCTCATCTGTGCTAGTACTGTTTGTACCCTGGCGTCCACCACCACCCACCTCATCTGTGCTAGTACTGTTTGTACCTTGGCGTCCACCACCACCCACTTCATCCTTGCTAGTACTGTTTGTACCTTGGCGTCCACCACCACCCACCTCATCTGTGAAAGTACTGTTTGTACTCTGGCATCCACCACCACCCACCTCATCCTTGCTAGTACTGTTTGTACTCTGGCGTCCACCACCACCCACCTCATCCTTGCTAGTACTGTTTGTACTCTGGCGTCCACCACCACCCACCTCATCTGTGCTAGTACTGTTTGTACTCTGGTGTCCACCACCACCCACCTCATCTGTGCTAGTACTGTTTGTACTCTGGCGTCCACCACCACCCACCTCATCTGTGCTAGTACTGTTTGTACTCTGGCGTCCACCACCACCCATTTCATCCTTGCTAGTACTGTTTATACTCTGGCGTCCACCACCACCCACCTCATCTGTGCTAGTACTGTTTGTACCCTGGCGTCCACCACCACCCATTTCATCCTTGCTAGTACTGTTTGTACTCTGGCGTCCACCACCACCCACCTCATCTGTGCTAGTACTGTTTGTACTCTGGCGTCCACCACCACCCTCCTCATCTGTGCTAGTACTGTTTGTACTCTGGCGTCCACCACCACCCACCTCATCCTTGCTAGTACTGTTTGTACCCTGGTGTCCACCACCACCCACCTCATCTGTGCTAGTACTGTTTGTACTCTGGTGTCCACCACCACCCACCTCATCTGTGCTAGTACTGTTTGTACCCTGGCGTCTACCACCACCCACCTCATCCTTGCTAGTACTGTTTGTACCCTGGCGTCCACCACCACCCACCTCATCCTTGCTAGTACTGTTTGTACTCTGACGTCCACCACCACCCACCTCATCTGTGCTAGCACTGTTTGTACTCTGGCGTCCACCACCACCCACCTCATCTGTGCTAGTACTGTTTGTACTCTGGCGTCCACCACCACCCACCTCATCCTTGCTAGTACTGTTTGTACCCTGGCGTCCACCACCACCCACCTCATCCTTGCTAGTACTGTTTGTACCCTGGTGTCCACCACCACCCACCTCATCCTTGCTAGTACTGTTTGTACCGTGGCGTCCACCACCACCCACCTCATCTGTGCTAGTACTGTTTGTACCCTGGTGTCCACCACCACCCACCTCATCTGTGCTAGTACTGTTTGTACCCTGGCGTCCACCACCACCCACCTCATCCTTTCTAGTACTGTTTGTACCCTGGCGTCCACCACCACCCACCTCATCTGTGCTAGTACTGTTTGTACCCTGAAATCCACCACCACCCACCTCATCTGTGCTAGTACTGTTTGTACCCTGGCGTCCACCACCACCCACCTCATCCTTGCTAGTACTGTTTGTACCCTGGCATCCACCACCACCCACCTCATCCTTGCTAGTACTGTTTGTACTCTGGCATCCACCACCACCCACCTCATCCTTGCTAGTACTGTTTGTGCTCTGGCGTCCACCACCACCCACCTCATCTGTGCTAGTACTGTTTGTACCGTGGCGTCCATCACCATCCACCTCATCTGTGCTAGTACTATTTGCACTATGGCGTCCACCACCACCCACCTCATCTGTGCTAGTACTATTTGCACTATGGCGTCCATCACCACCCACCTCATCTGTGCTAGTACTATTTGCACTATGGCGTCCACCACCACCCACCTCATCTGTGCTAGTACTATTTGCACTATGGCGTCCATCACCACCCACCTCATCTGTGCTAGTACTGTTTGTACTCTGGCGTCCACCACCACCCACCTCATCTGTGCTAGTACTATTTGCACTATGGCGTCCATCACCACCCACCTCATCCTTGCTAGTACTGTTTGTACCCTGGTGTCCACCACCACCACCTCATCTGTGCTAGTACTGTTTGTACCTTTTACTGACTTTGGCGTCCACCACCACCCACCTCATCCTTGCTAGTACTGTTTGTACCTTTCACTGACTCCAGTTTGGCAGTCACATTTTATAAGATCCATGAGCACACAGGAAAAATGACTGACCTCCTGTTTAAAGCTAACTTAACGCACAGCCTCCCTCTAAAAATGGCCGACATTGCCAACATTAAAAACCTGAGTACATGTATTCAATTTTGATATAAATCTCCATTTTTTTCCACAAAATATTTTTCAGTGACTGCCTTTATGGAACACCCACATGTGTTCCCAATACACGTTAATATTTGAAATGTAGACAATATCGGCCATTTATATGCATAATGAACATGCCTCAGGCAGTCATGAGCGTGAACACCGGACTATGAACCCCCCCCCCCGCCCCCCCAACACACACACTCCCCTTATATACCTCATCGGTGATCGTATCATTTGTGTTTTGCTCTGACTCCAGTTTGGGAGTCACATTCTCCAGGATCCTAGTGCATGTCTCATAAGACACAAGCATGAACCTTAGACTCCCCTCCCAGTGCATGTCTCATAAGAAACAAGCATGAACCTTCAACTCCCCTCCTAGTGCATGTCTCATAAGACACAAGCATGAACCTTCGACTCCCCTCCCAATCCCAAACACACACACACACACATGAACCTTCGACTCCCCTCCCAATCCCAAACACGCACACACAACGCTTACAAACCTTCTCTGCGCTCGTATAATTGGTATCCTTCTTTGACTTGAACTTTGGAGTCACGTTTTCCGAGAGCCACGTGCACGCCTCTGTCACCAGTAAGAACACCTAACACTGCCCCCCCCTCCACTCCTACACACCAACACACACCCCATACATACCTCATGTGCAATAGTATCGTCTGTACCCTGATCTGACTTGAACTCTGGAGTAACGTTTTCCGAGAGCCACATGCAAGCCTCTGTCATGAGAGTGAACACCATTGCCATGCCAAGGTTCTCCAGGCACTGCGGAGGGAACATACAACACTGGCTTTGACTTATCATTATGTGTGACATACTGTAAAAAATAATTATGTTTCAATGGGCAAGCCTGTCTTATTGTGTGGGGCATAATTATGTAGCACTGTGAATATGAAAACCTTACGAAATTGAACTGATAATTACTAATTAATAAACTAATGACCCATTATTTATTTTGTAGCATAAACATTATTCAACTGCTTTTACTTTCTTTTCTGCTTGTCATCCACACTCACATTGAACATGTTCAATTTGCCAATCTGTCTTTGTAAACCATGATGTTTTTGGTCCTATTTCACAGGTTTACTTCAGTCAATAAAAGGAAGATCCAAAGCATGCAAAATAATGCTATAATGCACAATCAAATACCAACTAACCACATCCTCCAAGTATTCCAGCAGTCTTGCACACAGCTCCGGGGAAAGAACATGTGACCTCATCGGTACCTCCAGACTCGGAGCTGCATTCGGGTAGTCAGCCGTGAATGTCACCTTCAGCTGCACTCGCTCAGGTTCATGATAGTTTAATGAGAGTCACATGGGGAGGAAACCATGATATATTTAAGAAATAAATTTCGATTTATCATTGTTTATCGGCCGATAAACTGATTTGGAGTTTTGGTGCATAGGAATTAAACCTTGAGTGCGTTAGCCTAAGTTGATTAATAGCCATGCATCAGAATGACAAAGAGTTGTTTATTGGCCAATAAACAACGATAAAGCAAAGATTATTTTGAGTCTAACATGATTTGACATATATTTGTGCAATTGTAATTGGAACTACTTTTTACTATGTTCTGCTCAGAATCAGGACTACTTTTTGCGTTGTTTATTGGGTAGTTTAACAACGATAATTTTGTTCTTTGTCTATAAAACATTAGTGAGCATCATGTTAGAATAATCCTTAATACCAATAACATAAAATATAACATTAGGTATGTCCTTCCTGTTCAGGACTGCAAAATGTCCATAATAGGATAAGAACATTGCGACATTGATACCTGGGAACCTCACCTACAAGATGTGTCAGGAGAAAACCTGTTGTATTTTTTATATGAATATGTTTAGACTGGAAGTGTGTTAATTTTCATATAATCCTTTCTTTTATGAACACTTTCTTGATAAATTGAAAAAAAAGAAACAACTCAGAAATATATCTTAAACTGATGAAACATACTTAAGACATTGTGTTTTCCGGAGAAACTTAAGAATGAATACAAAAGGGAACTATAAATAGGGTAGTCAACTGGTGTAAAGTCAAACCTGTTGGTATTGTGCATACCAAGTGCTATGGCAATATAACTTTGATATTGCCAAGAATTTCGCTCTACTGAGTGCAGATTTGCAGATTTCCAAAAGAGTCCAGACTTGTGATAGTTTGGAAAGAGCAAATATCTCAGATACTGTAGAGAGAGGTACGTTCAGTGCACATAGCTTGAATAGCAGTCTCTGAGAGTTTGGCCAAGTCAAAGACACCTTACGACCAAAAACCCACAACTCTATAACATGCAGGTTTTTGGTGGCAGAGTTTGATAGTCATTCATAGTGGCCTGAAGAAAACCCTGGTACCTGACAAGACAGAAGCTTAGCAGTTTTGTATACTAGTATACCATTATCACTTCTGAATAAAACAGCAAATAAACGAACAAAGATAACCATGAAAAAATAATCTACACTGCAGTTTTGTAGATAATTTAAAATTAATAAAATGAGGTGTGTCGTGGGAGAACGAGGTTTAATGCATGTGCGTAGTGTCATACCAGATTAGCCTGTGCAATCTCCACAGGCTTATGCAGGACGACACTTTCCATCTACAGTGGATATATGTTTACAAGAAACTTCCTTGACTGCACAGGCTAATCGAAGACAACACTTTACGCACATGCCAGTCTTCACGAAACTCCGTAGGACCTATGGACCTGACCAACTAAATTTGTCAAGGTCCGAAAGAAATTTCAAGTTTGTCGACCCAAAATGTCTGACTAAAATATTTTCTATCAAATCGAAATTTAAACAGCACACAATCATTATAACATCTACTTTTTAAATTGAACAGAATTACACGATGCGTATTTTGATTGCAATTTAAAAACACGGATGACCTCGTATCAATACAGTAAGGATGCCATAAGATTAAGTGTTAGATTCTAGGATGCAACCATTTCCGTTTGTGTACGCATGTTTATCAAAGACAAAGAACGCCTACTCGGCAATGAACGCACTCCCCTTCTGCACCAGTGTATCAATTATCCATATATTCTAGATGCAGGAGGAGTCAGTTTTACTACAGCCAAACCAGTCAGCTAATGAGAACGTGTAAAATTTTCCAATATGCTAATGAGCGTCGTCAATAGAAAGTTTATCACGCCCTCAGTAAAGTGATTTGTTACAATATCCCGTTAGGTATGCCTTTTGTGATGTGCATGTTTATAACTCCCACATTTTTTATAAATTAATTACTATAAATTAAAAGAAGGCAATATAATTATTACTTTTGCGAAATGAACATTATACTAATTTTGAGAATTAATATGAAGTTGTGTAACTTGACAAATTGCGTACGCTGATCGCGTCAAAAGTACGCCTTCATTTGTTAAAAAAATTACATCTACTAGCCACTGTTCACTAATAAAAGTATTATTCCAAATCATCCATGTACACTAATAATATGCAACAACTTTGGTTGAGGCAACATTTGAAAGTTAGCGAGAGTATTGGTAGTACACTTGTCGAAAGTGAAAGTTAAAGTAAATAAATTATAATGCATCAAACATGTTTTGTTGTTTCTTTTTAATGAATAAAGTCCTTTTATATTGTTTCATTACCGGTAATCAACAAGCAATAAGATTTTCGACACAAAACATTGTAGTTGTAGTCTTGTGGTTAAAAGAGTGGGTGGGGTGAAGCAGGGACGTATATAGGTCCCTGGAATAAGATTACTGGGATGCTAGAAATTGCTATTTAATGTTCATTTATTTCCTTTGCTTTTTTTAACTACTAGAAACTACATTTTGTTTTTGGACAATTAAAATATTACATTGTATAAAATATGTAAAAATATATACAAGACTCTATATAAATAATAATAGGATTCTAAATATAAACTGTATAAAGTGAAATAGATCTACATATGTGTTAATTAGACTTAAATTAAAACATATTTTATAAATTTAACTGTGTGAAATATAACAAGTTATGAAGATTAATCAGAGACAGAATATAAGTGGTAAATGTTGCATACATATATAAATATTTTTTGATTTAAAATGTGAAAAATTAATTGCAAATAAAATGCATTATGAATAAATGATGTAAACCAGTAAAAACATTTAATTAATTCCGAAACGTGTTTGATTGTGTTTGGTCTGACAAATGTGCAGCAGGTCTGACAGATTTTTCTTGTTAATCAGACCAAATGTCTGACTGAGGATCTCCGAGTTTCGTGAAGACTGACATGCATTAAGCCTGGTTTTCCCACAACATGCCTCAAATATTTCTTTGACAGTAAATAAATTTCTCACCTTTCAAATGATCAATCTGAGGAAGTCGAACCATAAAACATGGAGGGTTCCGAGAAATTTCTGTAAATGTTTTATATAATTCAACTACAGTCATACATGTCATGTGTTATGATTTTAAACTAGCAAACAATTTTAAACAAATCAAATTGCGAGTATACTCTGTCAAGAGTGAGGCAATTACTCGAGATGATGATGATGATGATAAATCTTTTTATAATTAAATACAAAAAATATTGCTTAGTGTAACACAATGTGCAAAAATATGCCGCAAACAATTAACAATCAATCATAGAGACATCTTTAGTTACATGAAAGTCATACAGAATGGCATCAAAATCCACTAAAACTACAATAAAAGGTAAGGTTATTTCTGTGTGAACCCTTTGAAGAAAGCAGGCATGAAAAGGCTGGTCAAGAGTAATTATCAATATGTTTACATTCTAGACAATATTCATGTCCGTGTTAATAAATTTTACCCGTTAATCCTTAACACTTTTGAACTAGTACACTAGATTGGATAATTGTATGTTGAATTTTATCAATATTTATATTTTAACTGGTAGTTACTGGTGGTGATTATTACTAATGATACAACAAGTTGTATAAAGATCTTGCTGTCAAGAAAATGATCATTTCAGTTTTCTGGTAGACAGGGGAGTTTCGCTCCTGTCATTAATTCATTGGTCTGGTAAGTTTTTCAAGTTTATATATGCAAGTAATTGTATCATAGTAATTTACTCAACAGAGACTAATAATTATGTATAATTGTATATTTATTTATCATATTAGTTAATTATTAATAAACACTGTACAATTAATGAACTATATAACTAATATAACTGTATTTATTTTTCGAGCTATGTTTGTTTACTAATAAATAAAGTCTCTCGGGACAAACTAATAACATTTATAATAAATAGCTCGCAACGTGTTTCAATACTTTCACCAAAATTGTGTGACCATGATTTATTAAGCTAATAAGTAACAGTGTCATACCTATATGCATTTTGTATGTAGGGCTTTCAATTACCATCACATCCTATCTGTCATTTCATGTAATTATTTTAAAAAGTAGAATAAAAACACAGTGACTCGTGCGTTATGCATTTGTGTATGGGCAGACTAATTACGAATATAAAATGTACAAAAAACATGTACAAGAATGAGCAAAAATTATGAAGTTAACTGACAAATATTGACAATTACGAAAGTAAAACAAATATAATATTCTCATCATAGATGGCATTTAAGGCTTCCAACTCATCCAACTGTTAATGATGACACTTAAACAAAAATTGCTAATTATGTGAATGTTATTATAATTGACTAAATTCACCCACAGGTACTCGTAACGATGATTTTTTTATGACTTTATAACAACATTGCCATTGGTGTTGCGATATGCGCTGACAATCCAACACGCGAAATCTCATCGCAAATCTCTAAAGATACACGCAGAAGCCTATTAAACGAGCTAATAAGTTATTTTTAACTTACGAAATATCAATCTATAGCACTACCTAACAGTGGTTATGTGTCAAGCATGCTGTACGTACATCGATACTTAAATATTGTAGGAGAAAAACTTCGGACGACCGTTTGACATGTCAACCACGACATAAGAGTAATCTCCCTTGAGTGGTATTACCTAATCTATTTATAGAAATGTGTCATTCCTCAGGCGCACGAGACTTCCTGTAACTTTAGCAAGTTTGGTGTAATATTAGAAATCAATCAATATGTATTAACTTGTGTATTCGATGTTAATGTGTGATGGATAGCGGACACCCAATCCCAGCGTTTGAAGAAGAGGAGAGGTTCGGCAAATATCGCTCTAGAAATCCAGACAATGTAAGGACTTGTTGAGTTGTAACGAACTGCTAGTGGCCTACAAAATTGTGTTATTTACTTGTAAAATGTTGTCACTGTCAGTATGTGTTGTTGATTTATTTAAAATCTTGACATAAACACTTGAAATATGTCCTTGCATATGCCATTTTAATTTAAGAATAACTTGTTTTGCATGACTTTTCTAAGGTATATTTGTCACTATCAGTGCAAAATATTTATGAGACGCTTCGTAAGAAAACCGGGCTTAATGCATGTGCAGTCCGCACAGGCTAATCCAGGACAGCACTTTCCGCCTTAATGGTATTCTCTGTTTCAATGAAGTCACTTCTAACCATAAATCCACTTTAGGCGAAAAGTGCCGTCCTGGATCAGCCTGTGCGGACTGCACAGGCTGATCCGGGACGACACTTTACGCACATGCATTAAGCCCGGTTTTCTCACGACGTGCCTAATATATATTTGGCGATGAAAAAACAATGGACCTGACGCGGGGATCAGCTCTAGCATATCTCGATAGCGCTGAGCTACTTTTTATAATGGCAATAAAAAGGAACATATTAAATTTGTTGCATGGCCTAATAAATAAGACTAGGATCAACCCCAGGATTAGAAATAGGTGCTGGGCAAATATGGAGCTATTTATAATTGCAATATCCATCCAAAGCAAATTAGCCAGGTATTAAAAGTAACACTAAATTTGTTGCCAAGCTTATTAATACGACTACTCAAGACACGCACCTGAAGTGACTCCTCGCAATTTTGTGGCAGACATCAGCAGCCACCAGTGTTTTGAGGCTGAAATTCTGCCCCATTCCCCTGCTTAAAAAGTTTTTTTTTCCCCTATATTACCTAAGAATTCCCCTTAGAATGAAAACATTATTTTGAAAAGAAAATGACCAAAATTGGACAAAAATTGGCTAAGATAGAAGAGCTTTTTAAACAATCACAGCAATTTTTCATCAAACCAAGTTAATCTAAGTTAATCTAAGTTATTTGTAACAAAACAATTCATTAATGTTTTATAACAAAGTAGAATATAAACATGTAATAATGCTTTTCTAAACATAAATTCCCCTTTTGCATTAAAACGCCCCATCTGAAGGGCCCTCAAGGTGAAAAACAAACACTGACATAACTCCACGTAGATATACCACATAATTTCTCAAATAAAAAATTCTGCAAGCGGACGCGAGTAGCGTCTTTGTTTGAGCTGTACTGACATCAAACATGATCTAACAATTTGCAAGTTGAAAGCTATAGCTGTCGACAGATTCTGGAGTCTAGCCAAAGTCTTATTAATAATAGCCTTTATGATTACACTTGTACTAAATTTTCCAACTGTAAAAAAGCAGAAAAGTACCAGGAATTTTGTTCATTTTTTACACCTGGAAAATCAGATTTACTGTTCAGTAACATCAAGTTTTGATACATATGACGCTTGGAAAAGAACAGGAATTGAGACGGAATACGCTTGAAAAATGACACATAATATTTAAATGAGCAGGAATTTTGTCCAACCAGAATTTTATATTGTGCCTGGAAAATGACAGTTAATATTTAAATGAGCAGGAATTTTTTCCAACCAGAATTTTAAATTATGATTGGAAATTAACATTATTTATAATCTAAACGGCATCATATCTTCCAGTAAAAATGTTGTAAAATCAATTTTTAAATAATTTGTTTATTTTTTGGATAATTATTAATGTATATTATTGTTGTATGCATTACGTATGTATTTCCAATAATAAAAAATAATACTTAAATAAAAAGATGTTTTATTAAGGGCTCAAGTCTGATTATTATTATTAATTATTATTATTGTTCACTTAAAATGTTACTAAAAAGCAATACTATTATAAGTAGTAAATATATTGGAAACCAGTAAAATACAACATGCTTTAGCAATGTGTATAGTTTCTTATGTAAAACAATGAGTATTATAAGCAAAGCAACAAAACACAAACCTTCAGTTACAAATATATCCAATTCCACAAAGAAATACTCCAATGAACTTAAATTGTGTTTGAACTCATATATTTCCACATAACCTGACCTGTGCACTTGCATGTCCAGTTTCAATTTTCAAAGTAGAGCCAGTTTTTGAATGAACCAATCAGTGATGGTAATCATATCTAGTAACCAATGGAAAATCCATTGCTATAAGTACTTTTTACGCTTTGAATTTTTTACAGGCGTAAATTGGAACGCTGTTTTTTGTTCAGAGCAGTAAGAAACAACAGGAATTTATTACAGTTGGAAAAGTGAAAATTACGCCTATGAATTCAGGGCTTGCATTAAGGGAATTTTAGGAGTAATCTACTCCCAGTGTTTGTCGAAGAACTTCCAAAATTGCAGCCATGGAAGTTTCAGGACTTCCAAAATTGCAGTCATGGCAGTTTCATCATGTTAGGATGAACAAGATGAAAAAGAAAAATTTAAGTGATTCAACTGAATAAATTGACATATTATAAACACCTGATGAAAAAGAAATTACCTTAAACCAAACCTTTAATTTTATACTCAATTACATTTCTGAAATGCTCAGGACTTGTGTCACACAATACTGTCAAAACTTCCAAATATTATGAGCAAAACTTCCGAAATCAGAGACTAGGAAGTTCAAACTTCCAGAAGGGAAAGATCCAGAGCAAAATGGCAGGGTGCTGCACCCTGCTCCTTTTTGGTTCCCCCCTGCTGCCCTTCTGGGCTGGACAATATAGAAATGTTGAATATCTTTTGAATTTCAGTATGTTTTTGCAAATATTCCATGAGAAATGATTGGACTATGTTTAAAAACCTTAATTAGAGGCCTTTTAAGTCATAAAATCCTTGGATTTACCAATTTATTAATCCCCCGCCGCGAAGCGGGAGGGGGGTTATAGGAATGCCCTTCATCCGTCCGTCCGTCCGTACGTCCGTCTGTCCGTACGTCCGTCTGTCCGTAACATTTTCGTGTCCGCTTCATATCTCCTATACACTTTGAAGGATTTTCATGAAACTTGGCTCAAATGTTTTGGTCATTGAGACAATGTGCAGAAGGCATGAGTCAGTCACACCGGCTCAAGGTCAAGGTCACAATTGAAGGTCAAATATTCAAGCCTCCATTTTGTGTCCACTCCATATCTCCTATACCCTTTGAAGGATTTTCATGAAACTTTGCTCAAATGTTTAGGTCATTTAGATGATGTGCAGAAGGCATGAGTCAGTCACGCCGGCTCAAGGTCAAGGTCACACTTGAAGGTCGAATATTCGAGCCTCCATTTCGTGTCTGCTCCATATCTCGTATACCTTTTGAAGGATTTTCATGAAACTTGGCTTAAATGTTTAGGTCATTCAGACGATGTCCAGGAGGCATGAGTCAGTCACGCCGGCTCAAGGTCAAGGTCACACTTGAAGGTCAAATATTCGAGCCTCCATTTCGTGTCCGCTCCATATCTCCTATGCCTTTTGATGGTCATTGAGACGATGTGCAGAAGGCATGAGTCAGTCACGCCCCCTCAAGGTCAAGGTCATACTTGAAGGTCAAATATTCGAGCCTCCATTTCGTGTCTGCTACATATCTTCTATGCCTTTTGAAGGATTTTCATGAAACTTCGCTCACATGTTTAGGTCATTGAGACGATGTGCAGAAGGCATGGGCCTTTCACGCCAGCTCAAGGTCAAGGTCACACTTGAAGGTTAAATTTTTGAGCCTCCATTTTGGTGTCCGTTTTTCGTGTCCGCTCCATATCCCCTATACCCTTTGAAGGATTTTCATGAAACTTTTTTCAAATGATTTGCTCATTGAGACCATGTGCAGAAAGCATAAGCCAGTCACGCCAACTCAAGGTCAAGGTCACACTTGAAGGTTGAATTTTTGAGCCTGTATTTTCTTGTCCGTTCTCTATCTCCTGTGCCCTTTAGAGGATTTTCATGAAACTTGCCTCAAATGTGTATTACATTGAGGCAATGTGCAGAAGGCATGAGGCAGTCGCACCACCTCAAGGTCAATGTTACACTTGAAGGTCAAATGTTTGAGCCTCCATTTTTGTGTCTGCTCCATATCTCCTATGCCCTTTGAAGGGTTTTCATAAAACTTGGCTCGAATGTTTATCACATTGAGGCGAAGTGCAGAAGGCATGGAGCAGTCTTGCCACCTCAAGGTCAAGGCCACACTTAAAGGTCAAATGTTTGAGCCTCCATTTTCGTGTCAGCTCCATATCTAAATTTCTGAAACTGTACTTTCATATCTGGTCCAACTGTGCCAGATTAAAGTCAGTGTGATACTTCAAAGTCACCTTTAAAATCTAATGAAGGATCACGGCGGGGGATATAGCTGTCCTTTGGACTGCCTTGTTAGAAAATGTCAACATATTGGTCCAGCTTTACCCCCTGCTCCTTTTGAATAGCACCCTGTACCTTTTTGTGTCGCCTGACTAGGCGACATATAGGTGTTACTTTTGTCGGCGGCTGCAGCGGCAGCGGCGGCGGCCCCTTTCGCTTGTCCGGAGCATAACTCTTAGAGTATTAAAACTATCAACATGAAACTTCATAGGTAGATAGATCTCATTGATGGGAAGTGGAGTGCACAAGAACCGTTACTCTGCACCTCATACTTTTGGAGTTATTGCCCTTTGTTTATTTTCATACTTAATTTTTGTCCAGAGCATAACTCTAAGACTATGAAAGCTATCAACTTGAAACTTCATAGGTAGATATATCTCATGAGGAGAAGTGCAGTGCACAAGAACTGTTACTCTGCATCACATACTTTTGGACTTATTGCCCTTTGTTTGTTTTCATACTTAATTTTTGTCCGGAGCATAACTCTAAAGACTATGAAAGCCATCAACTTGAAACTTCATAGGTAGATAGATCTCATTGAGGAGAAGTGCAGTGCACAAGAACCGTTACTCTGCACCTCATACTTTTGGAGTTATTGCCCTTTGTAAATTTTCATACTTATTTTTGTGTCGCATTTTTGGTTTTAATTAGTCTTTTCTTTTCAATTAGCCAGAGTGCAGTGCTTTTAAAGATTTCAATAAATCTGTTAAAAAAAAATTGAGCATTAACCTTCATTTGCATTCACGTAAGCTATCCGGCATCAGGCGACATATCCGACTCGCGGAGTTCTAGTTTAGTCCTAGATCTTTCCCTATTCCAGATTTCAAAAGTTAATGAAAGCCCATTCATAGTATGATGTTCTCTTTTTTTCCTGCTGGAACTAAATTCCGCCTATATTAAGCTTGGAAAAAAGATTTTACATCCCATTTTCGTGTCTATTCCTGCTCGTTTCCTGTTGGAATTTTTGTACAGGCTGAGTGTCAACATGGAGCTGCAGTTTTCTTTACCAAACAATGTTTGCTTTATATATGGTACACTTTTTTTTCATAATGTATTGATTCTGTTTATGTGATCAAATCACTATCATCACAACACTTAAGATAGCTCTGCGTCGGTAATGATCGATAAATAATTAAAGATGATACTTACTTGGACATATAACTTACAAGAGAGTAAGTCGAACGCAGGTCAAACGAGATCATCATGGTCCAGACAATAACGATGATACGGGTCAACATGGTCCAGACAATAACAATGATACAGGTCAACATGGTCCAGACAATAACAATAATACAGGTCAACATGGTCCAAACAATAACAATAATACAGGTCAACATGGTCCAGACAATAACAATGATACAGGTCAACATGGTCCAGACAATAACAATGATACAGGTCAACATGGTCCAGACAATAACAATGATACAGGTCAACATGGTCCAGACAATAACAATGATACAGGTCAACAAGGTCCAGACAATAACAATGATACAGGTCAACATGGTCCAGACAATACGATTCTAAGTATTTATTTGCATGTTCCTGTATCATGCTAATATATTAAGGTAGATGCTGCATGATGCAGGTAGAAGCTGCATGATGCAGGTAGATGCTGCATGATGCAGGTAGAAGCTGCTGCATGATGCAGGTAGATGCTGCATGGTGCAGGTAGATGCTGCACAGTGCAGGTAGATACTGTATGATGCAGGTAGATGCTGTATGATGTTGCATGATACAGGCTCAACTAGCAGTACATCAAGCAGATGAAGCCATAGATGACATATCCAGTTGCTGATGGTTATACAATGATTGTACGTTAATGCAGTCATATATCCAAAGTGTAAAAACAACTCGACTATCAGCATGTCTTCGTAAAATACTACTGTTTTTGCTGCTTATAGATCATATAACCTGTATAGTTTGGCAATACATATTTTAACTGTAACCAAACTTTTTGTTTGTTTGTTTGTTTGGATTTTTCGCTGTTTTAATAGTATTTCAGTCATATCACAGCGGTCAGTTAACCTACTCACACTTTTCCTGGGTAAGCTTGTTTACCAGTACTAAGTGCGTATACCTATGCCAGTAACTGACAACTGCCCTACTTGAATCAGAGGTAGGGGGAGACTGGCTGTAGAAATAATTTCATGACCAATCCCACACAAGTTATGTTGCCGGGCTGGGGTTTGAACTCACGATCCCCGGATTGACAGTCCAGCGCTCTACCAACTGAGCTAGCCGGGCCCGGATACCTGGCAGTGAAATAATAATTAGAAATTCAGCAGTCTTTTCAGTGTATCAAATTGATAGTAAATTTGGGCCATCATCCACCAGGTCCGTCATGATACAACACTCAGTAGGTCATGTGATGAAGCAATCTCGTATTGTCCTGGTGATTGCACAGCTTCATTTATGATTTAGCATTTTTTACTGAATGATAATTCACAATAACTATTCTATCTCAAATGCATTGTTTCCAACTGCAAATCTTGTCACAAATATTGTATGGTATAAAGTAAATTTGGAGCTGCAATATTGTTCTTTTCTCTTTTTGCAGCTTTTACAAAAACATGAAAATAGTCAATTTGCATGCCGTGAATATGTCCCTTTAAAGAATTGTTTAATGGAAAATAATGTTCTGTTCTTCCATGAAATGTCCAGATTTATTGGGGGAATTTCTAAGAGAAATTACCTAATATTGATATGGAGAAAACTTGCTAATTAAATGTTGATGAATTTCCAGACATTTCCTACAAACTCATCCCTTAACTTCAGGGTAGTTTGCCTAAACAGTGTTTTTTTCTTCACCTTTGGGGGAAAGGTGGCGTGGGCCCTTCAGATGGGGAATTTTACAGCAAAAGGGGAATTGTTTTTGTAGAAAAGCATTTTAACATTTTTATATTCTACTTTGTTATAAAACATTAATCAGTTGTTTTGCTACAAATGATAACTCAGATTATGCACAAACTTGGTTTGATAAAAAATGATGGGATTGTTTACAAAAATTCCTCTATTTTAGTCAATTTTTGTCCGATTTTGGTCAATTATTTTTTCAAAATAAAGCTTACATTCTGAGGAGGATTTAAAGGTAAATATAGGGAAAAAATATATACTTTTTAAGCAGGGGAATGGGGCCGAATTTCGGCCCCAAATTGGCCCCCCAAAAAACACTGCTACATACAAGGAGATAAGTTTTGTGGACATAATTATTTCTAAAGATAATGCAGCCTTGTACCGGTACCGTTCAAATTGGGAAAATTAACGTCCTTTTCAACCAAATTGAGAATTTTATCACTTTCATCTAAAAATGCTAGTTACATTAAATAAACTCAAAAACAACTTGTTTCAAAATTTCTGTGTCTCCCTATTAGTGTTTTGAAAAGTTTACGATTACATTAACTTGTATGTTTGGGCAGCTACAATAGTCTCTGCATCCTAATTATGCCCCCTTCGAAGAAGTGGTGGTATCTTGCTTTGCACCTGTCGGTATGTCGGTCGGTCGGATGGTCGGTCTGTCCGTAGACCATTTCGTTTCTGCACGATATCTAGACAATGCTTTGACCTATGATCATGAAAGTTGGTATGCTGGTTACTTGGGAGGAAAGGAAGACGCCTATACATTTTGAGGTCAACATGTCAAAGGCTAAAAATAGAAAAACGGTTTCCGCTCAATAACTTGAGAACGCATCGAGATATTTTAATGAAACTTTATACATAGATACCTTATATCAAGACCTCGCTTGGAATTGCATATGGGATGGGTGGGTTCAAGGTCAAGGTCACCTTTACTAAAAATAGAAAAACTGTTTCCGCTCAATAACTTGAGAACGCGTAGAGATATTTTAATAAAACTTCATACAAAGATACCTTATATTGAGACCTCGCTTGGGATTGCATATGGGGTGGGTTGGGTCAAGGTCAAGGTCACCGTTACTAAAAATAGAAAAACGGTCTCTGCTCAATAACTTGAGAACGCATCAAGATATTTTAATGAAACTTCATACATAGATACCTTATAATGAGACCTCGCTTGGGATTGCATATGGGGTGGGTTGGGTCACGGTCAAGGTCACCATTACTAAAAATAGAAAAACGGTCTCTGCTCAATAACTTGAGGACGCATAGAGATATTTTAATGAAACTTCATACATAGATACCTTATATTGAGACCTCGCTTGGGATTGCATATAGGATGGGTGGGGTCAAGGTCAAGGTCACCGTTATTAAAAATAGAAAAAACGGTTTCCGATCAATAACTTGAGAACGCATCGAGATATTTTAATGGAACTTCATGCATATATACCTTATATCGAGACCTTGCTTGGGATTGCATATGGGATGGGTGGGTCAAGGTCACCATTACTAAAAATAGAAAAACGGTTTCCGCTCAATAACTTTAGAATCCATAAAGATATTTGAATGAAACTTCATATGTAGATACCATATGTCGAGACCTGGCTTGGGATTGCATATGGGGTGGATTGGGTCAAGATCATGGTCACCATAACTAAAAATAGAAAAATGGTTTCTGCTCAATAACTTGAGAACGCATTGAGATATTTTAATGAAACTTCATACATATATACCTTATATCGAAGCCTTGCTTGAGGTTGCATATGGGGTGGGTGTGGTCAAGGTCAGTGTGACAGTTACTAAAAATTAAAAATGGTTTCCGCTTAATAACTTGAGAACGCATCAAGATATTTTAATGAAACTTAGTACATAGATATCTTATATTAAGACCTCTCTTGGGATTGCATATGTGGTGGGTGGGGTCAAGGTCAAGGTCACCGTTACTAAAAATAGAAAAACGCTTTTCGCTCAATAACTTGACAAGCATTGATTTATTTTAATGAAACTTCATACATAGATACCTTATATCGAGACCTCGCTTGGGATTGCATATGGGTTGGGTGGGGTCAAGGTCACCATTGCTAAAAATAGAAATTCGGTTTCCGCTCAATAACTTGAGAACGCATCGACATATTTTAATGAACCTTCATACATAGATACCATATATTGAGACCTCTCTTGGGATTTCATATGGGGTGGGTGGGGTCAAGGTCTCCATTACTAAAAATAGAAAAACAGTTTCCGCTCAATAACTTGATAACACATCGAGATATTTTAATGAAACTTCATACATATATACCATATTGGAAGTTTTGAATACACTGATATGCGTAGAAACTAAAAATGGCACCCTTTTTTCTCAGTCATGCGTTTTGAGTAAGAATGAGCAGTTTAAGTGACACCACCATAACGATAAATGTTCACATTTCACACAGATTTTAATGTTTGTCATGCATACAATACAGAACCTAGCATGGTGAGGACAAGTAATTTATATTATATATATTTACTGAGCTGCCTTTCCCAAATAACACACTCTGAATGTACTAATGTTTCGGACAAAAATAAAAATAATAAAGAGATGGTTGCTATGGCAACCAAACAAGCACTCATAGCAAAAATTATAATTTGTCTACAAATAACCTTATAAATAACATTTTTCGTTGACTGTTTTCAAGATTTAAACAATAATTTGAAATATCTTAATCATAATCCTGACTTTCTCATAAAAATCACGTGCCTCAACTTTGACGTCAATTTCCTCGAAACGAGGCAGGCCGCAATTGGGATAAAAATCTCAACGGGCTGCCACATATGTGTAATGTGTAATGTACCAGTAATAAATTTTAGTTCAGAAGAGCCCATATTCCAGAAACATCTAATGTTTATTAAATAACTTCAAAATTATTTTTTTTGTACCTTTTATTCCATGTGTACCAGTAGTCCGGTATATATAAAGTTGTGGTTAGTGCTTATTAATTATGAAGTGTACAAAACAGTCCTATATTTCTTTGCTTCACATGATAACATATCTGACCCAGACTTTTAATAACTATGTGCCGTTTGTTTATAACATCTAGTGAGTTTAATGACTGGCACGATCCGACTTGTATCACTGCAATTACCTATTTTCGATGAAAAAAAGAAAATGTGACGCGTCGTGAGAAAACCGGTCTTAATGCATGTGCGTAAAGTGTCATCCCTTTCCGCCTACAGTGTATTTATGTTTAGAAGAGACTTCCATGAAACAGAAAATACCACAAAAGCGGAAAGTGCCATCCCGGATTAGCCTGTGTAGACTGCACAGGCTAATCCGGGACTACACTTTACGCAAATGCATTAAGTCCGGTTTTCCAACGACGCGCCTCAAATAATGTTTTTACAAAGTCATCTTTAGTTTGATGAACAGAAATGCACGGTATGTCAATAAGGCCAAAATAGATTGTGTGTTTCGGACAACGGTCTCAAAAAAGTTTATTATTGGATTGTTTTTTGTTTGACTTTTTTTTTTAAGACAAATTTTGGTCAAAAACATTGAAATTTTCTAAAAGCTGATGAATACCGATTTCTCTGAAAACAGTTATCGCTGAAAACTTTAGGGTCGGGTTTTTTTCGCTAGGTAGGGTCGGGTTGCCCGAAACACAGAATTTTTTTTTGGCCTAACTAACAATTATTGCATTAGTTTGCTAATGTACTGGAGCAGCCTTTATCACCTGTCTTAATATCCATTTTATGTATTCCGTCAAATTAGGCAGTAAAATGGAAATGTAGCTTTAAAGACTAACCATGATTAAGATTTTCCCTGATTTTGTGAGGGTGGTAAACTACACTTGCCATTTTACTTTTTCTGTCATATTTTCACCTCAAATATGAAAATATCTTGGTGCTATGTGCAATAATTAGTCTATATTTATATTCCATCTCCACTGCAGACATTATATGTCAGTATTAGCACATTAGAACAGCTGGATCACGGTCTCCTGAGGTCCCAGGTCTAGTCAGATGCAAAAACAAATGATGCACCACTGACAAGCTGGCTTTCTTGCCAATATTGAAAGAGTTGTAAATATTGAGTACCTCTCTGTCTAGGTCTGGCAAACTAGGGTCTAAGAATTGTTGACATTCTATGGAATGATGGCAGATGTTCAGAAACAGAATCTGGCAAATTTAAAAGTGCTGACGTAACATGGTGATGTTGATATTCTACCATCTGGAAATTGGGACACTTAAGGGATAATTCTGATTAAGACTGAAAAGAAATATATAAATAACTTTTCAGTTGATAACTTGTATTTGTAATTGCAAAAAGATGATAAATGCTTACAATTTTGAATGGTGTGATTGATCCTGAATTATTGCCAAAACTATAAAAACTAGAGCTAAGGTGCTTTGTGGATTAACAGTGCAGTGTAGCCTACAATTGGACATACATGAAGACCGTCTGCTTGGCTGAATGATTCCAGGCATATGTCTAAGCAGCAGAAGTTTAAAAACACGGTAACAAATTTGTATCGGCTTACAACATGTTTTGTTACCTTGTCCTAATAAATATACAGGTTTGTTTTAATTAATGAATCATTGAGTTATTCAGTATGTGTTTCAGTTTTTTGTGAATAAACTTTGTGACCCAGTATGGGCTATATTTGATTCACACTTTGTTTGTACGTCCATCCCTCAGTACAACTGTGCATTCATATTTTTTGTTTCCTCTCCATAATTTCTACATGCCTTGAAGAATTGTTTGTAAATGCGAAATATTATCTCCAATTACTCAAGGACATGTCACTTATACAGCTCATCCTTGTCTGTCAAAGGTCAAGGTCACAATAAAATGTCACATCAAAAATCATTTCCACTCCATTACAAACTTCTGCCTGTTAATAGGAGGATTTTCTTATAACACTGATATACCCCATAATGCAAATATGTGTCATGTAAATGACCCATATTTCTCTGTCAAAGGTCAAGGCCACAATCAAAGGTCAAGCCCTAATAGTGTATTCTCCATTACTTCTAAATGCCTGAAGGATTTTGTCTGATGACTGCAGATAATTATTGACCATGACCAGATGATGTGTTGTGAATATGTCTGTCAAAGGTCACTGTCATACTTGGGTGTGTTGTGAATATGTCTGTCAAAGGTCGCTGTCATACTTGGGTGTGTTGTGAATATGTCTGTCAAAGATCACTGTCATACTTGGGTGTGTTGTGAATATGTCTGTCAAAGGTCACTGTCATACTTGGGTGTGTTGTGAATATGTCTGTCAAAGGTCACTGTCATACCTGGGTGTGTTGTGAATATGTCAATCAAAGGTCACTGTCATACTTGGGTGTGTTGTGAATATGTCTGTCAAAGGTCACTGTCATACTTGGGTGTGTTGTGAATATGTATGTCAAAGGTCACTGTCATACTTGGGTGTGTTGTGAATATGTCTGTCAAAGGTCACTGTCATACTTGGGTGTGTTGTGAATATGTCTGTCAAAGGTCACTGTCATACTTGGGTGTGTTGTGAATATGTCTGTCAAAGGTCACTGTCATACTTGGGTGTGTTGTGAATATGTCTGTCAAAGGTCACTGTCATACTTGGGTGTGTTGTGAATATGTCTGTCAAAGGTCATTGTCATACTTGGGTGTGTTGTGAATATGTCTGTCAAAGGTCACTGTCATACTTGGGTGTGTTGTGAATATGTCTGTCAAAGGTCACTGTCTTACTTGGGTGTGTTGTGAATATGTCTGTCAAAGGTCACTGTCATACTTGGGTGAGTTGTGAATATGTCTGTCAAAGGTCACTGTCATACTTGGGTGTGTTGTGAATATGTCTGTCAAAGGTCACTGTCATACTTGGGTGTGTTGTGAATATGTCTGTCAAAGGTCACTGTCATACTTGGGTGTGTTGTGAATATGTCTGTCAAAGGTCACTGTCATACTTGGGTGTGTTGTGAATATGTCTGTCAAAGGTCACTGTCATACTTGGGTGTGAAGTCGAATCGTTTTCCACATAATAATTTCTAAATGCCTGAAAAATATTTTACCACAACTGCAAACCTCATCATCTGTGTTAAAGCAGTATTTTTGGAGGGGTATTAATCATAATTAGTCAATAAAATTAAGAAGGTCGCAACTAAAATTAAACCAGTTGATAAGGTTTGGTAGCATCTGTGTAGCATGGAAACTTAAACCCACATTTCTTGTTTTATGTTTTCAAATAATTACTTAATTGATGCACAGAAACTCTGCATCTTTAAGGGACCTGTTCACAGATTGGCAAGTTGAAAATTTTATTTTTTGTCATAGATCCCAAAAAGAAAAAATACATTATATATAAACAAGCAAAATAACACTACTGAGAAAGGAATCTATTGGAAATACTGTATTGTTTATGAAAGATCATAAAATGCAATAGATAAAAATAAAGAGCGTTTAAAACGCTTTTCATTGGTATTTTGGAAAACACCAGTATCACTTACATAGCATTAAAAATTCACTATCCTGATTGTCAGTCAGAATGGCTGAGTGGTTACAGCGACAGGTTTTTGATGCAGGAGGTCTTAGGTTCGAGTCCCAGCGAATGCAACTCTTGTAATAATATATTTTTTCTTTATATAGTATTTGTATTTGGTTAGTCCACATGCTTTAGTTTTTGCAGTTAAGACCTGAAATGACATTTTTCAAAAATACGAAAATCTGTGAAGGAGTCCCTTTAAGACTTGCATGTTTGATTTTGCTGTGTCCGAAATCTCCATGTGTGCTCAATGTGGGACATGCATGCCAGGAAATCACTGCTTTTTCATTGAAATGAAGTTTTGCTTCTCTGTAAATTTCTGTAAAACCCTAGGGAGGGAATAGGAAGAGATGTGCTAAGAAATATCTTCAAAGATTTTTCAGATGATGCTGTTTCAGTGTTAGAAATAACTTATCATTTTGATCCCAGTGGAATTATTTGTAGTGGATTAAATTCTCTGAACTTTTATTTTATTATGTGTATATAGGACAAGTCAACTGGTAATGTTCAGGCTGTGTGTTCACAAAACATGTTATACCTGATTTTCTAGTTCAACATGAACTTGAGCCAGATATTTCAGGATCAGGCTCAAAAATGGCATTTACTCAAAATCTGGATCAATTTAAATTGTTTGTCAAACATACAATTCTGGACTCCACTTAGCATACATTTGCAATCTGATATGAAGATTTTAATGAAAACCTCACGACTTTTCATGTTATTATATCTAGACAAAAAGTTATTTCAATAGCAAATGTTTTTTTAGAATTTGCTCAGTTGAGCTAGAAGACCAAGATCAGTTAAATCTGATCTTGCTAAATCTGATCTTGATCTTCTAGTTAATCCTTTGTGAACACGGGGGCCAGAAGTGACAGTGAGCCCAGAGAAGAATTATTCAAACTTGTAAATCAATGACATGAGTTATTAAAAAGTATTATAAAAATTATCAAGACTATATAATAGTTAAATAAGTATGCACATTATTGGCAATGTAATTTAAATTATTCAAGCAATGTACACTTATTTATCAGCCTAATTTATAGCACAGCCCATGAGAAACAGATATTTTAGAATTTTAGATGCGAGTAATTACTAGGCAAATCTAGGTGGGGTTATGCAGGGTGGTAGCAGATACAGCCACGAAATCATGTGGTTTATCTCCCCATGCGGGTACATCTGATTGCTGATGCTGAGTGATGCGGAGTAATTACTAGGCGAGTCTATGTGGGGTTACGCAGGGTGGTAGCAGATACTGCCCCGAAATCATGCGATGTAACACCCGATGCGGGTACATCTCATAGCTGATGTCAAGTGAGGCAGAGTAATTGCTCCGCCAATCTACGCCAATCTACGTGGAGTTACTCAGGGTGGCAGCAGATACCGCTCCCAAATCACACAGTGTGGATCAGTTTGCTGGTAAAACTGATAGCTGATGACTGTGATGCAGAGTAATTACTCAGCCATCTCCATGGAGTTACACAGTGTGGTAGCAGATACCGCCACAAAATCATGTTGCACGGTTCCATGTGTGGGTAAACCTGATAGCTGATGGCGAGTGATGTAAACTCACTACATGATATTGGCACAGTCCTCTGCCTAGACTCACCTCTGACCTGATTGCCTAAACTCTGTTTACAAAATATGTTTATTTTGTGTGAGTGTACCTATCCTTTACCTATAGTGCGGGAGTTACTTAAAGAGCATTAATCCTTTACCTGTAGTGAGGGAGTTACTTAAAGGGAATTAATCCTTTACCTATAGTGAGGGGGTTACTTAAAGGCAATTAATCCTTTACCTATAATGAGGGAGTTACTTAAAGGGAATTAATCCTTTACCTATAGTGAGGAAGTTACTTAAAGAGCATTAATCCTTTACCTATAGTGAGGGAGTTACTTAAAGGAAATTAATCCTTTACCTATAGTGAGGGGGTTACTTAAAGGGAATTAATCCTTTACCTATAGTGAGGGAGTTACTTAAAGGGAATTAATCCTTTACCTTTAGTTAGTGAGTTACTTAAAGGGAATTTATCATTTACCTATAGTTAGGGAGTTACTTCAAAGGAGTTAATCGTTTAACTATATTGAGAGAGTTACTTAAAGGGAATTAATTGTTTAACTATATTGATAGAGTTACTTAAAGGGAATTAATCCTTTACCTATAGTTAAGGAGTTACTTAAAGGGAATTAATCCTTTACCTATAGTAAGGGAGTTACTTAAAGGGAATTAATCATTTAACTATATTGAGGGAGTTACGTAAAGGGAATTAATCCTTTACCTATAGTTAGGGAGTTACTTAAAGGGAATTAATCCTTTACCTATAGTAAGGGAGTTACTTAAAGGGAATTAATCCTTTACCTATAGTAAGGGAATTACTTAAAGGGAATTAATTCTTTACCTATAGTTAGGGAGTTACTTTAAGGAAAGTAATCCTTTAGTTAGGGAGTACTTAAAGGGAATTAATCCTTTACCTATAGTTAGGGAGTTAGTTAAAGGGAATGAATCCTTTACCTATAGTTAGTGAGTTACTTAAAGGGAATTTATCATTTAACTATAGTTAGTGAGTTACTTGAAGGGAATTATTCTTTTACCTATAGATAGGGAGTTACTTAAAGGAAATTAATCCTTTACCTATAGTTAGGGAATTACATAAAGGAAATTTATCATTTAACTATAGTGAGGGAATTACTTAAAGGAAATTAATATATTACCTATAGTTAGGGAGTAACTTAAAGGAAATTAATCCTTTACCTTTATTTAGGAGTTCATTAAAGGTAATTAATCATTTGCCTATAGTTTTAGGGAGTTACTTAAAGGGAAAGAATCCTTTGCCTTGAGTTAGGGAGTTACTTACTTAAAGGGAATTATTCTTTTACCTATAGATAGGGAGTTACTTACGGGAAATTAATCCTTTAACTAAAGTTAGGGAATTACTTAAAGGGACTTAATACTATTGGTTTTTTTTAATTGTCATAAACTGACTTAACTTCAAAATTTAAAGCATCTGTACTTATAAACCTAAATATTATAAGAAAGCATAAACAACTGTATTCATATGAGGCGTGTTGTGGGAAAACAGGTCTTAATGCATGTGCGTAAAGTGTCATCCCAGATCAGCCTGTGCAGTCTGCACAGGCTAATCCAGGACAACAGTATGCTTTTAAGGCATTTTCTGTTTCAAGGAAGTGTCTTCTAAACATAAATCCACTGTATGCGGAAAGTGCCGTCCTTGAATAGCCTGTGCGGACTGCACAGGCTAATCCGGGGGACACTATGCACATTTATTAAGTCTGGTTTTCCCATGACGCTCCTCAAATATGTCTCTGCTGAGGCTCGAACTTGCCTTCACCGGATCAAAGTCTGTTGTGCGAACCACTAGGCCAATGGTGCTTGCATGTTTGGTAATGCATTTTTAATGCTATGTAAGTGACAAACACGCTTTAGAATTTTTTCCATATCACTTGATGTTTATTCATTAGCAATACATTATTTAGAATATAAATATTATATTTCTCAGGAGTGTCATTTTGCCCCTTAATGTATTACCGGTATGTATTACCGGTATGTATTTTGTGTTTTGGATTCAGTGAGAACATATCGTAATTTTATACCCTTTATGTACTGGTAATAATATAGTAGATCTGGTAAAATATTGCTTGCTGGAAACAACATGCATTTTATTTACATCCATATCAAGCAGTTTGTGTTTACTTTTGATATATCCACCAAAAGCGTCAATATCTTTTGGAATCACTTGAACTTGTATTCAGACATTATACGATTAGAACCAAATGAACGCATTAATATAACATAAAGGGTCTTTTAAAGATACTGAACTCCAGATGGGCATAAACATGTGTTGCCTAATTGGTAAAAACATGCGTAAAACCATCACTATTTGTATAGAACACGATCAAATACTGTCACAAACTGTATACGTCATTAAAAAATAGAAGTTGAGATAGCTCAAACTTTCCTTGAGCCCGGCATTCCTGATTAAAAAATACAGAGGCTTTCCCCAATACACGCACCTGATTCAAGTGTTCGCATGAGCGACTCGATGCAACTATGATTATCCCAAATATAAACAGGGATTTTTTAAAACTTGATGGATTATAGCATCTGCAGTAGGGCTGCAACAATATACCGGTATATCGATATATATCGCGGTATGTGTTTGACATATTGTACGGCAATACGATTTTTGCCATACCGATATATCGCGGTACGGTTATTGTCATCAAAATCCATCCAGTTTGTGTCCAAAAAATCCATCATAAATAACAAAATCCAAGTAAACACACTAATCTGTGTTCATTAAAAAAAATTGTTATGTAAAAATAGCATTTTAAAAGTCTATTATATTGAGTCGTGGCATTAGATGGGATCCTTAAGTGTGTGTGTTGGTACATAATAATGTTTTACAAAAAAAGCATTTAAATGTATGAGATGAAAAATATGATAAAAATAATTAATAATTCACGGGTGAAATTATAAACAAGGGCTGCAAAAAAAACGTTCTCTGTTGTATCTTAATTGACCAGCTTTTAAACGTGCTCCAAGCCTCTTTTGGGTAGTTATTTTTCTTGTCGGCAGTTTGTTGTCTTTTTTATTGTTTTTATTGAGTTCACAAAATGGCAGACGACAAGGACGCCGAATTCGATTTAATTGAAAAAGTAGACATGCTTATATTTTTTAAGAAAAATATGCAGTAAACTATGAGCCATATTTTGTATTTGTTTTTCCAGTTTGTATTAAACACCAATGACATGTTTAAGTTGTGCTTTTATTATAACATTGTGTCGTACATGCACTATTCATGTCCCAAAAGTCTATTGTATAAACGTAATTAAGAAGTTACGAACTCAATTATGTGAAGAAAAAGTGTTTTGTTTTTAATTATTCTGTTACAAGATTTTTATCCCAATTTTTGTGGCCTGTCTGATTTCGAGAAAATTGACTTCAAAGTTGAGGCACGTGATTTTTATGAGAAAGTCAGGATTATGATTAAGATATTTCAAATAATTGTTTAAATCTTGAATACTGTCAACGAAAACTGTTATTTATTAGGTTATTTCTAGAAAAATTATAATTTTTGCTAGGATTGCTTGTTTAGTTGCCATAGCAACCATCTCTTTATTATTTTTATTTTTGTCAGTAACATTAGTACATTCAAAGTTTGTTATTTGGGAAAGGCAGTCCAGTAAATATATATAATATAAATTACTTGTCTTTATAATGCTAGGTTCTGTATTGTATGCATGACAAACATTAAAATCTGTGTGAAATGTGAACATTTATCGTTATGGTGATGTTAAACTGCTCATTGTTGCTCAAAACGCTTGACTGAGAAAAAAGGATGCCATATTCAGTTTCTACACATATCGGTGTATTCAAAACTGTCAATAACTCATTTTCGCCCAGATACCGCATTTGGGCCAAAAATCTCATGGGCTGACACATATAAGAATTTGGGCTTTCTTGGTCATATCGTTAATCTGGAGGACTGGTTTTGCCTTCATCCTTATCTTGTTAGAACCCACAGCTAATTCTCTAGTTGAGAGCCCCAATCAGTTGTTTCGGAGTTGATACAGCTAGCATGTGAACAGGTTTTTATCACTGGGTGTAGAATAACATGAAACCAATCTGGCTTATTTACGTGTGAACTCAAAACAACAACATTTGAGGCGTGTCATGGGAAACCCAGGCTTAATGCATGTGTGTAAAGTGTCATCCCAGATCAGGCTGATCGGGGACCACACTTCAGCCTTATGGTATTTTCTGTTTAAAGGAAGTCTCTTCTTAACATAAATCCACTGAAGGCGGAAAGTGTCATCCCAGATTAGCCTGTGCGGAATGCACGGGGTACTCCGGGACGACACTACGTATATGCCTCATTTTATAGTACTTGATTTGGTGGAGCTTCTATTTGTTATTGATTTCTCTGCAAATGAGGTTAATAGTTGTTAAAACATGAGTCAGTAATCACCGAATGCACCATCAACATGCATTTCAGCATACAGATAATGCGCAACATGAAGTGGAAATATACAGTTTTTATTTTGACCCTCCATTTGTTGGAATGGAATTGCATTCTGTTGCATTTTACTGATATAGATAATGTTCAACATGACTAGAAAAGTTATGATTATTGTCTGTTATCAAATTAATTGTATTTTTTGTTATGCGACCAGCGATTTTTATGTAAATCCATGCGATTTGGCCAAGTTCCTGAAAAAACAACCGACTTTCTCATGATTTTAACGATGAAATTGGTTAATAATGACAACCCTGTGAACATAGGAACCAAAGGGTTGAAAGGGGCATTGTGGGCATTTTCTTGCAAAAACCATCATTATAACCATGGTCAACAGACATAAACAAGGATTTTAATAAGGGTATCGATCCTGCTGATGCAGCTGAAGTTCAAAATGACCACTATTGACCAGTTAATACCAGTATTACTCAATTGATTGGTCAATAAGCCAACCCTGGGAGTTTCACGTCTTTTTATATTAAATTTATCAAACAATATATTTATTAACATTGTTTATTTTATGCTTTCCAGTAATTTATTGGGAAATATCAGTGAAATAAAATCGGTAATTCACTGTTTAAAACAGTAAAAATTACCAGTTTTTACTGTTTCATTCTGGTTCCCGATTTAAAACAGTAAATTAAAAGGACCGTCAACGATGCTGGACTCAAAATCATCAAATGAATGCCACAATATTTTCCAATAAAACCCTCTTAGAAGGCAATTAAAATGAAAAGAAAAAATGATGGAAAAAAAAGCATAAAATAGCAAGAAAATTTACTGCGCAACTCATGAAAATATCAATTTCTTTGATAACTCGTGAATTAAAATTGATATTCTACCGAAATCAACAAATATCCTCTATGTAGAAGGTTGAGGTATAAAGGACACTTATTCTGCCTTGCTATATGAGCTAGCTTTTATAGCGACGCGGTAGAGCGTTTGCCACGATGGGCGCCAATGTAACCCAGATAAAAAAATTGCTTCAATGTGGATCGATCCCAGGACCTCCTGGTTCCAAGGCCAATGCTCTACCGTGTTGCTATAAAAGCAAGCTCATATAGCAAGGCAGTCGCTGTCCCTTATATGTCACCCTACTACAATTGATAACATTCAGTGTGTAATTATGGGATGTTACTATCTGAGAAACATAAAAGTCAACAGCAATATTCTTCATACACTTGTCATGCATATATCTGATTCTTACTGATTTTTTCCTATAAATTAAAAGCTAAACAATTATAAATCATACCAGGAAAAGAAAGATGTACAAAGTCATGGACCGGAATTGGATCAGACACAGGCTCTTGGGATGTCAGCTGTCATGTCATTTTCTCAGCAATGACCAGAAATCTGGGGTCAGTGTCTTGTTTAATTGTTGAGTGCGGGTTGATGTATGGTTAAGTGTCATTAATGGTCACAGTTGCCCAAAGAATGAGGGCAATTATAGATGGTCATTGCTGGCACTGATCAGCTCTCACATGGTACCAAATGTATGACTTTTGTTCTAATTGTTCTGCATTGGTGGTACCAGATGTGGCTATTTAAAGCTAGCATGGTACCAAATGTATGACTTTTGTTCTAATTGTTCTGCATTGGTGGTACCAGATGTGGCTATTTAAAGCTAGCATGGTACGAAATGTATGATTTTTGTTCTAATTGTTCTGCATTGGTGGTACCAGATGTGGCTATTTAAAGCTAGCATGGTACCAAATGTATGACTTTTGTCCTAATTGTTCTGCATTGGTGGTACCAGATGTGGCTATTTAAAGCTAGCATGGTACCAAATGTATGATTTTTGTCCTAATTGTTCTGCATTGGTGGTACCAGATGTGGCATTTTTAAAGCTAGCATGGTACCAAATGTATGATTTTTGTCCTAATTGTTCTGCATTGGTGGTACCAGATGTGGCTATTTAAAGCTAGCATGGTACCAAATGTATGACTTTTGTCCTAATTGTTCTGCATTGGTGGTACCAGATGTGGCTATTTAAAGCTAGCATGGTACCAAATGTATGACTTTTGTCCTAATTGTTCTGCATTGGTGGTACCAGATGTGGCTATTTAAAGCTAGCATGGTACCAAATGTATGATTTTTGTCCTAATTGTTCTGCATTGGTGGTACCAGATGTGGCATTTTTAAAGCTAGCATGGTACCAAATGTATGATTTTTGTCCTAATTGTTCTGCATTGGTGGTACCAGATGTGGCATTTTTAAAGCTAGCATGGTACCAAATGTATGATTTTTGTCCTAATTGTTCTGCATTGGTGGTACCAGATGTGGCTATTTAAAGCTAGCATGGTACCAAATGTATGATTTTTGTCCTAATTGTTCTGCATTGGTGGTACCAGATGTAGCTATTTAAAGCTAGCATGGTACCAAATGTATGACTTTTGTCCTAATTGTTCTGCATTGGTGGTACCAGATGTGGCTATTTAAAGCTAGCATGGTACCAAATGTATGACTTTTGTCCTAATTGTTCTGCATTGGTGGTACCAGATGTGGCTATTTAAAGCTAGCATGGTACCAAATGTATGACTTTTGTCCTAATTGTTCTGCATTGGTGGTACCAGATGTGGCATTTTTAAAGCTAGCATGGTACAAAATGTATGATTTTTGTCCTAATTGTTCTGCATTGGTGGTACCAGATGTGGCATTTTTTAAGCTAGCATGGTACCAAATGTATGACTTTTGTCCTAATTGTTCTGCATTGGTGGTACCAGATGTGGCTATTTAAAGCTAGCATGGTACCAAATGTATGACTTTTGTTCTAATTGTTCTGCATTGGTGGTACCAGATGTGGCTATTTAAAGCTAGCATGGTACCAAATGTATGACTTTTGTCCTAATTGTTCTGCATTGGTGGTACCAGATGTGGCTATTTAAAGCTAGCATGGTACCAAATGTATGACTTTTGTTCTAATTGTTCTGCATTGGTGGTACCAGATGTGGCTATTTAAAGCTAGCATGGTACCAAATGTATGACTTTTGTTCTAATTGTTCTGCATTGGTGGTACCAGATGTGGCTATTTAAAGCTAACATGGTACCAAATGTATGATTTTTGTTCTAATTGTTCTGCATTGGTGGTACCAGATGTGGCTATGTAAAGCTAGCATGGTACCAAATGTATGACTTTTGTCCTAATTGTTCTGCATTGGTGGTACCAGATGTGGCTATTTAAAGCTAGCATGGTACCAAATGTATGACTTTTGTCCTAATTGTTCTGCATTGGTGGTACCAGATGTGGCTATTTAAAGCTAGCATGGTACCAAATGTATGATTTTTGTTCTAATTGTTCTGCATTGGTGGTACCAGATGTGGCTATTTAAAGCTAGTGTAAAAACATAAAAATGGTGTAAACAATGTTATTGAAACACAGTTATTCTAACATGATACTCGCTAATTTTCTATAAACAAAGAACAAAATTATCGTTGTTAAGCTACTAATTAAACAACGCAAAAATAAGTCCTGATTCTTAGCGGAGTATAGTAAAAAGTAGTTCGAGTTACAATTGCAAAAATATATGACAAGTCATGTTAGAATCGAGATGATTTTAGCATTATCATTGTTTATCAGACAATAAACATCTCTTTGTCATTCTGATATGTGGTTATTAAACAACTCAGGCTAACGCCCTCGTGGCTTAACTCCTACGCATCGGAACTCCAAATTGTTGTTTATTGGCTGATAAACAATGATAAATAGAAAATTATTTCTTAATTGAATCATGGTTTTGAAGGAAAGGAAAGAAAATTTTGCCCCAATACTTGACGTGAATGTTCTCCTTATAAGATCTCGCTGAAAACTGTAAGACTATTTGAATTGTTTTCAATAGAAACCATTAACCTTTTACAACTTCAAAATGCAGTTTTTCTGTTCCAAACCTTTGGGCAATGAAATCATCCCAATTATTCGAAAATTGCAAATGGAAATGATTTTAGGAAACTTAACTGATCAATGGTTAAATAATAATAATGTTCATCAGGCAAAAAAAACAAAAAAATATTTATGTCCCTATGCCATTTAAAAGAACTGTATTTTGTTTCTTTGCCTTTTTTGCATCATCACTACTGTAGATGATGTAATAATTTTGATATTGTTGTGTTTTAATATGTTCGAGTTACACAATTGTATCTGCTTTCTTTGTGATTTATTATAACAGAAGTATCATGATTGCTTTTTGTGTGATTGATTATTACATAAGTGTCATGATTGCTTTCTTTGTGATTGATTATAACATAAGTATCATGATTGCTTTCTTTGTGATCGATTAAGACAGAAAACAGTATTGTTTGTTTTCTTTGTGATTGATATTTAATAGAAGTACGCGTTTGCTTTCTTGCCATTGATTACAAAAGAGGTTTTTTGCCTTCTGGTGATTTATTACAACAGAAGAGATGTGGATTTGTATGACTGATTACAACAGAATAACTGTGAGGCTTCTTGTTATGGATGCTTCTTTCTATGAATAGGTGAAAAGAAATAGATCCAACTTCAACACTAATAAACAATAATAATAATCCAGTTAGTCCACATCTACAAGTGAATTCATGTTATGTCTATTCACATAAGTATAATAGTGTATCTTTTTGTGTTGTTTACTGGTCAAGTGTGTACATATTACATCATATTGCGTAAGTTTAACAACAGTGTATTGACTGACTACATATAGCGGAGCAATCGTAACCACTCGATTGACAAGTGCTATTGTTTGTGAAGTATGCATACGAATTATGGAAAAGAATTGTGCTTCTAAAGAGAGTTTTGAATGTTTTTTACTAATTTAACTTATTTTAAATTAAATCGGTATTTACAGAGGATAGCGCTTGTGTAAAAAAGCACTGAACATTGGTTCAAACTTATACGGTTCATCGACTATTTTTACTCGTTGTAGATGGACTTGTTTGCATATAAATCTGTTTGCTTTTTAGCTCACCTGAGCACAACTTGCTCATGGTGAGCTTTTGTGATCACCCTTTTTACGTCGTGCATAGTGCGTCAACATTTTCATTCAAACAACATCTCCTCCTAAACCGCTGGACAGATTTTCATCAAACTTCACATGAATGATCCTTGGGTGACCTCTCTTTCAAAATTTTTCAAATCGTTTTGGTCCGCTGCATATGTAGGTCACCAGAGCTTAAAATAGATTTAATTTGTGAAAACTTTAAAAATCTTCTCTGAAACTGCATGGCTGAGAGCTTTCATATTTGGTATTTGGCATCCTCTAGTGGTCCTCTACAAAGAATGTTCAAATGATGCCCCTGGGGTCAAAACTTGCCACGCCCCGGGGGTCACAAGGTTTATATAGACTTACATAGCAAAATGACTTAAAAACTCTTCTCCTCTGAAACCGGAAGGCCCAGAGGTTTTATATTTGGTATGTAACAATGTATTGTGTTCCTTTAGAAAGACTGTTCAAATGATGCCCCTGGGGTTACAACTGGCAATGCCCCGGTGGTCACATGGTTGATACAGACTTAAATAGCTAAATCACTTTGAAAATCTTCTCCGAAACCGCAAGGCCAAGAGGTTTGGTATTTGGTTGGTAACATTGTATAGGGTCCTCTACAAAGATTGTTCAAATGATGCCCCTGGGGTCAAAACTTGCCACGCCCTGGGGGTCACATGGTTTATATAGAATTACATAGCAAAATAACTTAAAAAATCTCCTGAAACCACAAAGCCTAGTTGTTTCATATTTGGTATGTGGCATCCTCTAATGGTCCTCTACAAAGATTGTTCAAATGATTCCCCTGGGGTCAAAACTGGCCACACCCGAGGGTCACATTGTTTATATAGACTCAAATAGCAAAATGACTTTAAACATCTTCTTCTCTGAAACCGCAAGGCCTAGAGATTTCATATTTGGTATGTAACATTGTATAGTGGTCCTCTACAAAGATCTTGCAAATGATGTCCCTGGGGTCAAAACTGGCCACACCCTGGGGTCACAATGTTAATGTAGACTTAAATAGCAAAATGACTTTAAAAATCTTCTTTTCTGCGACAGCAAGGCCCAGAGGTTTCATATTTGTTATGTAACGTGGTATAGTGGTCCTCTACAAAGATTGTTCAAATGATGCCCCTGGGGTTAAAACTGGCAACACCCCGGTGGTCACATGGTTTATATAGACTTAAATAGCTAAATGACTGAAAATCTTCTTCTCCGAAGCCGCAAGGCCCAGAGGTTTGGTGTTTGGTTGGTAACATTGTATAGGGTCCTCTACAAAGATTGTTCAAACGATGCCCCTGGGGTTAAAACTGGCAACGCCCCAGGGGTCACATTGTTTATATAGACTTAAATTGCAAAATTACTGCAAAAATCTTCTCCTCTGAAACCACAAAGCCTAGTGGTTTCATATTTGGTATGTGGCATCCTCTAGTGGTCCTCTTCAAAGATTGTTCAAATGAAACCCCGGGGTCAAAACTGTCCATGCCCCGGGGGTCACATAGATTATATAGACTTAAATAGCAAAACTACTGCAAAAATCGTCTCCTCTGAATCCGCAAGGCCCAGAGGTTTCATATTTGGTATGTAACATTGCAAAGTGGTCCTCTACAAAGATTGTTCAAATGATGCCCCTGGGGTAAAAACTGGCCATGCCCCGGGGGGTCACATGGTTTATATAGACTTAAATAGCTAAATGGCTTTGAAAATTTTCTTCTCTGAAACGGTAAGGACCAGAGGTTTGTTATTTGGTTGGTAGCATTGTATAGGGATCCTTTACAAAGCTTGTTCAAATGATGCCCTGGGGTCAAAACTGGCCACGCCCAGGGGGTAACATTGTTTGTATAGCCTTAAATAGGAAAATTACTTCAAGAATCTTCTCCTCTGAAACCGCAAGGCCCAGTGGTTTCATATTTGGTATGTAACATTGCATACCAGTCTTCTACAAAGATTGTTCAAATGATGCCCTTGGGGTCAAAACTGGGATGCCTTAAACTCAGGTGAGCGACCTAGGGCCATCGTGGCCCTCTTGTTAAATAGTTTGCACAACAATTATTTGCCTCCCACGCAGTACAACAAATAATGATGGGAATGTCGTAGAAAAATAGCATCGAATTAGATGCGCGCCATATAAGTTTTAGTTTGCAAAAGACGATGGTCTGAATGTCCATTTTCATTTATGTCAAATACCAGCTTATTTAAGTAGAATGTATAGTTGAGTTTCGATATTTGTTTTGTAGAACTTATATAACAGACTGGTGACTTACTTTAATAAATGTTCCTCATGATGAAAATACTCCCATAATTCATTTGCTTTTAGTTTCTTTTCTCGCCAACAGTCTTTCTACACTGTCAGCGTTTTGATTTTTTTATTGATTGCAACAAAAGTGGTGTGATTTCTTTTTGTGGGATTGATTGCAAATTTTGATTTGTGAATTTATTGCAGGTGTTCGTTGAGACAACGTTTGGTGCTAACAACTCATCTGCCCCCATCACTACAGTTACCTCTTTTGGTGAGTGAATTGTGTTGGCATAGCATACTTCAAACATATATTTACCCAAATTTATAAACTGCTGCCTAGTATACGTGTCCACTGTTCAGTATTCTGTAGTTGGATTGGAATCACATTTTTAAATATATTACAAGAGAACTGATGCGATTCAGAAATTTGGGGTAGTATATTTTGGCGAGAACAGTGTCCTTGTATCACTGTTTTATAAATTGTTTTTATGCCCCCGACATCTTGATGCAGGAGGCATATAGTGATCGTCCTTCGTTCCTTCCGTCCGTCCTTCCGTCCATGACAAGGTTAAGTAGATTTTACCGTTTCGTATAGCACCAACACCGCTTACTAAAACACTTCGATACTTACACAGTTGTTGCTTATGACCATTCCCTATCCACCCATATCACCCAACCTCACTTTGACCTTGACCTTGACTAATTTCGACTAAGAAATGGGCTACCCAGCACCAACCGGGGATATGTGTGTTGATCAAACACAGAATCTTGTTTTTCTCTAAATTGTGGTGAATATGATTAAAATGTATGGGGACTAGTAAAGAAATTTTTGTAAATGACAACATGATATATTACGATAATGAATTTATGTAGTATTATTAATTTGTAAATCTTTTTTCACCCAGAAAATATTTCTTAATGTACTGGTCCATATAACAAATGTCGTGTACGGTTTCTCCAATATTTGTTACATGCACAAAATATTGCAAGGGAGATCAGTTTCGTATTTACGATCAATCAGTTTGACATCCATATTGATTGTGTGCATGATTTACATCAGAAATTCAATTGCTTCCTTTTACTTGAGGTAACCGATTCCATTTTGCTCTCCAAAATTAAATGAAACAGGAAAGTTATGCCAGCAATTTCCAGACCAAATAACACTTAGTACGTAAAACTATTTTCCAGGGTGTTGGTTATGCCTTATTTAGACATTGAAATTTGTCGATTTCATAAATAATATATCAGAAGCATTATGTATTGTCATATAAAACATTCATGGTGATATTAAATTGCCAGACAAGACGTGGCTGTTCCTTAAGTTATGGATTTTAAGGAGTATAATGTGTTTTTATCATATCCATACATCATTGTGTACTTCTAATGTTTTGAGTGTGTTTATTATTTGTTTTATTGTTTATTATTTGTCAGTGAAACTATACATTTACATTTTATCAACATGGAAAATTCATAAATTGTAAACATTCTTTTTTTGTTCTGAAACAGTCGAAAACATGAAGAATCTTACAGATAACGTGTGATTTTGCTGAAAGAAGCTTACAGAACTTCAACCCAAAATCTAATGGATTAATTATAATATACTATAATTGCAAGAACATTATTGTAGAGACATAAATATAAATGACTGTTTGTTACAAACTTGACTTAGTCTATTAATTTGCTTTGTAAGACAGTTCTTTATGTTATTTGACCAAACCCATTTGCGGTCATTATAAAAAATCGCTGGGTTATTACAAAATATAACAATTGATTTGTGTTATTTGTGGTTTATAGTACTCTCTGCTCTAGTCCAATACAAAACAGTGAAGTTAAAGACAAACGTTACTGTACCCCTTAAAGGGTAATATCTAGGATCTAAAAAGGTACAGGTTGCTGAGGGGTAAGGTGGAAAGCTGTCCCAGTTTTTTCTCAATTTTTAACAAAGCAGTAAATAAACGGTTTTTGTGTCGCCTAAAAAGGTGACATATAGGGGTTACTTATGGTGGCGGCATTGTACGAGGCGGTGACGGCATCCCCTTCAGTTTGTGCAGACAATAACTTGAGAAGTTTGTGTGCAATAATAATGAAACTTTAGGGAAGTGTTAGTAGGCATAAAAGGAAGGTTAAGTTCCATTTTTGGCATAATTGCTCTTATCATACTTGAGTTATGCCCCTTTTTAAAATAAAATAGTTCCAATAAGTCTTGTGCAGGCAATAACTTGAGAAGTTTTCGTGCAGTCATTATGAAACTGTAGGGCAGTGTTAGTAGGCATAAAAAGAAGGTTAAGTTTGGTTTTCAGCGTAATTGCTCATATTGTACTTGAGTTATGCCCCGTCAGGCGACACATCCGACTCTCGGAGTTCTAGTTTGATGCTTCTAATTAAGCTTTTTAAACATAATCTATTCATTTGCCATTAAATATTTGCAAAAAATACATCGAATTTTCAAAGATATTTTAACAGTTGACCAGCCAAGAGGGGCAGCAGTGGGGCCAAAAAGGAGTAGGGTGCAGCACCCTGCTATTTTGCTGTGGATTTTTCCCTACCCTTGTCTGTAACTGTATTCCAGGAGAAGACGTCGACAGTGCGATATATTCCACGGTCGCCTCCACTGGCACGTGTAACACCATCCTCAGTCATGGGGTCAGTACAGACTCCAGTGGGGTAAGCATATCATTTAGAAGCAGTTTTTTTTTTTTGGAACCCTTCTTTATGCATCCAATAGCTGTTTCCACAAATATCAGTCATATGCAAAGTTTCTTCTGCTGTTCTATCAAATGATTTCTCTCAAATATGATGTTTGGACACCTAGATTACACGAAACAGCACATTGTAAAGCTTGTGCTGCTTGATGGGTGGAATTAATCCTTTAACAGTAGATGATGAGGAGTTTAAAATGTTATTGTCGAAAACTGTCATTTTTAACCAAATTTTTCGAAGAAAAATTTCAGTTATTAGATTGGGGTATGTCGTTGGGCGGGCAGGCGGGCGTGGTGGCGGCATCAACTTTTCGTTTCCACTCTCTAACTCGAGAACGGATTGAGCTATTGTAATGAATTTTCATATATAGATACCTTATATCGAGACCTCGCTTGGGATTGCATATAGGGTGAGTGGGGTCAAGGTCACTGTTACTAAAAATAGATAAACGGTTTCCGCTCAATAACTTGAGAATGCATTGAGATTTTTTAATGAAACTTCATACATAGATACCTTATATCGAGACCTCGCTTGGGATTGCATATGGGGTGGGTGGGGTCAAGGTCACTGTTACTAAAAATAGAAAAAACGGTTTCCGCTCAATAACTTAAGAACACATCAAGATATTTGAATGAAACTTCATTCATAGATACCTTATATTGAGACCTCGCGTGCGATTGCATATGGGGTGGGTAGGGTCAAGGTCACTCAAACTAAAAATAGAAAAACGGTTTCCGCTCAACTTGAGAACGCATTGAGATATTTTGATGAAACTTCATACCTAGATACCTTATATCTAGACCTCGCTTGGGATTGCATATGGGGTGGGTGGGGTCAGGGTCACCTTTACTAAAAATAGACAAACGGTTTCAGCTCAAGTTTAATGAAACTAATAACACAGTTACCTTATGTAAAGACCTCGCTTGGGATTGCATATGGGGTGGGTGGGGTCCAGGTCACCTTTACTAAAAATAGACAAACGGTTTCAGCTCAATAACTTGAGAATGCATTGAGATATTTTGATGCAACTTCATACCTAGATACCTTATATCTAGACCTCGCTTGGGATTGCATATGGGGTGGGTGGGGTCCAGGTCACCTTTACAAAAAATAAAAAACGGTTTCCGCTCAATAACTTGAGAATGCATTGAGATATTTTGATGAAACTTCATACCTAGATACCTTATATCTAGACCTCGCTTGGGATTGCATATGGGTGGGTGGGGTCAGGGTCAAGGTCACCGGTACTAAAAAAGAAAAAATGATTTGCTCAATAAATTGAGAACACATTGAGTATTTTAATGAAACTATATATATAGATACCTTATATCTAGACCTCGCTTGTTATTGCATATGGGGTGGGTGGGTCAAGGTCACCATTGCTAAAAATAGACAAACAGTTTCCGCTCAATTCCTATAGAACGAATTGAGATATTTTGATGAACATTTAAATGTAGATACCTTATGTTTAGACCTCGCTTGCAATTGCATATAGGGTGGGTGGGGTCAAGGTCAAGGTCACCGTTACTAAAAATAAAAAAAAGATTTCCACTCAGTAACTTGAAAACGAATTTAGAACAATATTTTTTAATGAAAAATCATATGTAGATATTGTGACCTCGCTTTGGATTGCAAGATCAAGGTCACTATTTCCTAGCCATAGGTGTATGACCTTCACCTTGCACCCAGAACTTTCTTTCAGTATTGTGCTGACTTTTATGCATTTTATTCGAAAAATTTGGTTTTCGTGGAATTTCCACGTTTCTTGTTTATCAGTCTTTTATGTTGTCTTCTTGTTTACAATTGTATCTGAATACAACAGAAATCTCTAGCTTGTCCCTTCAGTCTGGCTAGCGCAGTTGTTGGCACACTCAGTTGTCACCTAGGTCATTCAGGATTGGTTACCTCCAACCGCATGTGTCAGTTTGGTTGGTATTCAGATTTCCACCACTGCACAGCACTACGTCAACATAACACAATATTTTAGTATAAAAAGGATGTCTTGAATTTGCAGCTATAGAAAGACCTCATACATTACGAAATACAAACACATATGACACACATGGCACACTTCATTCTATTTACTGACTTGTGACTTACAATGTCAAAGCGATAACCTTGCACGAGAACATGACCAAAGTCAGGTGAAATATTCTTATACTTTAAATAGTCTTGTAAATATTGCTCAGTGTTGCATCTTTTTTTTTTACCCCGGCATCATGATGCGGGAGGAATACAGCGATTGTCCTGTCCGTCATGATTCTGTCCGTCCGTCCATACGAGGTCAACTAGATTTTACCGTTTTATCTAGAACCAACACCGCTTACTACAACACTTGGATACTTACACAGTTGTTGCTTATGACCATTCCTAATCCACCCATTCCACCCAGCCTCACTGTCACCTTGACCTTGACCTAAGTTGGACATAGTAACTCAGATGTGCTGACCATCACAAACCGCGGCCATTTTGTGTTTATTGAACACAGTGTCTTGTTCACATTTTGTATCCTGAGCATTCAAACTAAACTGTTATCTGTATTGAAACATAGTATTTTATTGCTATTGTGTAATTTGTTAAATATCAGATTCTGCTTCCATTCAGTCATAATTCATGTTTGAAATTGCAAAGTTTCAGAAAGGTTGATTATGAATGTGTTTTGATATGAATTAAGCTCTAGCAAATAATGTTTTTTGACTTTTGTCTACTTTTTATCTATAAAATCAAAGCCATGCTGTCTGGTCCATTTGTTGACTAATGAAACAGAACACATGTAACCCTATGTTCTTGGATGACTTGCATTCACACATTGAATCCGCTCTCTTGTGTGGGGCAAAATTCTCGAGATCCCAGAAATAATCCATGTCTTAAAACAATGTTGCTTTATAAACTGGTCATTCTCTATGTGGAGTATCCCTAACCCTAGAGTTGTTTACCACCTTATAAACAAAGATTTGGCGTTCTGATGCATAGGAATTAAACCAAGAGAGCAAACAAGCATTTTCATTGCATTTTTTTTTTCAGAAATTTTATCTTTTAACCGTAATACTAACCTTAAAATGGATTCTGGTGGGTAAAATAAATGAAAGGGAATGATTATATATTTAGAACATGTGGGCATTGTGTTGTGCCATTACTTTTTCTTCTGACTTTTTGTTACATAAAATGTCTGTTAATATCCCTATGTGCACACCAGACTGGAGGCCATTATCTACCACACCATCTGTCTGAATGTGTCAGTGGCATAAAATACTAGGGTATCAATCATAGATATCTCCAAGAAATATTCACATCTCCAGTCTGCTTTCCTGTATCCACAACAGTGATTCACCCATTTATTTTCCATGGAACTGTTCCATTATTAATTTAAATTTGTTGCTGTTTTTAGCTCACCTGAGCACAAAGTGCTCATGGTGAGCTTTTGTGATCGCCCGTTGTCCTTCGTGAGTGCGTGCGTGCGTGTGTGAGTCGTCAACTTTTCATTTAAACAACATCTCCTCCTAAACCTCTTGGCAGATTTTCACCAAACTTCAATGATCCTTGGGTGGACCTCTTTCAAAGTTGTTCAAATCTTTCCGGTCCGCTGCATATGTAGGTCACCAGAGCTAAAAATAGATTTAAAAAGTGAAAACTTTAAAAATCTTCTCCTATGAAACCGCAAGGCTCAGAGCTTTCATATGTGTGACATTCTCTAGTGGTCCTCTACAAAGATTGTTCAAATGATGCCCCTGGGGTCAAAACTGGCCACGCCCCAGGGATCACATTGTTTATATAGACTTATATAGCAAAATGACTTTGAAAATCTCCTTTGAAACCGCAAGGCCTAGAGGTTTCATATTTGGTATGTAACGTTGTATAGTGGTTCTCTACAAAGATTGTTCAAATGATGCCCCTGGGGTCAAAATTGGCCACACCCCGGGGGTCACATGATTTATAAAGACTTAAATAGCAAAATGACTTCAAAAATCTTCTCCTCTGAAACTTCAAGGCCTAGAGGTTTCATATTTGGTTTGTAACATTGTATAGTGGTCCTTTACAAAGATTGTTAAAATGATGCCCCTGGGGTCAAAATTGGCCACGTCCCGGGGGTCACATGGTTTATATAGACTTAAATAGCAAAATGACGTTAAAAATCTTCTCCTTTGAAACCGCAAGGCCCAGAGGTTTCATATTTGGTATGAAACATTGTATAGTGGTCCTCTACAAAGATTGTTCAAATAATGCCCCTGGGGTCCAAACTGGCCACGCCCCGGAGGTCACATTGTTTATATAAACTTATATAGCACAATGACTTAAAAAATCTTCTCCTCCAAAACTGCAAGGCCTAGAGGTTTCATATTTGGTATGTAAGATTGTATAGTGGTCCTCTACAAAGATTGTTCGAATGATGCCCCTGGGGTAAAAACTGGCCATACCCCAGGGGTCACATGGTTTATATAGACTTAAATAGCAAAATGACTTTAAAAATCTTCTTCTCTGAAACCGCTGGGCCTGGAGGTTTCATATTTGGTATGTAACATTGTATAGTGGTCCTCTACAAAGAATGTTCAAATGATGCCCCTGGGGTCAAAATTGGCCACACCCCGGGGGTCACATGGTTTATATAGACTTAAATAGCAAAATGACTTAAAAATCTTCTCCTCTGAAACTTCCAGGCCTAGAGGTTTAATATTTGGTTGGTAACATTGTATAGTGGTCCTCTACAAAGATTGTTAAAATGATGCCCCTGGATTCAAAATTGGCCACACCCCGGGGGTCACATGGTTTATATAGACTTAAAAACCAAATGACTTTAACAATCTTCTCCTCTGAAACCGCAAGGCCCAGAATTGGGGTAAAAACTGGCCACACCCCGGGTGTCACATGGTTTATATTGACTTAAATAGCAAAATGACTTCAAAACTCTCCTCTGAAATCTCAAGGCCTAGAGGTTTTATATTTGGTATGTAACATTGTATACCATAAATACCCAGTCATAAGTGTAGATGTCTCATAAGTCAAGAAGTTAAAATTCATTCCAGAAACGTATTTCTAATAATAACCATTCCATAAGTCGAGTTAGAATGATCATAAAACACCATCTGTAAATTGACCAGAGTATGCCCTAATAAGTAGGTATATACGGTACAGTCTGCAGTAAATGCCTTCAAGCTGAAATCACTGCCAAAACCTCTTTGACAGGTCTTGATGTAGACAAAAACCGGTTCCAGCCAGTTTAATTAGCAATATGCTATACACGAAAATCATGGGTTTTGTCTGCAGGTTTATTGATTTTTTATTGGTGGCTGATGGTCTAAAGTGGGGAAATTAAGTCAATTAAAATAGAGTAGATAGTTTTATTCAAAGTTTGCATCTTATTTAATAATGAAGCAGTTATGCATTTTGTCTTCATTGTCGGTAATTAATAGAAGGGGCAAACTGTGATAATTATTAATGGATTATAGTGTGTGGATTAGCAAATATGCAGGTAAGAAATAAAATGGATTTGACAAATATTTCAATATAATATGCTACGATTTTTTGTGAACTGCCTCATAAGATATGTAACATTGTATAGTAGTCCTCTATAAAGATTGTTCAAAGTATGCCCCTGGGGTAGAAAGTGGCCATGACCCGGGGGTCACAAGGTTTATATAGACTTTAATGGCAAGTGGGCCTTAAAAATCTTCCTTGTAGAAACTGTAAGGCCCAGAGGTTTTATATTTTGCGTGAAACATTGTGGAGTGGTCCTCTACAAAGATTATTCCAATGATGCCGCTGGGGGTCACATGGTTTATATACATTTAAATAGCAAAATGACTTCTCCTCATTCTCCTATGAAACCGCAAGGCCCAGTGGTTTCATATTTGGTATGTATTATTGAATAGTGGTCCACTACAAATATTTTTCAAATTATGCCCCTAGGGTAGAAAGTGGCCACGCCCTGTGGGTCATATGGTTTATATAGACTAAAAAAACTTCTGAACCTGCAAGGCCCAGATTTTTATACTCCGATAAGGGGTTAAGTGCCATTTTGCCCTCTTGTTATTAGCTATTATGATGCCTTAAACTCAGGTGAGCGACAGTGCCATTTTGCCCTCTTGTTATTAGCTATTATGATGCCTTAAACTCAGGTGAGCGACCTAGGGCCATCATGGCCCTCTTGTTTATTTTTCTTTATTGTTTAAAATTATGACAAAAGTACTTAGAATTGTTATTGTTTGTGCTGCCACAAATATTAAATGCTCACAATAATCCTAATATAATGATTTGTTAGAAACATTAATTTCAAACGTGGTTTCAAATGTCCCGAACTGAGCTATATGATTTCTTATAACATGCACAGCTAAGCTTTGTTTTAATTGATAATATCGTGAAAATGTCTTCTCAAACCCCCAAAAATGTTGTTGTTTTTTGTGGTTAAATAATACAAACTGCATAAAATGATAAATGTATTTTGTGCCAAACAGTTGAATTCTCTGTGGTTGTTTTCTGCACAGAAAACACACTAACAAAAATGATTTCGCAATGCAGACATGCGCAAAATAACTTAAGAAACATTTTTACTTGCTGGTTTCCACTTGCCAATATTTAGATGCCTGCATTTCTAGTTATCACAGTTTCTTTATTAACCTCACTTTGCATTCTTACAGCAACTTATTGACAGCAATCAAAGTTTTCAAGTAAATTTTGTTCCAGGAATGAAGAAATAAAAACAGAAATAGATGTACGGTATTGCTTCTGAGACTAATATGTATTAAGAAGTCTGAAGAAGTTTTAACAAATATTTCTCAAAAAAAAAAAAAATACAAGATTTTATAGGGAACATATTTGACCCATCTTAAGTAAAAAGGGTACATTTGTGGCGCGTCGTGAGAAAACCGGTCTTAATGCATGTGCGTAAAGTGTCGTCCCAGATTAGCCTGTGCAGTTCGCACAGGCTAATCCAGGACGGCACTTTCCGCCTACAGTTGATTTATGTTTAGAAGAGACTTTCTTGAAACAGAAAATACCATAAAAGCTGAAAGTGCCATCCCGGATCAGCCTGTGCGGACTGCACAGGCTGATCCGGGACGACACTTTACGCACATGCATTCAGTCCGGTTTTCCCATGACGCGCCTCATTTTATTCCCTCATCCAGGGCTTTCCCTGGCTCAAAATTTTCTTTAGCCAAATTTACCGTACTACATTGAGATTCTTCTAATTATTGGTATTTTAATGGGTTTTAGGAAGAAAACTTTATAGCCAAATAACAATTCCTTTAGCCAAATGGTTCAGTTTGTAGCCATTGGCTAAGGCCAACCTTAAACAATTGTTTGTTTGCCATTGTCTACCCAAGGTTGCTGGTAATGGGTAGATAGGTAGGCGTTTTTTAATATATATTTTTTTTGAAAAAAAAGAGCAAATTTATGAATGATGCATTTAGCGTTAAAATATAACATATAACACTGACATTGCTTTTAATAATATAAACAAGTGTCTGTTGATATGACGAGAGCTAGGAAAAATCTTTAATTAGACAATTAATGCTTTCAAACAGCCCCTTGTTTTCACAAGTTTGATAAAACATTATTAGAATTGCATTTTGATATGGCCAATTATTAATTAATATTATTTATTAACCCAATGGAAAACGACCGAAATGAAAGAAGAGTGAGCTTTTATTTAACCCAAAGATAAAATAGAATATTCGGAATTTAAAAAACAAACAAACTGGTTTTATTTAACAAAGAAAAAAACTTTTGAGTAGGGACCTTTTCGTCGGGTAGGTTTTCAATGGCTAACGAAGTTAATTTTAATTTTGGCCTAATTTGGTGAATGGTAGAGCGACCCCTGCTCGTTTATCATCAAGTTTTGTGTAATCAATATACTCTCACGAATGGTTGTTTACATTTTCCTTATATAGAGTATATTATGATAAAAGTTCTTGAGATTAGTTTTTTGCTGGCAATTAGGGAATATCGTCTGGAATTGTTCTGTGAAGTTCAGACGTAAATCTCTGTTATTGGATCATTAGAAAGGGCCGTAAGTGACTTTGATTGGGATGAGGCTGGGTAAATAGACAATAAATCGGCTAAATTTGGGATGACTTGCAAATTGCTTTGGCTGTAAAAGTATCAGTATATTTTATAAGTAAGAATAATTGCTTCAAGTTCCTTATAGATTGAAGTTTTAACTGAGTTAGAATAGAATTCTGGGAGTTTATTGTTCACTTAATGAAAATTAATTTGGAAGAGATATTTTCGTTGTAAATGCTGCTTTAATTGATTTTAAGTTGCTTGCCTAATGTATTAAATTAATTTGCCCACATATGAATATATCTCTTGAATTGATTACATTGTTGTGGGTTTTAATGTTTGTTGTTTATTCAGAATGTATTCATCTTAGAAACACTAATGCCATCAGAATGCAATAAATGTGTGTGTTATATATTATAAGACCACGCCAAATTGAATACTTGGTCATCAGATTTTTTTCTAAAAAAAATTGGAGCGAGTGAGCGCAAACAAACATTATAATTTATTTTTCAATTTTAGGTATTTTGGTGCAAGCGCATAATTGTCATGCATTTATTGATATTAAAATAAGTATTTGTGCGTTGAACATGAGGAATTAAAGTAATGAATGTATAAAATAACGAACCATGAGATAAACAGACCTAACATAAGATATCTCTGTATATCGAAGGTGTTTAAAGTTGAACAAATATCAATGAACAGTTCATTCCAGTATTCATTTATGAACTTGTTAGTATTTAAATGCAAAATGAAAGCACTGATATTATGTCCAATTGTCATGTTTTGGATAAGAGAAATAAAACCATTTTGATATTAAAAATATATCCTTATATTGATCATTGTGCAAAGTCCATATTTTTTTATACATGTAGTGCAATAAAATCATAATTATACTAGGCAGGTTAAATTTAATACACTTATTAACCAAAGTTTCGAAGAAAAGATTCGGTTATTAGATTGGAGTATATCGTTGGGTGGGTGGGCGGGCGGGCGGGCAGGGTGGCTGCGTCAACTTTTCGTTAATGCTCGCTAACTCGAGAATGGATTGAGCTATTGTAATAAAACTTCATACATAGATACCTTATAACTAGACCTTGGTTGGGATTGCATATGGGGTGGTCGGTGGGGGTGGGGGGTCAAGGTCACTGTAACGTAAAATAGAACAACGGTTTCCGCTCAATAACTTTAGAACGCATCCAGATATTTTAATGAGACTTCATATATAGGTACCTTACATCAAGGGCTCACTTGGGATTGCATATGGGGTGGGTGGGGCAAGGTCATTGTTATTAAAAATAGAAAAACGATTTCTGCTCAATAACTTGAGAACGCATTGAGATGTTTTAAGTAAACATTGTGCATAGATACCTTATGTCGAGACCTTGCTTGGAATTGTATATGGGGCAGGTGGGGTCAAGGTCAAGGTCACTGTTACCAAAAATAGGTAAACGGTTTCCGCTCAATAACTTGAGAATGCATTGAGATATAATTTAATACACCGATACCTTATATGAAGATCTCATTTGGAATTGCATATGGGGTGGGTGGGGTGAAGGTCAAGGTCACTGTTACTAATATTAGAAAAATGAATACCGCTCAATAACTTGAGAACGCATTGATATATTTTAATGAAACTTCATACATATATACTTTATATTGAGACCTCCCATGGGGTTGCAAATGGGGTCGGTGGGATCAAGGTCACTGTTACGAAAAATAGAAAACGGTTTCCGCTCAATAACTTGCGAACGCATTGAGATAGTTTAATGAAACTAATAACACAGTTACCTTATATAAATACCTCGCTTGGGATTGCATATGGGGTGGGTGGGGTCAAGGTCAAGGTCACTCTTACTAAAAATAGAAAAACGATTTCCGCTCAATAACTTGAGAATGCATTGATATATTTTAATGAAACTTAATACATAGATACCTTATATCGTGACCTCCCTTGTGATTGCATATGGGGTGGGTTGGGTCAGGGTCAATGTCACTGTTACTAAAAATAGAAATCAGTTTCCGCTCAATAACTTAAGAACGTGTTGAGATATTTTAATGAAACTTAATTCATAGATATCTTATATTGAGACCTCGCTTGGGATTGCATATGGGGTGGGTGGGGTCAAGGTCACCATTACTAAAAATAGACAAACAGTTTCTGCTTAATAGCTTGAGAACACATTGAGATATTTTAATGAAATTTCATATGTACATACCTTATATCTAGACCTCGCTAGGGATTGCATCTGGTGTTGATCGGGTGAAGGTCAAGGTCACCGTTACTCAAAATTGTGTGTTTGTGCTGACTAATCAATTTCATTCGAAAAAATTTGGTTTTCGAGGAATTTCCACGTTTCTTGTTACATATATCTTTTGATGATTTGTATTCAAAAAGAAATAAATGGCATTGATATTAAAAAAAGTTTACACATTAAATTATCAGTATTCAACATTTTCAAAAACAACATGTATTATGTAAATAACAAACATCTTTTTTAATTAGTATAAAGCTTATCCCTTTCAATATGACTAAGTCCTTACTAGTTATCATTTTATTGCATTCAAACACATGATGATGATAGAATCGATGTTATGTTCATAATGTCAACACATTTATTCAATGTTTGCTTTGATTTTTACTCATGGTACAAATGAACGCAGACGCTGGTTGATTTCACATTTGATGTACGCTGGTGTAATGTACTCATCTAAGTCAACAATTCAATAAATACATATACATCTCACAATAAATTCACATTTTGACTGCTATTCCTTCGTTAAAATTAGCATTTTGCAAAAAAAATATTTTTATAATGTATAAAAAATCGGTGCAGTAGTTCCGATGGCCTAGTCATCAATTTGGTGTGGCCTTATCAATGCTATTTAAAGTAAATTCTTGTTTTAAAAATATACATTGTATTATTTTAAAGACCTTGTGGAACAGTATGTATTTAGTTATGAGGTGGTTTGTCATTTATCCATCAAAGCAGAAACACATCTCTAAATTGTCTAGGGGGACATTCTACATGTAACCGGTATTCTCTCTATATAGTATATTATATAGTGCCTTTGTTTATATCTATTAATTAGTGATTGGAATCTGTCCTAACAATATTTGTGGCGCGTCATAAGAAAATTGGTCTTAATGCATGTGTGTAAAGTGTCGTCCCGGATTAGCCTGTGCAGTCTGCACAGGCTAATCCAGGTCGGCACTTTCCGCCTACAGTGGATTTATGTTTAGAAGAGACTTCCATGAAACAGAAAATACCATACAAGCGGAAAGTGACGTCCTGGATTAGGCTGCGCGGACTGCACAGGCTAATGCGGGATGACACTTTTACGCACATGCATTAAGACCGGTTTTCTCACGACACGCCACATTCGTTGATAAATCAGGAGCACAAAGTGACTGATTAATCAACTAATCATGACAAAATATGTGGTTTGTTGTTGTCCAGTAGATATAATCTATTACCAACTTTGTCAATTTATTTTGTTAAACTTTTTCCTATAGTTTAAACAAAAATGGTTTGAATTTGCAGATTTGCTGTTGTTAAAACATTAAAAAAATGGATTTTTAACTGCTGGCCTTTATAAGAGTAAACATTTATTAATATTTAAATGCTTTTAATAGCTAAAATGTAGTGTAAAACAATGACACGCCCTTCACATTGTAATGATTCATCGCTAATACGTGTAAAAAGACATTATGTCTCGAAACTAAACTAGATCTAACTACAAATTTTTTTTTATAAAGAATTACTTGTTAAAACAAGTAGAATACGATTTTAAAATCACATTCAAGAATTTACTTGTGCAATGTATATTACATAAATGATATATAATAAATCATTAACTAATCCATAACAAAATGCATATAATATTAGGAAAATCCTTTAGTGGACAAAATGACAACCTATTCTGGAATGTTTTAAAGCATTGTAAATTACATTACCGGTAGATGTACAATGCATTTTATTTATAATATATTTAACAAATTAGAACTGCAAAAACACTTTGTTTTAGTACAAGATACAGTTTTGGCCAAAAGAACTACCAGTGACATGTACAAATTTCGTCGATTAATTTTTCCTATCATCCCTGTCACGTCATGGCTCTGGTCATCATGATTATTTGACTAAATGATTAATCAGCCCATTACTACTATTTCTAGATGTTTACTTTCGTTTTCTAAGTAGTATATCAGTTAAATCGTTTTTAATTGTTTTCTTGTTATCAAATCAGTAAGGCGTAAAAAAAAAAAATGTTTGTTTCAGGTAACATGCCCACACAAATTAGGGTAGGTAGGTCGGGATTTTTTTAATAATTTTTTTTTGTAGATGTCAACTTGAAGATTTTAAAACTGAATAAATATTCAAAACATATCAGTAATATCCTTAAACATTGTTTATAAGTGGATACTATCAAAACAAAACACTTATTTATCAAAAACACATTTAATTATTGAAAAAGGTAAATAAACCAAAAATCAATCTGACAAACCCAATAAAATGTTCTAGGGTCGGGGCATTTTTTAGGGTAGGTCGGGTTACCTGAAACAAACATTTATTTTTGTTACGCCTAAGTTCAATACTATTTGCTTAAGATTATATATAAAGCGTGCTGTGGGAAAACCGGGCTTAATGCATGTGCGTAAGTGTCGTCCCGGATTAGCCTGTGCAGTCCACACAGGCTAATCCGGGACGACACTTTCCGCCTACAGTGGACTTGTGTTTAAAAGAGACTTCATTGAAACAGAAAATGCCTAAAAGTGGAAAGTGTCGTCCCAGATTAGCCTGTGTGGACTGCACAGGCTGATCTGGGACGACACTTTACGCACATGCATTAAGTCCGGTTTTTCGAAGACACGCCTCATATCAATTTATAATATCATAATTGGCCTTTATAAATCAGTCAATGTTTCAATATCAGTAAAAGAAGTAGCAATTTTCTCGTTGACAGTTATCGGAGAACGGGCAGAGGTTGGGGGTGCCTCAGGCCAATGAGAGCCGACTTTCCCAGACTTCCATGCTAGGTGATGACGAGGAGGTAGGTTACACAACACTATTAGTTGCAGTCGAGTGATGGGCTTGAAGATTGAGCTGTTAATTGCCCGTCATTGTACTTTTAGGGTATGGTGCATACAACCCTCACATAATGTTGTTTTGGTAATAGAAATCAGCATGTGTTGGAATGGCTTAAACAAACTTGCTCTGGTGAAAAGCTTGAAATTACAAAATATGTGTACATAATAGTTATAATGTAAGTATAGCACCTACATCTTTTGCAATGAATGTCTAGTCTGCTTATAACAGAAATATGTTCAGACTCCACTGCAATATCAAAGGATTTCTACTGAAGAAGCTTCATGTTTACATACAAATGTTCAAAACAAATGAGGGATGTCGTGGGAAACCCAGACTTAATGCAAGTGCGTAAACTGTCATCTCGGATTATCCGCGATAGCACTTTCCGCCTACAGTGGATTTATGTTTAGAAGAGACTTCCCTGAAAATGAAAATACCATAAAAGCGGAAAGTGTCGTCCTGGATTGCGGACTGAACAGGCTAATAGGGGCGACACTTTATACACATGCATTAAGCTCATGAAAGTTTTCCCATGACACGACTTAAATCTTAATTTTCCATTATTTCATGATTTCTGTCCTTATTTGCAGTCATTTTCAATTTATTGTTGAGTTAAATTGTTCACAGAACTACATTCTTAAATGGAAACCACAATTGGTTTGCAACTTTCCACCATGCATTTGCGAGACTTTCCACCATGCATTTGCGAGACTTTCCACCATGCATTTGCAAGACTTTCCACCATGCATTTGCACGGGGCATCCAGTCTGTAAAGTAATGACTCAGTGAAACTGTCATTATTCTCAGAGAACAGTTCATGCTTCAATCAGATAAAACTGTAACTAGATAAAATTAGTGCCGGAATATTGTTCTGTAGCATGCAAGTCTGTCTGTCATATGTAGCGCAATATAAAGTCCCAATCTAGTTAAGTTACAAATGGTTGTCAGTAATATTGCTCTTTATATGGAGATATTGAAAGATAAAGTATGATTTTTCAGAAGTATACTGTGGAGTATATTTCAGTTGATGGTGTTAAATCTAAATTAATGTTTCATTGGACCATAATGATAAATTATTGGGAATTTATCAAAACATTAAAACACCGAGTGCAAAAATGTTACGCATGCTAATAGGTTTAAAATATTTTTATAAATCTAAATCTTTTATTAAAATAATATAGTCTGAAAAAAGGTGTATGGTTCTTTGGTATGTGTCTTTAAAGTTTTTAGGAAACTATCGCAAACATAATTATGATAGGCTGGAGCTAAAATTCAGGTGTAAAGTCAACTTTTGATGAAAAAAGCGAGATTTAACAAAAAATATAGTGGTTGATACCTACAATTGGTCACTGCTACATAAGGCCATACCAATTTGATTCTATGTTAGTGTCCTCGGGCTGGTAGGTTTTTGGATGCCTGAAGGAAAAAAAACAACGATTTTGACACTGAAAAATTTGAAAAGTTATGCAATATTTGAACAAAAAATGACTTTTAGGTGGGTTTTTTAACAATATTTGTAAAAATAGTCTGCAACTAGTCAAATTACAGTTAACATACTGTGTTAAGGTAGGTTCCCAAAATGAAGATGATATATAAACAGTTTTGCAAATAAACATTTGCTTTTGCTTGGACCACTGCCATGGATAAGTTGTGAAAAAAAAGTTTCTCATTTACTTGTTGTTGGTTTTTTCCTGCCCGGTTGGTAGGTTTTGAAAAATCATGGGGACGCTAAACATAGAATCAAATTTGTATGGCCTAATGTAAAAAGCCTTACATTAAGAGTCTTCCATAGCATGCATGTTTTCATGCTTGGTATCAGGATTTGGAGTCTGAGGGGGTGGAAAAATGAGGGGGTGGAAAAACTCAGTACCTATCAACCAATATGTGTATTAGTTATATATTTTACAGAACTATGCCAGTTAAATTGCGCGACATCATAGTTAAGCTTTTTTGCAGAGGTTCTAGATGTGTGCTTAACTTCTGTACAACACAACATAATAAGAAAGCTGATAAACTTGTATCGTTTTTGGAGAGAAAGCGTGTTGTAGTTATTATAAATTATATCTGAGGTGGGGGGCAGGGGGTAGATATTTTTAATGTGTACAACTTATTTCATGCTTTGTTGCTATGGTCATATTTCCTATTTTATTTCAGGAAATCATCGTGTTTGTCGAGACACCCAATAAGACGCTGTTCTGTCGACTCTGCGGTAAAGTGTACAAGGACCCTGTTATCGTGACCTGTGGGGTTAGTAAACACTGAGATGTATCATAATCTCAAATATCAGTGTGTTCATCGTGACCTGTGGGGTTAGTAAACACTGGGATGTATCGTAATCTCAAATAGCAGTGTGTTCATCGTGACCTGTGGGGTTAGTAAACACTGAGATGTATCGTAATCTCAAATAGCAGTGTGTTCATCGTGACCTGTGGGGTTAGTAAACACTGAGATGTATCGTAATCTCAAATATCAGTGTGTTCATCGTGACCTGTGGGGTTAGTAAACACTCAGACTTATCGTAATCTCAAATATCCGTGTGTGTTTTTAGGGCCTATTTGGTGCCACTATCCGGCCCCCTTCCCCTTTTTAAAAAGTATATATTTTTCTCCTATATTAACCTTAAAATTTCCCTCAGAATGTAGCTTTATTTTGAAAAATAATTGACCAAAATCTGACAAAAAATGACTAAGACAGAGTTATTTTCATGAACAATCACAGCAATTGTTCATCAAACCAAGTTGGGGCATGATCTTAGTTATCATTTGTAGCTAAACAGTTCATTAATGTTTTATAACAAAGTAGAATATAAACATGTAATAATGCTTGTCTAAAAAAAAAAAATCCCTTTTGCCGTAAAATACCCCATCTGAAGGGCCCCATCACCTTTCCCCCAAAGGTGAAAACCAACCCTGAATACCAGTATTAAAATTTCTTCTTGTGAAATGTTTGTAAAGATTAATGAATGGATTTTGTAAATGTTAATGGCAAATTGACTGGAAAGGTCCATTAGATTAAGCTAGTAAAAGGCACCATCAAAAAGAGCTATTGCTTAAGAAACAAGTTTCACAAAATTAATATACAGTGAAACCTGTCTAAACCGAATGGCGTCAAGACCGTGCCGATCGTTCGGTTTTCAGAGATGTACGGTTTATCCAGGTTTTTTATAAAAGGTCATTTTTCTTAAAAATGTACATAATATTTTATATCTTTATTCGAGTATGTAAAAACAACACAATGTTAATGTCTACACTTATATTATTGTTTATTATTTTCATTATTTGCATGCCAAAAATGTATATTTTTTTTACATAAAACAACACACTAATCAAGCTCGTGCATTTATTATAGAACAACTTATTTGCATAAAGCGACGCTCAAAGTACATGTATCAATCAAACGAGTTCAAGTATTCAACATTAGAGATTTTATAGTCATGTATTAACAGTTTGTAACAACTTACAAGACTATGTTTTGCCAACTGGCATATTTTTATATAAATTAATTACACTGGTGTGAAGCATTTAAAATATTACACTGTACGTAAATTTCAACATAAAACACGACCGACTTATATGTTTTTCACAAGTTGACTATTGTAGTATGCACCGATCGTTAATTGCACCACTGCCCCGTTTTCACCATGGCGATTATGCCCTTTATGTGTAATCGTGTCACCAATTATCGGGTTCACGCCTCTGGGGTATCGCGATGTGACACCTGACAGAATACACCGTTCGGTTTATTCAGGTTTTTTAAGGTTGAATGAGATCAAATTTGCGATAAAATCGTTCGGTATTCGGTTTTGACAGGGTTCGGTTTATTCAGGGTTTTTGATATATAAAATAAGAAGGAAAAAAATCGGGACCGACACAGCTGTTCGGTTTTGACAGGGGTTCGGTTTTCTCAGGGTTCGGTTTGGACAGGTTTCACTGTATTACATTACTCTATTATAGTTTGTGTTTGCCTTCATTAAGTTATTTAATCTCTCATTCTAAGTTAAAATCAGCCATTTGTTTCAGGCTTTTGGTAAGGGTGATAATTATATATATCGCATATAAATAGATAGTGAAGAGTACAAGAAACATGCATAATCATTAATGTGAAAGCAAAATGCATGATTATATAGAAATTTTACACATCAATTGTTATGTGAGGCGTCTGTTTGGTTAGTAATCACTAACCGAGTCAAAGTTTGATTATGAAAAGTTCCTTACAGCAAAATCCTTGTCCTTGTGAGTTTTAACATAATCACATTTCATAGCTCTGAAGTCTGTTTTTTGGTTATTTCATAAATTCCTAAATTTGCCTTGAATACTTGTAAATCAGTTGAGTTGATACACATCATAAAAATCTTTCATTGCCTTGAAAAATAAATCCTGAATGCTTTAATGCACCTATCAATATTTTCCCCCAGGGGGGGGGAGCGGCAGGCTGACCCAGGGGAATTTAACAAATTTTATTTTTTGGGGTCTAATTCCCACCCTAGAGTCAAGCATATTTGTCTTAATCCCCTCAGTGGGAGATGTTATATGTCTATCAAATGGCTCGGGGGGCCTGTATTAGCGGGATCTAAAATCCGACCAAAGTCTATTACCCTGGGACCCAGGATCACTCGGTGTGTCAATTTCCCGCCTGTCGGGATTCACTTTCAGCCTAAAGTCCCGTATATGCCCGCCGCTTCCCCCCAGGGGGAAAAAATTGAAAGGTGCATAAATAACCCAGTTATCTGCCTCAGAAGCAAATAGCAATAAGTCTGACTGAAGGAGAATGGCCTGATATCGGAGAATCAAATGCTAAAGAATCAAACGCTTGTCGTATGGTTGAGATAACTGGCGGTAAATAGTGATATAAGAGGGCTACATTTCCCATTATCCTTCTTGCTGTATTGTTTTGGAGTATGTTTTCAGATAATACAACCTCCCTACTGATTCATTCACATATTTTATTGGGAAAGAACTTTGTATGACCGATTTTAGTTTGTTCTGATTGGCTGTTGTATTTTATAATTGAGGCGTGTCATGAGAAAACCAGGCTTAATGCATGTGCTTAAAGTGTCGTCCTGTATTAGCTTGTGCAGTCCGCACAGGCTAATCCAGACGGCACTTTTCGCCTACAGTGGAGTTTAGTTTAGAAGAGACTTCCTTAAAACAGAAAATACAATAAAAGCGGACTGCACAGGTTAATCCGGGACGACACTTTACGCACATGCATTAAGCGTGGGTTTCCCACGACTCGCCTCAATTATATTCAGTTTGTCTTAATCAAAGTATTGCCAGGCCTGGCTAGCTCAGTTGGTTGAGCGCTGAACTGTCAATCCGGGGATCTTGAGTTGAACCCCAGCCCAGCTACATGACTTGTGTGGGGACTGGTCATGAAATTATTTCTACGGCCATTCTCCCCCTACCTCTGATTCAAGTAGGGCAGTGGTTAGTTACTGGCATAGGTATGTGCACTTAGTACTGGTAAATCGCTTAGATTGGCTAAGCTTGCCGAGGAAAAGTGTGAGTAGGTTATCTGACCGCCGTGATATGACTGAAATACTGTTAAAAATGGCGAAAAATCCAAACAAACAAGAACTTAAACAAAATATCATGTACTACAAGTACTGCAATAAAACAATAGCTTGGTAACTGAGAATAGTTTTGATTCTGAAAGATTTAAGTATCACTACTGATTTCAGTATTGTTCACGCCACGCGAAACCCGCAGAATTCGCTGTCGTGAAGAGCCTTCGATCAATATTCGCGAAGCAACATCACAAAAGTTTGCGATAATTCATGAAACATAGCGGGCAGCCCCATCGCGAGATTTCAGGACGAATATGTCACGATATTTCATCGCAATTTGCGATGATTTTACAGGTACATGTGCATCCGTTCTTTTAATTTTATTTAAATTTAAGACTTGAACACATTCGCGGTCTTTTAACAGCATTGTACATTGTGTATTGTTTTATAATATCCACGTACATTGAGTTGTATTGAATGTGGTTTATATACACGTATGTTTCTATAAATATTTGTTAGGTATGGTTTCATTTTAACACGTATTTATAAAATAAATTATTGTTAACTTATCTTTAAACAAAAATAAAGGTACATCCGTCACAACAGTTATTGTAACCACTTCTAAATTTGGTTTTTGCAGAATAAATAATTATTTGTTCTACAGACACCCTGTTCCCAATCAGTGGAGGTGGAGGGTGCATGTCGATCATAGGTACCATACTGTGTTTTCACAAGTTGTGAATACATGCCTCCAATATATTAACTGACGTGTCAAAATAGCGAACTGACTGATCGTGTTATCAATGATTTTAACTGATTTTTTTTCATTATTTTCTGTATTATTATCAACAAAATAAAATATATCCTGTAGTATTAAATAACTTTCTTATTATTCTTTCTTTTTATAATATTGGTAATTTATGGACCAATACATTGTAATATAAATTAAATATTCTTTCAACAAAAATGTCATTATAATGTTGTCATAAATGTCTGTTTAAATTATACTGTAAATAAGATAATTCAGAGTATAACATTCATATAACATTCCAGAAAGGTTTTGAACACGAAAGTATTAATTGACAGCTGAGTGAAAATATTGCGTTCAGGTGTGCATTTCTACCAATTACTTTCTTTCCATGATTCGTGGCAGGACAAAATCCTTTGCCACGAAAGTTTGCGAACACGCCCAAATTTTGGTTGCGAGAATTAGCGATAGTTCGTGACATGGTGAGCGAGCGCTCTGTGCTTCGGGATAAAATTAGCTTGTCGCATTGCCTTGCTCATAACTTTGCGGGTTTTGCGTGGCGTGTACTGTATTTATGAAAGTTTTTGGCCAACATTAGAAGTAATAAAAACAGTCCCAAAAAGAATCAAATTTTCAATTTTGGGGGAAATCTGTATTTTCATGCAAAAATTTTTGTAACTACTTTTGCATAGCAATGAAAATTAACAATCCATTCTATTTTACTCACTACATATATACATACGTTTTGTTGGGCCTCGTAATTTTTTGTTTTGGCATTTATTTTGTTATTTCTTGTACATTCTAAAATCTTACAAGATGTATTTGCCTTTTAAAGCACCAGTCCATAAATATGTAATAAAACAAAAATTGCAGAAGTACTTTCTAATTTTCATCTTACCGATCAAAATACAAACAAACACATTGAAATCGATAGAGTAATAACGTTCTTATCATATAGTTTTTGTACGCGATAGCTGGTGATGCCTCTGGAGTATATCAGCATGTACATTAGTGTGTATTCCGTTCGTACCAAGCGTTTTCGAACATAGACATTGTAAAATGCCTTTCGTAAATAAGAAACGGTTTTCAGTTGAGTTAACGTCGTTAACGTTCATAAGAACTAATGCTTATTTAAGATGTATGTCTATTATATGGACTGTGGCTTTAACTAAATTTCTTGGTGTATTTCAGCACACCTACTGTCGGCGTTGTGTGAAACATAAAGGAGATGGTAAGTGAAAGAGATGCCTATGTTATTAATGTGAAGACCGTACATTATGCAATACAGTTATTTAGTTTCTTTGCTTTGTTTGAGCCATTAAATATCGAGCAATGAGTTTATTAACAAAACGGTATCACGTGATTCATTCTTATCTTTAAAAATCATGACAGTCCTTGGGCGTGTATGTTCAGTTGAATCGTGATTATGTGAATAGTCACCAGACTGCCGCAATTATTCATTAAATTGGATTTTCCGTAAAATCACATCTTTTCTAAATAATAAAAAACATCATTTTATAGTTTCAATAGTGGTGTATAATTTGACCCACAATCTTAATATAGTAATATGCACCTATCAATATTTTCCCCCAGGGGGGGAGCGGCAGGCAGACGTAGGGGAATTTGACAAATGTTTTTTGGGGGGGTCTAATTCCCCACTCTAGAGCCAAGCATATTGTCTAAATCCACTCAGTCGGAGATGCTATATATCTATCAAATGGCGGGTGGCATATATTACCGGGATCTAAATTCCCACCGAAGTCTATTTCCCCGGGACCCAGAATCATTCGGCATGTCAAATTCCTGCCTGTCGGGAATCGCTTGCAGTCTAAAGTCGCCTATATGCCCGCCGCTCCCCCCCCCTGGGGGGAAACATTGATAGGTGCAATACTACAGGTCTATAATAATATACCAAATATAAAACATGTTGCATTTAAATATGTATTCAGATAGTATTCGCATAAAAATAACAATGATAAGAACACAAGACCATCTTTAAGTTCTAGTTATTACAAGTGCAATGTACATGCATTACGAAGAAACACAACACTTCTCAGATAACACTTTGATTATTCAAAACGAAGGATGGTGGACGCGAGTAACGGCTATCACTCGAGACGGTGTGAAAATTATAGTCAGACGACAAGTGATATAATTGCTTCTTTTTCACACATATTTAAATGTTATGGAATCGTGACAGTATGTCTTAAAATCGTGATTCCTATAATCACATCTTTTTTACATTGAATAAAGAAGAAAAAAAGATGGGACTGCTACACTTCTTCGTAGTACACCGTCATTTAGTATAATCGCGATTCGGATAATCACAATTCAACTGTATATGTTTATGTTGGCAATATAATTTTAGTCCAACATAACTATCAGGGATTATATCGCAACACTGCATCTTGTGTTATTTATTTTAAAAAATCCACCTAAAAAGTCAATTCTTTTCCATTTACCTTCATGTTTTGATTCTGGAAGATTTATTGCCCAATTACTTTAATTGTAACATTGTATCTTCCATATTTATTCTTCTGTAAGGTCTGACCTTAAACATTGCTATAATGAAATGTTTATTTATTGCTATTCTTTTACTAGTCTGCAAAATGAATGTTTGTGCCTATCTTTTTAGAGAACAATAACAAAGTGTTTTTGGTAACTAGTTTATCAATAAAGTCTTAAGTTACTGAACAAATATTTTTCCTTAATTGTTTCAAAATATAAGAAATAAAACAAAATATTACAATACATTGTATGAATTTAACAGTGGTGTGTGTGACAATAAGCAATGGGATGATGATCGGAAAAATTTGATTAGCGGCGTGTACATTTTTTTCGATGTCGATTATCGATGTCACAGTTATAAAATCAATCACGAAAATAAGGACTGAGATGTGAGTTCCATAATTTAGGCCAAATTATTTTGAATTCTTTTACAGTTTTGACTGCTATACAAATATCATTTGAAACCGATTATCATCAGTAAAATCGCAACGGAAGCGACAACCAATTACATCACGATGATTGATTGCATTTTTGAATCACGATGATTGATTGCATTTTTGAATCACGATGATTGATTGCATTTTTGAATCACGATGATTGATTGCATTTTTCATTCACGATGATTGATTGCATTTTTGAACCAGGTGACAATGATAAGCCTTTGAATAACCACCAGAAAATTCTAGCAGACGTTTAAATCATGTCCTGCCACTCCGCAGTTATTTGATAGACATCATGTAATGTTTCTAAAACATTCTTGCTTTGGCAATCTCCTACATTATACTCAACTTATCAGATATTCATATTTGTCTAAGGAACGTTCTAAAAATTTTACATTGGAAAGATTTACTTCAGAACATGAGTTCAGATATTCATATTTGTCGAAGGCATTCTTGAAAACTTTTTACATTGAAAATAATCTCGTCTGGGCCAATAATATTATATTTCAGAGACATTTCATATGGTAATATTTATAAAATTACATAAAACTGAGTGGATCAAAGTACAGTTAAGTAAAAGGTAGTTAACAAGCAGTTGTTATTAAGCGAACACTTAGCAGAATTTTATGTATACAAGGAATAAAAAGGAAAAAAAAAAGGCGATTTTAAGGATAAGGATCAAGATTTTATTTTGGATGTTTCTGGAGTTTAGCCCCAGATCATGAGTTTCATGTCCTGTTCAGAAACGTGTCCTGTAGACGGCCATACGCTGGGTGTCGTCGTGGCAAACATTGCTGTATCAGAGCAGATTGGGGAAATGCTGATTCACTGTAAATATGGCTGCCGTTTGTCGGAGGATGGGCAGTCGTACACCAAGGATGAGGCCAGCTGTCCTATCACTGTGAAAATTGCCAACAGGAGGTGAGCAATGTTTTTTACAATTTTTAGATCATTTTGTGTGAATGTTTATTATACCCTCCCCCCCCCCTCCAAACGAAATTTAGTGGGGGTATATAGGAGTGAGTTTTCGGTCCGTCGGTCTGTTGGTTTCATGGTTTCGAGATGATAAGTCAAGAAAGGCTTGACATATTCAAGTAATTGTTGGTACAAACCACTAAATTTTGACAGAGTTATGGCCCATTTTCGACTTAAATTCCCTAAAAACATGGCTTCTGGACGATAACTCATGAATGGCTTGACATATTCAAATAATTCTTGGTACACATGTGTACCATCATAAAATACAGGTCAAGTTCTGCTTAATTTTGACAGAGTTATGGCCTCTTTTTGACTTTTATTTCCTAAAAACACAGTTTCAGGACAATAACTCATGAAAAGCTCCACATATTTAAATTATTTTTGGTACATAGGTGTAACACCATAAAATACAGGTCAGGTTGACAGAGTTATGGCTCCTTTTAAAACTAAACTTTTCCAAATACACTGTTAAACATTCACAAATTAAAGCATTCTGATTGTTTCCATTTCTTTCGAATGGATGCCATAGTTTTGTGATACGGCCATATTGTGGGGGTATATCCGTCACTCATGTGACAATTCTAGTTTGTTTAGTTTTTATGCCACCAGAACCTTGATGCAGGAGGCATAGAGCGATTCTCCTGTCCTTCCGTCTGTGATTCCGTCCATACGAGGTCTTACTAGATCTTATTGTTCGTCTAGCATCAACACCGCTTACAACACTCGGATGCTAACACAGTTGTTGGTTATGACCATTCCTAATCCACCCATATCACCCATCCTCACTTTGACCTTGACTTTGACCTAATTTGGACTTCAAATTGGCTGTCCAGCACCAACCGGGGGCGTATGTGTTTGCCAAACAGTGTCTTTTTTTGTAATTATTTTATACTCTTTCTGATATTTTTGTGAATGTTTATTTACAAGACTTAGTGTAGTTTTCTTGTAAATATTTTTTTTCTCCTGATATTTGTGTAAACGTTCAATTGTGTAGTTTTGAAGTAAATTATTGTATGCTCCTTTCGAATTTTTTTTTTTCAGTGTTCATTTGTGTGTAGTTTGTTGTAATTATTTTATACTCCTTCCAATATATCTCTTACCAAATTTCTTTATGGCCAGTGTTGGTTATAAAATTATGGAATTATTAATTATGCAGATAGTTATGTAGAAGACGTATTGTAGACATCTCTCTAGTGAGAACTCGTATTTTTTGTGTCAACTGTCCAAGGGTTAGTTTTTCAAAAAAGATTTGTTTTAAATAGATTAATGAGATTATATATTAAAAATGATTGATATATTTTACCATAAATACTTCAAGACCACTAATATCTTTCCTTTCAAAATTAGGTTATGGTAGGTTTAAAAATATAATTATATGATACAGGAAATATTGATTCCGAAAACAGTTTTTAACACCCGTTATACTTAACACTTTCTTAGTCAAGCGATCAATGTTCTTGGCACCATTGGTATCAATTATTGTCAATATGCCAGTGTGTGGAGATGTCCGCATAAATATTCCTGACACTGACCCAGCTGTCAGAGATATGTCTTGTCACGAGAATGAATGTCCGACACTGGCACTTGAAATAAGTAGCATTGGCAGTTAGCAGGATTTACGAGGGCAGGGTGCGATACAAGCTGTGATGGTGGAGGTTCATGAAGAATTTGTGCTGTCAGCAATGTAGACCGCCCTATTGTATTGAGACAGATGCTGTCATCTTGACTCGTGGAACAGTAGATGGCACATGCATGTCAAGAATGAAATGTTTTTGTCTTACTATTGTTTGTTTGTAGTTTTTCGCCATTTTTAACAGTATTTCAGTAATGTCACGGCGGACAGTTAACCTACTCACACTTTTCCTGGGCAAGCTTAGCCAATCTAAGCGGTTTACCAGTACTAAGTGCACATACTTATGCCAGTAACTGACATCTGCCCTACTTGCATCAGAGGTAGGGGGAGAATGGAAATAATTTCATGACCAATCCCAACACAAGTTATGTGGCTGGGCTGGGATTGGAACTCACGATCCCCGGATTGACAGTCCAGCGTTCAACCAACTGAGCTAGCCGCCCAGCTTGTCTAACTGTTGAATCAAATATGCAAATATTTAGTCGCAGTGTTGCATGTGGTGTCCGCCTTGTGATCGCGAGGTCGTGAGTTCGATCCCTACTGAAGGGGCGTCTGAACGATCTTTCTCAAAAGACACCAAGTACTGGTTCTACCAAGAAACAGACTCAAAGGTGTTTCAATAGGACTCTGGCTTTTACACAATCGAGCTTAATAAATAGGAGACGCGTCGTGGGAAAATGGACTTAATGCATGTGCATGTGCATAAAGTGTCATCCCGGATTAGCCTGTGCAGTCCGCACAGGCTAATCCGGAACGGCACTTTCCACTTTTATGGTATTTTCTGTTTCAAGGAAGTCTCTTCTAAACAAAAATCCACTATAGGCGGAAAGTGCTGTCCTGGATTAGCCTGTGCGGACTTCACAGCCTAATCCGGGACGACACTTAACGCATATGCATTCAGCCCGATGACGCGCCTCAAATAGGTTTAATCTAACTAATTAAACATGCCACAAAAAGTGAACACATAACAAAATTTAACAAAAACAACACAAGAAAATGGCACATGGTATATTATCATCCATATTTGGAACCTGCTACTGTACCTTATACAGTCCATCTGTAGCAGTTGTATAAAAGGGAGACAACCAGATATATAAACGTATCACAAGGCTAAGATGTCATCAGTTGCTGGCCTTGAGGATGCCGGAGGCAATAGAAATCTGTTCTCTGGAGTTTGTTTTATTTTGTAACTAATGTATTATATTATAATTTATGTAATTTGTGTTCTTGGTTTTTAAATCAAATTTGAGTCATGTCGTGGGAAAACTTGGCTAAATGCATGTGGGTAAAGTGACGTCCTGGATTAGCCTGTGCAGTCCACACATGCTAATCCGGGACGACACTTTCCGCTTTTAGGGGATTTTTTGTTTTAAGGAAGTCTCTTCTAAACATAAACCACTGTAGGTGGAAAGTGTTGTCTTGTATAAGCCTGGATAAAACTGCACAGGCTAATCCTGGACGACACTTTACGCACATGCAATAAGCCCGGTTTTCCCTCGGCACGCCTCATTTATTTCCAGATGAGTTTCCATTGTTTGTTACCTTCTTCAAGACAATATTTCATAACTGGCCATTCAAAGATTGTATATATTCCCTCGAAATTATTGCCTTCTGCAGCACTCTTTGCCAAGTTTTGTTGTAAAAACTGTGATGTATTTTGTTCATCTTGAACTTTAATCATGCATTGCTTGGAATAATATATCGCACTCTTGACGATGAAACTTATCCGAGATTCCTACAATTTGCATGTGTATTTTCTCAGCAGTGACACTGTTTGTAGCAATAGAAGATACGTGTATTTTCTCAGCAGTGACACTGTTTGTAGCAATAGAAGATACTCACTTTTGTTATATTAACCGGGACGGCACCACTAAAATCGCAGTAGTGTAATGGATACAGTGTGCACTTTGCGATCAAGAGATCTTGTGTTCGATCCCTATCTCATTTAAATCAAATCCTAACGTTGTTAGGATCTGAAGACATTGTATAACAGGTGACGTTCATATGACCTACCGAACAATGAAATATAAGCCTTGCTACACCCAATCAAATTGCTTTTTGCACAGCAAAGTTTGGCTACGGGTTTTGAAAAGTAAAGCAATTCCAGCTGATCCTTGGGAATAAATAATTTACAGTTAATTTTCACATGGATAACAATGGATATAGCGGTACCTTAGGCGACTAAACACCCGAAGTTCACGTTACTTTCGTGCACAGTTTTATGTTTTATATATAAGTTATACCTCAACATTTTGAAGGCAACAATTTGATTGGCTCCGGAAAAGGTCATCTGAATTTGACCGCTAATGCGATGTCATCAGATCCAGTCAGCGGATAATATAGTAGTGTCAGACTGGAGATGATTTTAATGAGATTGGATTCGATCCCTTTTTGGCGAGCGTTTGAATGATCTTTTAATTAGGCCATACCAATTTCATTCTATGTTTAGCGTCCTCGGGCTGGTAGGTTTTCTGATGCCTTAACAGAAAAAAGTTGGGAAGCATGTATAAAATTTGGAAAAACGTGGGAAGAAAACTTACCAAGATTTGTAAAAAAAAAGTGTGCAACTAGTCAATTTATGCAGTTAAAATACTGTGTTTAAGTAGGTTTCCAATATGAAGATGATATATATATTTCGACTCATTGTTTTTTTCTGCCTGGTTGGTAGGTTTCAAAAAATCATGGGGACGCTAAACCGGATTAGCCTTTGCGGACTGCACAGGCTGATCCAGGACAACACTTTACGCACATGCATTAAGCCCAGTTTTCCCACGACACGCCTCATTTATGCTAACAACCACTGATTTTTGTCTGCTCAGAAAGTGTTTGTTGTATATTTACTTTCAATGGTAATTAGATCAATTATTAATTTGTTAATGTCCTGACACCCCCCCACCCCTAACTACTTCCAGTTCATAATGCACCCTCATATCATTCACATTTGATGACTGGTCCAGATGTCTTTCAGGTGCATATCTTGTCTCAGGTTTAAGTACTAGATACTGTAAATAGTAACATTAAATTGAGAGGAAGTCGAGGCAGATATCAGTATGGGCTTGTGTTTCATGGCTGCAGTTTTACAAGAATATAATTAAATATTCATGCATGATGAAAGGCTGGTGATTTATTTATTTGTTAAGAATTGTCAGATTGATGTTCATTAGCACTTTGAACTGGACAGAGACAAGCTCTTAAGTGATACAATTGGGGGATATGAATTCTGCAGTGGTTAATTTCAGACATAACCATTCCCTTGATTCTATGATAACTGGACTTTTTTCATCTTCATTTTCACTACAAAATGATACATTTTGTACTGCATTATATTATTTTTCAAATATGAAAAGGCTTTCACACGTAAAATGCCAATACTGCAAATCTGTGTAATATTAATGCACCTATCAATGTTTTCCCCCAGGGGGGGAGCGGCGGGCATATAGGGGACTTTAGACTGAAAGCGATTCCCGACAGGCGGGAGTTTGACATTCCAAATGATTCCGGGTCTCGGGGTAATAGACTTTGGTCGGATTTTAGATCCCGGTAATACAGGCCCCGGCCATTTGATAGACATATAGCATCTCCCACTGAGGGGATTTATACAAATATGCTTGACTCTAAGGTGGGGAATTAGATCCCAAAAAATAAAATTTGTCTAATTCCCTTGGGTCAGCCCACCGCTCCCCCCCCCCCAGATGTATTGAGGTACATCCGCAAAAAATCTAACAAGTTAAAAACAGTTGAACCATTTCCACACTTCGGAATTCCATATCTTTTTTATAAAAATGCGAATACAGATATGGATGTGGATAGAGACATATGGAAAAGCTGCCTTCTAGCAATAAAATAAATGCAGTAGTATACATTTAGAAGTAAGGAACTTGCACTGAATTTTTCTTTAATATTCTTGATTCTGTTTCATCTTGTTTAGTTCACTTAAAAAGAAAACTTTTTAATTAGACTTTGTTTTAGGGCCAATTTGGGGCCGAAATTCGGCCCCATTCCCCTGCTTAAAAGGTATATATTTTTCCCCTGTATTTACCTTAAAATTCCCCGCAAAATGTAAGCTTTATTTTGAAAAAAAAAAAGACCACAATTGGACAAAAATGGACTAAGATAGAGGAATTATCGTAAACAATCCCAGCTATTTTTCATCAAACCAATCGAACGTATCATTTGTAGCAAATCAATTGATAAGAATTGTATAACAAAGTAGAACATAAACATTTAATAATGCTTTTGTTAAACAAAATTCCCCTTTTGCCATAAAATTCCGCATCTGAAGGGCCTTGCCACCTGTCCCCCAAAGGTGAAAAAAGCACCGGTGTATTGTTTCCACACAGTTTTGTGCATCTTAATTGGCAGGTGTGACTTACTAAAAATTCTATTATCTGACTATTTAACTACTCATTACAACTTTACAGGACCATAATGCTCAACAAACATGTTTACAAAATTTGTGTTTGTTGTAATAATCATTTTTGCCACTTGGACTGCTGATTTTGCATGTGAAAAGCCATAATTCCACCGTTAACTCCAGTTGTGAAAAGCCATAATTCCACCGTTAACTCCAGTTGTGAAAAGCCATAATTCCACCGTTACTCCAGTTGTGATAAGCCATAATTCCACCGTTACTCCAGTTGTGATAAGCCATAATTCCACTGTTACTCCACTTGTGAAAAGCCATAATTCCACCGTTAACTCCAGTTGTGATAAGCCATAATTCCACCGTTACTCCACTTGTGAAAAGCCATAATTCCACCGTTAACTCCAGTTGTTCACAACCAAACATTTATTGGCCTTCATCCATCAAATTTCAGACGAAGGCTACTCATCTTTCTTGGTTATGGAAAGGAACCATATTCATATTCTTTGGTTGCAATAGTTAATGCTCAATGTTTTTGTTCATCAGTGTATATCTAAACATCATTTTATGACCAACGGATAATAATTAAGTCTGTGGTATCAGTGTTAAATCATTGTGTTATATTTCTTTTAATGTATATTTGCCTCAAATCGACGATACATGTTCTGGAAACCGCACGGCATTGATAATCACATACCACTTCATGTCACCGTATTTCATGTCCTGGCCAAGTTTCAGTAGGAAATTGCTATGTTCGGTGTTCTTTATTGTAGATAGTCTTGTGATTCAAAGAGGGGACCTGTGTCAGACACATTTTTCAGGCATTAACTTTTTCAAAAATGGTTTATTTCATTAAAAGGACATATTCATAGGCAAATTGACAGTTTTCAATTGGGATAAAAACGAACTCAATATTTTTGAACTTGCAAAAAAAGATAGCTGATTCAGAAATATATTTGAAGTAATAAGCCATTGTTAAATAAATTACATTTTCAGTGCCTAAAGTTATGATAAAACATATTAGGTCTGTGGTGGGATAACCGGGCTTAATGTGTGTGCTTAAAGTGTCGTCCCGGATCAGCCTGTTCAGTCTGCACAGGTTAAGCCAGGACGGCACTTTCCGCCTACAGTGGATTTATATTTAGAAGAGACTTCCTTGAAACAGAAAATACGATAAAAGCGGAAAGTTCCTTCCTGCATTAGCCTGTGCGGACTGCACAGGCTAATTTGTGACAACACTTTATGCACATGAATTAAGCCTGGGTTTCCCACGACATACCCCATATTGAGTTTATATACCCCATATTGAGTTTAGAAGGGAAGAAAAAAAAGCCATTTATTTTCGTACCATTGAGCATGTTCACATTTAAAGGGGCGTGTCGACGGATATCGACATTTGTGAAAAAGAAGTTCATTTACAGAGAAATCGAAGCATATTTAAATACGATGGCTTTGTTTGTCTTCTACCGGTGTTTCACCGGAGGGGACTAAAGGTTTGCCCTCTGTCTGTCCGTAACGCCGTCTGTCCGCAAAATATTGTTCCTGCGATAACTCAAAAAGTACTAAAGATACTTCGATGAAACTTGGTATACATATAAACGGCAATGTGAGTATTATGCACGACCTTTTATTTTTACCAGAGGTCAATGGTCACGTGACTGTTATTAAAAATAGAAATAAACTAAAACAAACTGGATCCTGCAATAACTCAAAAGAGCTGAAGATATTTCGATGAAACTTGGTATACATATAAACGGCAATGTGAGGATTATGCAGGACCTTTTATTTTTCACCAGAGGTCAAAGGTCACAATTCGAAAAGTACATAAGATATGACCATGAAACTTGGTACAAAGATTGAACTATAGGTTAGCCATCTGTCTGTGTGTCTCTCTATCTGTTCGTCCGTATGTTTGTCCATCCGTCTGTCTGTCCATCACCAAAACCTGGTTCCTGCAATAACTGAAAAAGTACTGAACTTATTTTGATGAAACTGGGTATACATATAAACAGCAATGTGGCAATGTAAGGATTATGCACGACCTTTTTTTTCACCAGCGGTCAAAGGTCACGTGACTGTTACTAAAACAGAAATAAACTAAATACTGTCATAATTCGAAATGGACATAAGATATGACCATGAAACTTGGTACAGAGATTGAACTATAGGTTTGCCATTTGTCTGTGTGTTGTTCTGTCTGTTTGTCCATATGTCTGTCTGTCCATCCGTCCCCAAAACCTGGATCCTGTGATAACTCGGAAAGTACTGAAGACACTTTGATGAAACTTTGTATACTTAGCAACAGCAATGTGAGAATTATGCACGACCTTTTATTTTTCACCAGAGGTGAAAGGTCATGTGACTGTTACTAAAAACAGAAATAAACTTAATACTGTAATATTTTGAAAAGTGCATAAGATATGATCATGAAACTTCATGAAACTTGGTACACAGATTGGATTATGGGTTTGCCTTCTGTCTGTGTGCGTCTGTCTGTCTGTTCGTCCGTCGGTCTCACTCTGTCTGTCTGTCCCGTCCCCAAAACCTGGATCCTGCGATAACTCAAAAAGTACTGAAGATACTTTGATGAAACGTTGTATACATAGAAAGAGGAAGGTGAGGATTGTACTTGACCCTTTATTTTCCACCAGAGGTCAAAGATCACGTGACTGTTACTTAAAATAGAAATAAACTTAATACTGTAATAATTAGAAAAGAACATAACATATGATCATGAAACTTGGTACACAGAATGGACTATATGATCGCCCTCTGTCAGTTTAGTACTGCAATAACTCAAAAAGTAACTCGAATGTCGGGTCAATGTTACTAAAATAGAAAAAACAACAACTTAATACTGCAGTGACAAATGGGATTTGAATATGAAACTTTGTACATCTACAGATAAAGGGCGATTTGACGGTATTTCACAATGTTTAATTAGTAGGGGTTTTCACTGGTAGCGGACTTCTGTATTGCTTGCAATACTATCAAAGCCTTGTTTGAATAAACATTTGACAAATATAATTATAATATTATTTTATGATATAAACATTGGATATTGATTTGACAAACATAATCATTATATTATTTTATTATATAAACATTGGTCATCGATTTTTCAAACATAATTATTATTTTATTATATAAACATTGGTCATCGATTTTACAAACATAATTATTATATTATTTTATTATATAAACATTGGTCATCGATTTGACAAACATAATTATTATTTTATTTTATTATATAAACACTGGTCATCAATGATACGTTCATGGGCATAGGACAATTATTGGTAGTAACAGTGAGTTATGCGCATGCAGGCCATTAATAGAGAAGGGTAGTTTTCATTCAAGTGTGCAATTGAGTAGGTGAGAGTTCGAATCCTACTGGAACCGTTTATTCTAAAAAGATTTTTGGTTGTTTATTATACCCCCACAAACGAAGTTTGGGGGGGTATATAGGAGTGAGCTTGTCGGTCTGTTGGTGTTTGGTTTCCGTTATTCGAATAATTTTTGGTACACATGTGTAACATCATAGAATACAGGTCAAGTTCGACGTTGGTTGCAAACCATTAAATTTGTACAGAGTTGTGGCCCCTTTTCGACTTAAATTCCCTAAGACATTGTTTCCAGACAATAAGTCAAGAATGGCTTGACATATTCAAATAATTTTTGGTACACATGTGTAACATCATAAAATACAGGTCAAGTTTGATGTTGGTTACAAACCACAAAATTTTGACAGAGTCATAGGCCCTTTTCGACTTAAATTCCCTAGAAATATGGTTTCCCCACGATAACTCAAGAATGGCTTGACATATTCAAATAATTCTTGGTATACTTGTGTAGCATCATAAAATATGGGTTAAGTTCGACTTTAGTTTAGTTAGACTGAAATTTGATATTAATATATCCTGTTGCTTAGGTTTTGTATTTAAAGTGACTATGCCAAGGAAAAATTGGCTTCCTGTTGCACTATAAATGATATTAGATGATAGAAATAAGCTATTCTAAGACATTTGCATTAAATAAATAATAAATAATATAGTGCACAATGAAATATTTTAGTGCACAATGAAATATTTGATAAAACATAATAATCAAACAAGTTTGAAAAAATTAAAACTCCAAGTCGGTATCGAACCCGCGAATTAGGAGCCATACAAAGAAATAACAGCCAACAGCATTTTTACCAACTGCGCTAGCCTAATTGGTAATGAATCGTGTGTAAACTATGGTTATACCAAATACAATTTTGACGTCTACATGTAAATATGAAAAGGGCCCAACAAACACGACCCTTATTATAAATTGATTTTTTTCTCAGAATTCGTACACTCTTATCCCATTCTATATACTCTGTTTTAACTGTCATCATGTGTCAGTATTAATATCTTAATTAATTTCAGATTTTTTAAAAGAAAGGTGTCATGATACATTTTAAAAACTAAAAAAGGTTCGAAAGAGAAAATCACAACGTTCACTGAAAACATTATTTTATAAAAACATGTAGTCAACATATACCAGTACTTTTACCAGTATGTTACATCCTTCCAAGTTAGTAACATCCCTGCAGTAATAATCAGTCAGACTTATTTCCGTGCTGTTACCAAGGAGACAGAGTGTGCAAACGAACAATTCAGAATATTCATTGTCTCTGCCACACTTACTTGATGATGATTGTTATGGACAAGTCTGATAGACAATTGCACATTCTCATGTCAGAAGCCATACGACAGTCCGTAGCCCGTGGGCATTGGTGCACGGACGTGCAGGGCTGGTTAGGAACCATCAGGGCTTTACAGACCGACTTCGGAGATCTGATGAGACTGCGATAGATTGGATTATCTGTGTGGATCTAGCGGGCGGTAGTAGGTGGTGGTGATCAATTGTATTGGAGAAAGGAACAGCAGTGTGAAAGTGAAACTAGTGAGGTGTGGAGGACTTACGTTCTGAAGAGTGCTAGGAAAAGTTCTTCTGAACTATTATAGGACGATAAAGTTGAAATTCAGTTTTATTTCATTTTACTAAAGTATAGTGAATGAATTGTATTTTATTCATTTTACAAATGACGAGAGTCTCTATTAGAAATTTATTTATTTTTATCATTGAAAAAGCAAGCACTTTATATAATGTATTTAGTTTAATGTTGTACTAAATCTATCTATAAAATTAAAATTTTTGCTGTTTTAATTGTTTTATAATTACATAAAAACATATGCAGCTTTTTGACCTCCATTCTTAAGAAATTTGCTTGTCAAGATGAAATACAGGTACACAGTCTGATATGACTCATATTGATGAAAACTACAGTTGGTTCTAATTTTCTGGCAGAAAACAAACTGGGTAGATTTGAAATAACACAGAGTGGATCAAATCAAGTATTCAGTTATTAGCGTTATGAGTTGGAAGAAAGATAGCGCGGCCTGCATTGGGAATTCCGTACCAAATCATGTTACAGAGGCCCATGAGGGGAGTGCTCAAGGGAGCTTCAATCTGGCAGGGATGTCCCCCTGTCATAGGAACACTAACCACCCCCTGGATGACTCTCCCCCCTACGGGGGCCCCCAAGGGGGATTCACATTCCCACCAGTGCTGCAGTGTTCCGTTGGTTCAAACCTCGCATCGGAAAGTGTGGCCAACTCAAACCTCAGTGAGGGAATGTTCACCTGCTCCCCTATTCGGCAGTGTCACAGTTCAGGACCTCATGATTCTGTTGGAAACATGCCCCTGTTGACCCATGGAGTGGGAATATTTAATGATTCCCCTCTGAGACAGTGTCACAGTTCAGAAGGAGCTGGGGATTCTGTGGGGGACATCCCCCTGGTGACTCGTACAGAGGGGACTTCCAGTGACTCCCCAAACAGGCACATTCACAGTTCAGCAGTATCTGACCATTCTGCTGGGGGGGTGCCCTTGTTGACACATAGAGAGGGAAATTATAGCAACTCACCATTTTGGCAGAATCACAGTTCACAGTCAACAGGACCTAGAAATTCAAAGGGAGACATCCCCCTTCAGACCCATAGAGAGGGGACTTACTATGACACACCACAGAAACAGTGTCACAGTTCTGCAGGGACTGACCATACTGAGGAGGAAATTCCCCCCCTCACACGCAGTGAGGGGACTTTCACCCTTCCCACCTTGTTCCAGTGTAGTGCATGTAAGAGCAGAATCTGCAGCATTACATTCTCAAGTCTGCCTCGAAGAGCTGTTGTGAAAACACACAGGTAAAGCCGTGAACATTTCACGCACATTAGCGAACAGTTTGCTTCTTTGATGTTTTACACTGCAGTTTCCATTTTCGCATTCATTATGGAGATGTTTAACAAACAAATGTCTTTTGTAATTAGCTGCACAGTGGTTCATGCTTGAAACCTGCATGTTATTAGTTGGCAAGGATATGTTACCAGCTGCTTCAGAAAGTTTATAATAGTAAGTTGTAATAAAAAATTATTGCAAAAAATGTAAGTGACCTTGATGGATACAACATGATCAGGTACATTTCACGAGCTCAAAGTTTACTGTGTACTCACTGATGATCAAGATTTTATGTCAATTAAAGCCCTGGTCACACTGTCACGATTTTAGCTACGATAGCCCACGATTGATCGTGGACGTGTTAATCATGATTAGTCGGGATGAACAGTGTCAAGACTCATCTTCCTACGTATACCTACGGTTGTTGTAGGACGTCACTACGAATATCAACGACACTTGTAGGTTACGGCAGCTGATTCACCACGGTTTCACCAACATATGGTACGACCTGCTACGGTTGTAATACGCTAGCGTCAGGAATACGCGACGGTACCAGACGACTGTTAACGGTTCTCCTAAGATTGTAGTAGGATTAAAGAAGATCCATCGTGATAAACCTACGAGCAGCCAATAATTCTTACGCTTCACTGCTCTTCAAGGCGATTGGGAAATCATGATGTCTCGTGCATAATCGTGGCACCAACGTAGGCAAACGTAGTGAGTGCATAGTTATAAAGCCATAAATCGTACAGGCAACGCGACCCAATCATTGCGTTGTCGCGGTCAATAGTGTATATTCGTGAGTAGTCTTGATAGTTGCCGCTAAAGATCCTACAGGAATCTTAACTGAACCGTAGGGCAAGCGTAGAAATCCGTGCCTTATACGTAGAAAAACGTAGTACAGTCTTATAATATACAAGTCATAAAATCAGTTACGCTTAAGCATGAAAGACTACGAATGCCTCTAGGATGGCTGTTAGAATAAGCCAGATTGAGATACGATGGCACTAGGATTGCCTTACGCTTTGGAAAAATCATGGGGGCGCTACGATAAGCCATGAATGTTTTGAACATGTTCAAAACTGTCGTAGCGCTTTCCGATCGATAAAGATCACTCAAGAATCTTCAAGATTCGCACAGATGCCAGTACGTATGTGTTCACGATTTACCATGCATCACCAAAATTTTGTAAATCATGGGCAATCATAGCCAAAATTGTGACAGTGTGACCGGGGCTTAATAGACAGGAGAGGTGAAAAAAGGTCATGTTTATCACATTAGACTGTATAAGAGAATTTGTGGTTTGACACTTGTCAGTGGAAATCAAGTGAATCATGTTCTGTAATTGTGTTTAACTGGTTTACCTCAAATATGACTGTATCGTCATGTTTGTTAAGAAGTAGAGTTCTGCTTCCTAACACAATATGCAGAAATATTGTTTAAAGATTGTTCGGTGCATGGTTCTGTAAAACTGTAACCATGTATAATAAAAAAAGTTATTTTAGCATGACGAAAGAGACTTCATTTACAGGAAAGCATTGCCAAAAACTGGATATATATAATGAATTCATATATTTATCAGTTATTGCTGTTGAGGCAAATCATTGTTCCTTCCCAAAGTAGTACTTAACATGGCATTGATAATAAAATGTGCATAAGCAGAGTTTTCTGCATTATACACATGGTCAGTATAATTACTTTATATTTTAAAAGTGTTGTGCATTGATATTTACTTTGGCACATGAAATTAGTAGTAGTATTAAACTTGATCTAAATCATATTTATGTAATTGTAAGTTCAAAGCAGGTTTTGCAGTTGTGCGAAATCAAGTAATTTTGCGGTCATACTTTCCAACCAAGTATGCACCTTGCATTAAAAAGTGTTGTTTTTAGCTCACCTGAGCTATTGGTATAGGGGTACTGTCCTGCGTCGTCCATCATCCACCATCTGTCGTCCGTATGCGTCAACATTTGGGTCTATGGACGCGATAAAGACTTCACTTTTCACTTTGTTTGTGATAAAAAATGGACAATGTGGAGCAAAGAGACTTTATTTATTGCCTAATCTTGACCAAACTTGCACTGTTTGTGTTTGACCATAAGTTCTCAGTCAATTCCCAATATGGAACAGATCAGAAGAGAAAGACCAGAGTTATGGCCTCTTGTTTGCAAAAAAATATCCATAATTTTGTCAATAATTGGCTTTCTGTCTCCATAGAGAATTAACTTTTCATTCCTGGTTGAATAAACTTGCACAGTTTGTGTTTGACCATATTATTTCATCAGGGTGCAATGATGGGCCAGATAGAACCAGGAACACTAGAGTTATTTCCACTTTATGATAAAATTTGCAAAATAACCAGTGTGAAAGTGAAACTAGTGAGGTGTGGAGGACATAGAAACTTGTGTATGACCATAAGATCTCATAATAAACCAAAGATTTGAGCTGATTAGGGTATAAAGAACAAAGGTATTGGCCATTGTTTGTGAAAAAGAAGCAAAAAATGGACTATGTTCAGGATAGAGACTTTAGTTTTCATTTGGGATGGCGACAAATAGTATTTCAGTATTGCAGTCCGCACAGACTAATACAGGATGACACTTTCTTCCCACATTGGATTTATGACTGCAAAGGCTAATCCGGGATGACACTTTGCACACATGCATTAAGTCTGGTTTTCCCACGACACGCCTCATACGTAGTCTTACGGCATGGGTCCTTAGGGACCCTGGTGGTGTAGGGTGTTGCGCTGGAAGCTCTGTGGTGTTCTGAAGCTGTCATGAAAAGTTGAGCGAGGATGAGAAGCACTGACAGGAAGTGACAGATGAATTGCTGGGAATTGAAATTTACGTCCCGAGAGGGGGGAGGGCAAATGTGTGGCATACTTTTGTCATGTGCTGGTCAATGTCTGGTGAAATGCTTTGCATGTTTAAGTACATTGTAGAGTGCCGTTTATTCCTCCCATATGTACAAATTATCATAAAGGGAACTTTTATGTGCTACTATAAAAGGGTGCAAACACATTTTTATAATCTTTGGTAATTTTGCTAATGGTCAAAGAACGCAGAAACTTACCTTGCTGACTCCATTAAGTAAATCATTAAAAAAATGTTTCACAATTGCATGTTTTTGTGTCATTCCAGAGACCATGAGGATGAGTGTGACTACATGCCAGTGGAGTGCCCAAACAATGCCGGATGTCCCACGCTTTTGAAAAAGGTAGGCTGGTCGCACTGCACTGTTTACTCCGCCATTCATTTTAGCTCTACCTTTCGAAGAAAAAAGTCGAGCTATTGTCATTGCTCTGTCGTCTGCGTCAGCGTCTGCATTAGTTACATTTTATATTTAAATTTTTTGTCAGAGTCCATTTCTCAAAAACTATCAAAGGTGTCCAATTGAAATGTTCAATACTTTTTTACTATCAAAAGGGTACTCCATTACAACAAGGCAGGTAATCCTGTGATTTGTATATCCAGAGTTATCTGCCCTTGTTTGGACTTGCTGACCCCATTTGGCAGGCAAGCAGAGGTAACTCTTTCAAGGATTTTGTTGAAGTTATTACCCTTCTTTCAACTTACAATTTTCGCTTTAGGTCAGATTTCTCAATACCTACATGAGGTATTGACTTAAAACACAAAATACTTGATCACTGTTTTGAACCCATTCTGTAGACAAGATGAGGTAACTATATCAAGGATTTTGGTGGAGTTATTGCCCTTTTTTCTACTTAGAATTTTGGCTTTAGTTCAAATTTCTCAATATCTTTAAGAGATATTGACTTGAAATTCAACATACTTCATGACATTGATGAACCTATTCTAGAAACAAAAGCCTAGAGTACGATCAAATACGAGAAAGTCGAGCATCCAGCACCCGTAGGCAGTGCTCCTGTATCATCAGTGTTTACATTTGCCAAAGATCTTTTAGACATTCCATGTGCAGGGATTAAATGCCAGGGCATTTGTTGGTTAATTTTATAGCCGTTATTGGGTCATATTCCCAATGGCAAAAAGTATCTTTTTTTCCCAAATCAAGTCTCAAAATTCCCAATTGATGGTTTGACTTTCAGATGTTTGGAAATAAGAGGTGTTCAGTGTAGAAATAAAGACTGCTCAAGTTGTAATATCTGTTTTACTGATTTGATTTTGTTCATAACATTTTATTTTATATAGTTTATCTATAATTATTCAAATTTTATTAACCAAATAATTATATTTTTTCTCAGTTTTGGGGAAATTGGCGCTAAAATTCCCAATTTCATGGGTATAGGTCATATTCCCAAAATGGTGAAAAAAAGCTCTGAATATTGTCACATGACTTACTTATGTTAATTTTTGAAATTCCTGAAATAGTTCTAATAATGAAATTTGCAGTACTTACGGCTTATTAAGTCCATTAGAATAATATTAATCTTTAATGCCAGTTTCCTAGTACACAACATTCTGCTAGTATTATTGAAATGTAACACTAATCTCCTTTCATTTGAATACCAGTTACTTGATATTCGTTTTTTAGCTCCACTGGCCGAAGATCAATGAGCTTAGGCCATGGTGGTTTGTCAGTCATGCATGCATGTGTGCTTCTGTTGTGTGCTTGCGTGTGTAAACTTTTTATTGCAACGACATATGAAACCGTTAGGCCGACTTTGTTGTTCCTTGTGTGGTTCTCTACCAAAGTTGCTCAAATGGTTCTGGTCCGCTGCACAAGAGCTATAAATAAGTCTTTAAACAACATCTAACGTAAACCCCTTGGTAGATTTTCAAATAATTTCACAGAAATGTTCCTTGGATCATCTTCTACCAAAGTTGCTCAAATGGTTTTGCTTTTTAAAAAAATGGCTGCCAGGGATGGGGCCATTTTTCCTTATATGGCTATATTGAACACTTTTAAAATCTTCTTTTTAGAAACTACTAGTTGGATTTTGAAATAATTTCTTACAAATGTTACTTGAGTGGTTCTCTACCAAAGTTGCTAAAATGGTTCTGGGCCATTTTTTTATTATGTATGGGAATATTTGTAGAGTGAAATTCTTCATTTCAGAAACCACTGCTTGGATTTCGAAATGAATTCACAGAAATGTGCCCTATTGGTTAGGGACCTATTTTTCGCCTGTACCAATTATTCCCCCACTAGTGAAAAACAGTCAAAACAACAAACAAATTATGTTAACCAGTTTGGAATTGATTTGCCTTTTCGTTGTGCTAAACTTGAGCCGATTATTGCGGGAATTCGTTTGAATTCCTTATAATTATATTCATGTAAACAAACAATGCTTAACTGACATTGGCACGATGACACGGGGGATGACGTCATCACGCATGCACTCATTTGTTTGAGGCGCTGGAAGAGGGTTATTTTAGCCGTAATGCTTTGTACTTCCAGAAGATTGTTTTATGATTGAATCATGAATGAATCTAGATATGTAAATGACCAATTCCAGTTTTAACTTGTTATAATTGAATTACTAAAAGTGTAAAATAAAATGGTGTTTTTACATATACTGCAGTACCCATGGTCGGGGCCCAACTGTTTCTATTTATACTTTTCTATTTTAAAGTGAGCCGAACGGAAATAAGTTAGCTGACTCTGTACAAGTTAAATATAAACAGGATAAATAACTTATTTTATCATGGAGTATATCACCCTTGGAATAGAAATAAAGTAGTTTGTAAAACAATATATTTTATTCAAGATCAAGAAAACTGAAAAAAGCCAATTGTTAGCATTGTGAAATTATTACGTGTAGTGATTGTTTGCAAATTTTAACATGCCATTTTCTCACAAACGATTTGCTTAAATGAAATAATATTACAAAAATATTTTTCTGGAAGAAAACCCTTTTTATTAAAGTGGGCAAATAAATGGTATAGTTATTAACAATTATGCATAAAATTATAGGTGTGTTTCACATGTGATATTTTTCTATATGTGTGAATGGATTTTGAAAAATTGCTATTGTTCTTTGACTATGGTGCCTAACATTGCTTGTGCCAAATTTCATTACAAACGGGTGAGTAAGACACGTGTAAGATGACAAAGACCTCCATTTCTGGGCGAAAATGGGTTGCTAACCAGTAGTGGTTCTCCACCAAAATACTTTAAATTATTTTGATTTGTTAAAGAATCATGGCCGCCAAAGAGCGGGGCCTTTTCTCCTTATATAGCATTTCAGAGTCCTTTCGCATCTGACACTCCTTAGTTAATAAGCCAGTGGAACGTTACAGGCACTCGTGTGCCTCTTGTGTATACAGATTGCTCTGCTCCTACGGGAGGCATACCTATTTTATATATGAGCGGCGTCGTGGGAATACTGGGCTTAATGCATGTGCGTAAAGTGTCGTCCCGGATCAGCCTTTGCAGTCCGCTTAGGCTAATCCGAGACGTCACTTTCCGCTTTTATGGTATTTTATGTTTCAAGAAAGTTTCTTCTAAAAATAAATCCACTTAAGGCGGAAAGTGCCATCCTGGATTAGCCTGTGCGGACTGCACAGGCTAATCTGGGACGACACTTTCGCACATGCATTAAGACCGGTTTTCCTACGATGCGCCTCATATTAAAATAAATTGCTTGAATCAATGTTGTAATATTAAGACCTGTGCTGGAATGAACCCTAATTGACCTCTTCTTGTTGTTGCAGGACATGGAAGACCACATGAGACATTGCAGCAATGTCAGATGTCCCCATTTCAAATACAGGTATGGATCACTCATTTTAACTGAGTGTCCAATGCCCCCATCCCAACTACAGCTAAGGATAATTTATTGTAACCTCATGTCAGATGCCCCCATGTCAGATAACCTCATGTCAGATGTCCCCATGTCAAATACAGGTATGGATCACTCATTTTAACTAAGTGTCCAATGCCCCCATCCCAACTACAGCTAAGGATCATTTATTGTAACCTCATGTCAGATGCCCCCATGTCAGATAACCTCATGTCAGATGCCCCCATGTCAGATAACCTCATGTCAGATGCCCCCATGTCAGATGTCCCCATGTCAAATACAGGTATGGATCACTCATTTTAACTAAGTGCCCAATGCCCCCATCCCAACTACAGCTAAGGATCATTTATTGTAACCTCATGTCAGATAACCACATGTCAGATGCCCCCATGTCAGATAACCACATGTCAGATGCCCCCATGTCAGATAACCACATGTCAGATAACCTCATGTCAGATGCCCCCATGTCAGATGCCCCCATGTCAGATAACCACATGTCAGATAACCACATGTCAGATGCCCCCATGTCAGATAACCACATGTCAGATAACCACATGTCAGATGCCCCCATGTCAGATGCCCCCATGTCAGATGCCCCCATGTCAGATGCCCCCATGTCAGATAACCACATGTCAGATAACCACATGTCAAATGCCCCCATGTCAGGTAACCACATGTCAAATGCCCCCATGTCAGATAACCACATGTCAGATAACCACATGTCAGATAACCACATGTCAGATGCCCCCATGTCAGATAACCACATGTCAGATAACCACATGTCAGATAACCACATGTCAGATAACCACATGTCAGATGCCCCCATGTCAGATGCCCCCATGTCAGATGCCCCCATGTCAGATGCCCCCATGTCAGATGCCCCCATGTCAGATAACCACATGTCAGATAACCACATGTCAGATGCCCCCATGTCAGATAACCACATGTCAGATAACCACATGTCAGATGCCCCCATGTCAGATGCCCCCATGTCAGATAACCACATGTCAGATAACCTCATGTCAGATGCCCCCATGTCAGATAACCACATGTCAGATAACCTCATGTCAGATGCCCCCATGTCAGATAACCACATGTCAGATAACCACATGTCAGATAACCACATGTCAGATAACCTCATGTCAGATAACCACATGTCAGATAACCTCATGTCAGATAACCTCATTTCAGATAACCTCATGTCAGATGCCCCCATGTCAGATAACCACATGTCAGATAACCTCATGTCAGATGCCCCCATGTCAGATGCCACCATGTCAGATAACCTCATGTCAGATAACCACATGTCAGATAACCACATGTCAGATAATCTCATGTCAGATAACCACATGTCAGATTGCCACATGTCAAATAACCTCATGTCAGATGCCCCCATGTCAGATGCCCACATGTCAGATAACCACATGTCAGATAACCTCATGTCAGATAACCCCATGTCAGATAACCTCATGTCAGATGCCCCCATGTCAGATGCCCACATGTCAGATAACCCCATGTCAGATAACCTCATGTCAGATGCCCCCATGTCAGATAACCACATGTCAGATTACCCCATGTTAGATACCCCCATGTCAGATACCCCCATTTCAGATACCCCCATGTCAGATACCCCCATGTCAGATACCCCCATGTCATATACAGGTGTAGAACATTTAAGCTTAATGTCAGTTGTTAAATACTGGTGTATATCATTTGGGTTTAATATCAGATGTCCCAATGTCAAAAACAGCTATATAATTTTAGCATACAGCATAAAATGCCACCATGTCAAATATAGTTATTGATCTTTCTAGCTTAATGTCAAATACCCCATGTCACATATAGTTATCGATCTTTCTAGCTTAATGTCAAATGACCCATGTCAAATATAGTTATTGATATTTCTAGCTTAATGTCAAATACCCCATGTCAAATTTAGATATTGATATATTTAGCTTAATGTCAAATGACCCCATGTCAAATACAGATATTGATCTTTCTAAATTAATGTCAAATGACCCCAAGTCAGAATGAGGTGAATATCATCCTAGCTGAATATGTCCAATGACCCCACAGTCTATTGGACCATTTTCAAAAACTAATATTAATCACTTATTGAAATTCATATTCAAATTCCCTCATGTCAATTACAGGCATAGCGTTTTGTAGAAACCTACATGTCAAATGTATATGTACCATAATTACTCTAAGTATTGGGCCACTAAAAATAGTTAAGTTTTCTATTGTCCCAATATTAAGGGATATAAAAAATAATTCTCGAAATTGTGTCCCAGCAGTTAGGGCAATATATGATACAATATATTCTGCGTATGTCTGCGTCTTGAACCAATTAATTACTAAAATATATTAAATATTTAATTATAAATAATTAGAAGGAATGTGTTTAGGTGACTGATGTTAATAAGATCAAATATTTCTTGCTGGTTACTTAATGGTAATTAATTGAGAGAAGACCATGCTCCAGTAGAGTACACAGTTTGAACCACGTGTCAAATACATGCAAGCATGCCCCTGATGGCGGACATTATGGTGTATAGATAAGCAAGGCAATATACCATGTCACAAGTCGCTATGCAACCAGCGTAGTGGCAGGGTATGGAATGTTTATACAGTAACATAAAGAGGTGTTAGTTTGCTGTTCCAATATTTAGGGAATAATTCAACTTTAAAATGTGTCCCAATATTAAGGGGCGCAAAAATAAATATTTTTCCAAAAATTAGGGATGTCCCAATATTTAGGGTGTCCAAATACTTTGGATAATTACGGTAGATCTCTTGATGTCAGATGCCCCCATGCCAAATACAGGCAAAGAACACTGCCCCCATGCCAAATACAGGCAAAGAACACTGCCCCCATGCCAAATACAGGCAAAGAACACTGCCCCCATGCCAAATACAGACAAAGAACGCTGCCTCCGTGCCAAATACAGGCAAAGAACGCTGCCCCCATGCCAAATACAGGCAAAGAACACTGCCCCCATGCAAAATACAGGCAAAGAACACTTATTTACATTGAATGCTACACTACCCAATGTAAAATATTTTAGTTTGTTTTTGTTATTTGTCTGTTCAGAAAACTTTTGTGAAGAATTTTGAACTGGCATGTTTTGTTATTTGTCTGTTCAGAAAACTTTTGTGAAGAATTTTGAACTGGCATTGGTCAATGCTGTCGAGCACTGGGACTTTTGGTTCTGTGTTGTTTTACAGTTGTTAATTGCATTAGGTGGAGAAATAAAATACGTTTGTTTCATGTTACCCGGCCTACCCAAAAAAAATGCCCAGAACCTAGAACATTTTATTGAGTTTGTCAGATATTTTTTTTGTTTTATTTACCTTTTTCCAATAATTAAATGTTCGGTGAGCTATTGGTATAGGGGACCTCTCCGGCGGCGGCCGTCCTTCCGTCGTCAAGATGCCTTCAACAATTTGGACCATTATCGCGCTAAAGACTACATTTTTTATTCAATCTTGACCAACATTGCACAGTTTGTGTATGACCATAATATCTTGGACGAGTTCGATAATGGGCCCAATGAGACCAGTAACACCAGAGTTATTGCCCCTTTTTCATGCAAAAAAAGTGCAAAAGTGCCCTTTTGCAATGTATAGACTTTTATTTTCCATTCAATCTTAACCAAACTTTCATAGTTTGTGTATGACCAACAGATCTCAGCAGACGCCAAAAATGGGCCAGATCGTGTTTCCAGTTATTGCCATTTGTTTATTAAAAAAATATACAAAAATGGACATTATTCAGGATAGAGAGAGACATTTTTCATCCAATCTTCACCAATCTTGCACAGTTTGTCTATTACCATGAGATTACAGTCGAAGTCGCCTATAAGCAAGATCGGACCAGAAACACCAGAGTTATTGCCCTTTGTTTGTGAAAAAAATATGCAAACATGGACTTTATTCAGGATAGAGACTTTATTTTTCATCCAATCTTCACCAATCGTGTACAGTTTTTCTATGAACATAAGACTACAGGTAAAGTCGAATATAAGCATGATCGTTTTAGAAACACCAGAGTTATTGCCCCTTGTGTTTGAAAAAAAACATCAACAAGTTATCAATGATTGGCTTGCACACACGATTTTTGATTCAATGTTGACCAAACTTACACAGTTTGCATATGACCATAAAAATTTGTTGATAAAATTTGATTTCCAACAGTTGCAAACCTTGCATGCAGTTATTTGTACATGCAACTTTGATGTCTTCAGAGCCTGCATTAACATCATTTATCATCATTGGAAAGAAAATTATCCAAGAAAATGCTAAACTTTACCTTATAGCACAGCCATCGCAATTATCGCATTGCAACTAGTTTTCCAAAACTGTTTGCAAAAAGACATCAAAATCTACTGTTTCTGCATTTTCCAGAATTGTCAATGACTTAATGAAAAAGGGTCAGGTAAGAATATCGAGAAAAATGATTTGAGAACCATTAGCGAAAAAACACACATCCACTACCCAACTCATACTTTAGTTAGCCCATTGCACTAACCGATGTTTTAAATTAAAATTGATCCTACCCCCGCTGTGTATCGTTCTGATACCTGAATTTTCAAACCTGTCACAACAGTATGGTCTTCATCTATAGCAGTTCTCAGGTGAGCGCTTTGGGCCATCATGGCCCTCTTGTTTGATAAATAAGTGTTGTTGTTTTTTTTATAGCATCTACTTCAAAACAATGTTTAAGGATATTACAGATATGTTTTGAATATTCATTTAGTTTGAGAATCTTTTTGACCAGGTGACCATTTACCAAATAAAAAAATAAAATAAAATAATAAATCCCTACCTACCCTAATTTTTTTGGGCATGTAACCTGAAACAAACATATTTTTTTTTACGCCTTATGAGCAGTTGTAATGACCAGATTTCATGACTTGTGAAAGTTATCTGTAATATAGAAGTGTGTGAATATTTCATGACATTCGGGTGTGACTGCAGCAACTATTAGCAGCAGACAATCATGTGCGCTGTCTTGGTTTAATCACTGTCTGAGACTGTTAACAGAATTATTGTAGATCACTTTTGGTAAATAAATAGAAACTGATCATAAAACATATTTGTGTCTTTTGATTACAAATAAATCAGGGATATAAATTTACACTGGCCCAGCCAGCAATGGAGAGTTGTCTTGCAGCTGGGCAACAGGATCCAACCAGTAATGGAGAGTTGTCTTGCAGCTGGGCAACAGGATCCAACCAGTAATGGAGAGTTGTTTTGCAGCTGGGCAACCGGATCCAACCAGTAATGAAGAGTTGTTTTGCAGCTGGGCAACCGGATCCAACCAGTAATGAAGAGTTGTTTTGCAGCTGGGTAACCAGATCCAACCAGTAATGAGCCTGCATTTTTGGCAGGATTTTCTCATATTGCACACGTAAAATGCATATATAAAACAATTGAGGCGCGTCGTGGGAAAACCAGACTTAATGCATGTGCGTTAAGTGTCGTCCCGGATTAGCCTGTGCAGTCCTCACAGGCTAATCCAGGACAGCACTTTCCGCTTTTACGGTATTTTCTGTTTCCATTAAGTCTCTTCTAAACATAAATCCACTGTAGGCAGAAAGTGCCGTCCTGTATTAGCCAACACACAAAATGTTTGACAGTGTTACATAAATGTGTTGACACCTAGGATATTTCCCCAAGAAGGTTCTAACGAGGTCGAGTGCCGTATGATGTCAAGGCTGGGCTCGTAGGTTACAGTGATTTTTTTTATGGCCAATTTGTGGCCGAAATTCCACCCCAGACCCCTGCTTAAAATGTATATATTTTTCCCCTATTTTTAACTCTAAATGCCCCTCAGAATGTAAGCATTTTTTTTTTTTTAAAGAACAAAATCAGACAAAAATTGACTAAGAAAGAGGATTTTTTGTTATTTTTCATCGAACAAAGTTAAAGCAAAATCTAAGTTATCATTAGTTGCGGCAAAACAATTGATTAATGTGTAGTAACACAGTAGAATATAAACATGTAAATTTACTAATAATGCTTTTCTAACAAAACTCCCTGTTTGCCGCAAAATTCCCGATCTGAAGGGCCCCACCACCGTTCCCCCAAACGTGAAAAAAACACTGGGTTATCAAGGTAGCGAGCTCAGATGACTTAGACCCCCTGAATTTTAGTTTATATCTGATGCATTTCCCAGGTTTCCTGCATGACATAACATTAAACTGAACTCCAAAGGTAGTCTTTCAAGTTCTGTATTAATGTTTTGCATTTGTTCACACAGCTGTGGCATCATCGGTATGTGTACACAGGTCCAGTCTCATGTTTATGATTTGTTCATACAGATGTACATGTATATTTGTGTTCTGTATTTGTTCACACAGATGTGATTTCACTGGCACTCAGGTCCATATTCATGTTTGCTATTTGTTCACACCAATCTATACGTGTGTTCTGTATAATTGTTCACACATTATTCTTATTTTGTATTTGAAACACATCTGTGACATCACAAACCAATGTTACATGGTATGTGCATGTTTGAAATTTGCTCTATATTCAAATTTGTTCACACAGCTGTGACTTAATTGGCACACAGGTCCATAGTCATGTTCTTTATTTATTCGCACATTATTTGTGTTCTGTATTTGTTCACATATTATTCATGTTCTTTATTTCTTAACACATTATTCATGCTATGTAATAGTTCACACATTTCTCAAGTTTTGTGTTTTATCGCACATTATTCATGTTCTGTATTTCTTAACACATTCACATTCTGTATTTGATCACACATTACTAATGTTCTGTGTTTGTTCACAGAGTACTCATGTTATGTATTTGTTCACACATTACTCATGTTCAGTATTTGTTCCCACAGTACTCATGTTCTGTATTTGTTCACACATTACTTATATTCAGCATTTGTTCACAAATTACTCATGTTCTGTATTTGTTCACACATTACTCATGTTCTGTATTGTTCCCACAGTACTCATGTTCTGTATTTGTTCACACATTACTCATGTTCTGTATTGTTCCCACAGTACTCATGTTCTGTATTTGTTCACACATTACTCATATTCAGCATTTGTTCACACATTACTCATGTTCTGTTTTTGTTCACACATTACTCATGTTCTGTATTGTTCCCACAGTACTCATGTTCTGTATTTGTTCACACATTACTCATATTCAGTATTTGTTCACACATTACTCATGTTCTGTATTTGCTCACACAGCTGTGACTTCACGGGCACGCAGGAGGAGCTGGATGAGCACCTGAAGACGTGCAAGTTTGAGAGCATGAAGGAGTTCCTGCAGCGGACCGACGAGCGCATCAGTGACCTCCAGTTCTCGCTCAACTCCAAGGACCAGGAGATCTCCTTCCTGCGGTCAATGCTCGGGAAGCTCTCCGAGAAGGTGGAGGCGCTCGAGAAATTCACAGACGTGAAAGTCCGTAAGTGGCATCTGCTTTTAATAGCAACTTTTTAGTCTTAAAATGGCGTCTGCTTTTATTAACATTTTGAAAGTCTGAAAGTTGTGTCTGCGTTTTTATTGGCTATGTAAAATTCCGGAAATGGTGTCTGATTTTATAGGAATGTGCAAGTCCATAAATGGCATCTTCTGTTATTGGCAATGTGAATTTCGTTACTTTCCGTAAGTGGCGTCTGCTTTGATTGTTTTGGCTAATAGGCTACATTGCCTACATTCTACTGCTACACAAATTGTAACCTACATTACTTAAAGAAAGAAGATGAGCATCTTTTAGATTATTTACCAGTGGTGTTTGCGTAGAAAATGTCTGATCTTCAGGTTTTAAAGCCCTGTAGATTTTGTGGCTTCCATTAGTTGCGATGGTGTTGAAAATTAATAAAATTAATTCTGGTAATTCGAAAGTGCAGTTTGAATTTGGTATAAAAGATCAATTGATTAACTTTATGTTTTCTCAGAAAAACGTTTTGCAGTCTGGATAGAGAAAACGGCATTTTGCAAGAGTGATGTTTAGACCTCATAGGAAGAAATGTGCATGCAGTGTTTTTTTTGGGGGGGGGCCAGTTTGGGGCTGAAATTCGGCCCGATTTTCCTGCTTAAAAAGTATATATTTTTGACCTATATTAACCTTAAAATTCCCCTCAAAATATAAGACTTATTTGAAAAATAAAATTAACCAAAATATGACAAAAACTGACTTAAGATAGAGGAATTTTTGTAAACAATCCCAGAAATTTTCATAAAACCAAGTTGGTGCATAATCTATGTTATAAGTTGTGACAAAACAATTGATTAATGTTGTATAACTAAGTAGAATATAAAAATGTAATAATGTTTTTAAAAAAAAAAAATCCCCTTATGGCGTAAAATTTCCCATCTGAAGGGCCCCACCACCTTTCCTTCATAGGTGAGAAAAAACAATGGCATATGATACGATTCAAACTGCAACAAATGATGTATTTATTGCCAAACCAGTGGCATGCATGAATAAATTTTGACATGAATTCCATACTTCATTTCTTGTAGATCATCTGTAATTGAATTCCTGTCTGTTTAACATAATTGATTGACATAGTTGTGCTTTTAGTCAGAAACATGGCTCCTTCATGCCGGAATTTATGTCTCGTTTTACGAGAGTGGGGGAAGATAGACTGTGTCTGATTTACAAGCGGTCAGATTGAATATTGGTGACCAGTCCAGATGTAACAAAAGCAATTTTACTGCCAGAAGCTATTGTCTGCATGATTGCTCCTAATTGTTCATGTGTAGAAACCCCATCTAACCTCACCGCCACCCCTCTGCCCAAACCCCATCTAACCTCACTGCCACCCCTCCGCCCAAACCCCATCTGCCCAAACCTCATCTAACCTCACCGCCACTCCTCCGCCCAAACCCCATCTAACCTCACCGCCACCCCTCCGCCCAAACCCCATCTAACCTCACCGCCACCCCTCCGCCCAAACCCCATCTAACCTCACCGCCACCCCTCCGCCCAAACCCCATCTAACCTCACCGCCACCCCTCCGCCCAAACCCCATCTAACCTCACCGCCACCCCTCCGCCCAAACCCCATCTAACCTCACCGCCACCCCTCCGCCCAAACCCCATCTAACCTCACCGCCACCCCTCTGCCCACATGCATCTCCATACAATCAGTTACCGTCCAAACATCCATGCGCCGGAGGACTTTAAGTCTATTTATATTGCATTATAAAGAGATGTTCAGGCTAATCCAGGACGACACTTTCCGCCTTTATGGTATTTTCTCTTTCATGGAAGTCTCTTATAATCATAAATCCACTGTAGGCGGGAAGTGACGTCCTGGATTAGCTTGGGCGGACTGCACAGGCTGATCCGGAACTACACTTTATGCACATGCATTAAGCCCGGTTTTCCCACGACATGCCTGAAATGCCTGCGTGTTTAACATGCCAGTAGTGTTTGAAGCAGTATTTTGTTGTCACTGCTGTTGATGCTGATGTTGCTGTTGCAGAGCTGCTGGAACACAACCAGAGCAAGGTCCTCAGGGAGATCAACGAGTCAAGAAGGGAGTACGCCGTCATAGCGGTATGTGTACTCTGTCATGGCGGTATATGTACGCTGTCATAGCGGTATGTGTACGCCGTCATAGCGGTATGTGTACGCCATCATAGCGGTATGTGTATGCAGTCATGGCAGTATGTGTACGCCATCATAGCGGTATGTGTACGCCGCTATAGCGGTATGTGTACGCCATCATAGTGGTATGTGTACGCCGTCATAGTGGTATATGTTCGCCGTCATAGCGGTATGAGTACGCCGTCATAGCGGTATGTGTACGCCATCATAGCGGTATGTGTACGCCATCATAGCGGTATGTGTATGCCATTATAGCGGTATGTGTACGCCGTCATAGTGGTATGTGTACGCCGTCATAGCGGTATGTGTACGCCATCATAGCGGTATGTGTACGCCATCATAGCGGTATGTGTATGCTGTCATAGTGGTATATGTACGCCGTCATAGCGGTATGTGTACGCGGTCATAGTGGTATGTGTACGCTGTCATAGCTATTATGTACGCCGTCATGGCGGTATGTGTACGCCATCATAGCGGTATGTGTACACGGTCATAGCGGTATGTGTACACCATCATAGCGGTATGTGTACGCCGTCATAGTGGTATATGTACGCCGTCAAAGCGGTATGTGTACGCTGTCATAGCAGTATGTGTACGCCATCATAGTGGTATGTGTACGCCGTCACAGTGGTATGTGTACGCCGTCATAGCGGTATGTGTACTCTGTCATAGTGGTATATGTACGCCATTGTAGCGGTATGTGTACGCCATCATAGCGGTATGTGTATGCCGTCATAGTGGTATATGTACGCCGTCATAGCGGTATGTGTACGCTGTCATAGCGGTATGTGTACGCCATCATAGTGGTATGTGTACGCCGTCATAGCGGTATGTGTATGCCGTCATGGCGGTATGTATTCTCCATCGTAGCGATATAGGTATACTGTCATAGTGCTATGTGTATGCTGTCATTGCAGTTTGTGTACTCCGTTATAGCTGTATATGTACGCCAGCATAGCGGTATGTGTACGCCATCATAGCAGTATGTCACAGCATCCCACATGCGGCTAGAACATGTAATGTTTTATCCCTGTGTACTGGTTTAAAACATTGTTTTCAGTTTGTGTGTTTAATAATACTCTGCTTATAGATCACAAATTATCTTACTAACCGTAGTTACCATGTCATGGCATTACCCATGTGTTGAAATTGACTTGTTAATTATGCCTTCCTCCCCATCGAAGATGGCGGGGAATATTAGTTTGCTAATGTTGGTTGGTCGGTCATTCGGTTGATCAATTTTCGTTTCCGCAATCTGACTTAGTCCAACAGTTTTCATCTGATCTTCACCAAACTTCATGCAGATGGTTGTTGGCACAATGTCTCGGCCAAGTTTGATAATCAGCCAAGTCGCCTCATGAATTGTGGAGTTATGGCCCTTGAATAATTTCAAATTTGCTTTTTTTAGCAATTTCCACTCTCTAAATCCAACAGTTTTCATCTGATCTTCACCAAACTTGATGAAAGTCCCTTGTGGGCATAATATCTCGGTCAAGTTCAATAATCAACCAAATTGCCCAAGGAATTGTAGAGTTATGGCCCTTGAATTATCTAAAATTAGCCTTTTTCACCGTTTCTGCTCTGTGTGTCCAACAGTTTTCATCCAATCTTCACCTTTGTTGAAAATGATTGAGAGCATAATATCTCAGCTAAGTTTGAATATCACAAAAATTGACCCAGGAACTAAAGAGTTATCACCCTTGATTTATCTAAAATTTTCCACATTATCAGTTTCTGCTCTCTATGTACAACTGTTTCATCCGATCTTCACTAAGCTTGGTCATATCTTACAAGATTGATTTTAACTCAGAATGGCAACGAATACAAAAATTGATATTCGAATATTCGATTGATAAAGTAATAGAATATTCAAATATTTGATCTTAAGATGCAGTAATTATTATTATGGTAATGTTAAAAAGACTTAATTGTGCGATATGTAGTTACTACAAACGTATGGCTAGAAAACCACCGCCAACACACGGACAAAGCGCTACATATTATTATTATGTTTTGTATTATATTTGAGAAAAACGCAGCCCTCGATTAATCTCTTTGTTGACAACTATGCTGCCTGTTCCCACGACTTTCAAGCATGTGTTCAGAGTACCACAAACCATCGGATATACCTTGGGACGCGATGCGTTATTTCAGAGCACACGTACGCAGTAACACCCATTATCATCCACAAGACGCTTTCATCTCCTACTACTGATAAAGAGACAATGGTCCAGATAATGGGATTAACATGCAGTAACAACAAACTGTCAGCTACTTAACAATAGGGTGCTAAATTGACTTTGACAACTTAGGCTAAAAAAAATATATTATTTGTTTCTCCGGCAGCGCCGCAACGTTTTTTTGGCCCGCCACGAATTTGATTTAAGGCCAAAAAATGTGTAATTAACTATTTTTTGACGATCGCACCCGGGTTTTAAAGGAGAAGTCCAGAAATATGTTAATAAAAATAAAACTTTGCAAAAATTGTTTCTAATGGGCATGTTACCGAACAGAATGCAAAAACTACGCATTGAAATCTGTGAATTATTAACATTTTGGTAACTTGCTATCGTCTAAACAAGGATGTACATCATAGTATATTCCGTTCGTACCAAGTGCTTTTGAACAATGCCTTTTGTAAATAAGAAACAGATTTCGGACGAATAAACACCATACACGTTCATAAGAACTATTACTAAAATTACGATGTATTGAATTAGATCCCATGGACAGCGGTATAAAATTAAACGAATCCGCATTTTAACATAGCGGAAGAAGAGTAACCCGGTGGAGATTTCGGTATTTCCAGTAACTTTCTTCCTGTCTGATTTAATTATATAAATCAGATACACACAAATTGTGAAATACTGTGTAAATTTTGTAAAAAAAGTCATATTCTATTAGGAACCTTTATAAATAGCATCTTTTTGTTGATTTAAACTTTTGTTTGTAGATGCTATTGCTTGTGTAAAAGCATTCCATATTTTTTGAAGATAATCTGTGTCAATATAAGTTTTTTGGAAACAAACGAAAATGCCAGCTGCATTGACAAGTGTTGATTTTTCTTTCCTAAGATTATTGGTGATTTATTGCAAAAAGAATTCCTATTTTTGACAGTTATAAAAATATGAATTACGAAAAGCTAAATTCTATAAATAGAAGTACTTTAATGCTGATGGTATATCAATTTGAAGGCACTTATGTTAATTATGAACATTCAAATTAATTGTCTTTTTACGTCAGCTTGCATAAATTACCGTTTGTGATTAGTAAATCTATATTTAGAATTTTATAGAAAGGGATGCTTATATTGTTATTAAAACTTAAAATTGTCTTTAATCTGTACTTATTTACTTGTGCTAATAAGCCATTACATATTGCCAATAGAAAGGAGTAGGAGAAAAAAAAAAAAAAAAAACATTTGCCCTCCCTCCTGATTTTTTTGAAAAAGTGCCTGAGAAACGATTCATTAATTTTTTTAGCCTTACCTTCATACTAGAAGTTAAGGCGACATGAATGCTTGATATTTAGGGGCTAACATTGACATATACTGTACTTTGTATGCTAATTAAATTTGATTAATCAGACAGGTAAGTATTGGAGTACCTAAAACATATTTGAATATTTTTAATTATTCGAATATTCGAATATTCGTTGCCATCCCTACTTTTAACCTAGAGGGGGCATAGCTGTTTTACAAACAGCCCTTGTTTAATTAAGAAAGAATATTTTCACACAACCAAATTGCTAAGAAGCTCTATTTATTAATCAATTTATTAATAACAGTAAAAATGTGCCTAATCTATGAAAATTGAATAAGAGGTTTTAGGTGCACTGGCATCATTCATTTGTTGCAAAATATATCATTAAACTTTGGAAGTTTGATACTGCATGTATAATACTGCATACACTTATAAGAGGATAAAATGATTGTTACATTGAGTTCAATATCATGTGACAACTTGAATCAACCTCTTCTGATTCATCTGGATTTCAGTCATATATTTAAGATGTAATGTTCGATTTATTGTTCTTTATCGGCCAATAAACGAATGCATCACAACAATAAAGAATTGTTTATTGGCCAATATACAATGATAATGCAAAAAAAAATTAGTTTGATTCTAACATGATTTGACAAATTTTTTTGCAATCGTAATTGTAACAACATTTTACTATGCTCCACCCGGAATGGGGACTAGTTTTTGCATTGTTTATTGGGTAGTTTAACAACGATAATTTTGTTGTCTTTAGAAAAATTAGCAAGTATCATGTTAGATGGAATGTAAAATACAAAACTGCAAAATGACATAGTGCATTATTATTCACACAATGTGTTTGTATTTATGGTATAAGTAAGTGCATTATTATTCACACAATGTGTTTGTATTTATAGTATAAGTAAGTGCATTATTATTCACACAATGTGTTTGTATTTATTGTATAAGTAAGTGCATTATTATTCACACAATGTGTTTGTATTTATAGTATAAGTAAGGCACTTTCATTTTAAAAATAGAGATGGGTTGTAAATTTATGCATTTATAAATGACTTATAACTGAATTAAAAGCAAATCCTTGAAAGAAGTAAGCAAGCATATTTGAGACGTGTCGTGGGAAATCCTGACTTAATGACCGTGCATTAAGTGTCGTCCAGGATCAGCCTGTGCAGTCCGGCTAATCCAGGACGACACTTTCTGCCTACAGTGGATTAATGTTAGAATTGACTTCTAGGAAAGGACAATACCATAAATGTGGAAAGTGCCATCCTGGATTAGCCTGTGCGGACTGCACAGTCTAATCCGGGACAACACTTTACGCACATGCATTAAACCCAGTTTTCCCACGACACGCCTCAAATCCTTGAAAGAAGTAAGCAAGCGTGTTAATTCTTGTTCTCGACAACTGTTTTATTTGATGGATTTGCAAATATACATTAAGGTTATCATAGAACAATGTTGCTTATATATAAAAGCAGCAGTCCAGAAATATGTTAGTAAAAATCAAACTTTGCAGAAATCGTTTCTAACTGCTATCTTATAGATCAAAATACAAAACACCACATTGAAATCAGTAAAATGATAACATTTTGGTAACGTTTTATCGTATAGTGATCTGTATGCGATAGCTGGTGATGCCTCTGGAGTAAATCAGCAAGTACATTAATTAGTGTATATTCCGTTCGTACCAAGCGTTTTTGAATATATACATTATATAATGCCTTTCGTAAATAAGAAACAGTTTTCAATCGAATAAATGTCATTAACGTTCATTAGAACTAATGCCAATTTAAGATGTACTGAATTATATTCTATGGACTATGGGTTTAATGGTAATGTTTCCTTGTGGTTTCAGTATTTGATTGGAACATCAGCTGTCTGTGTCATGTTCAGGCAATTTGTCAAGTCAAATGAAGCACATACATTTCTACTATGTTGTATTTTTGTTTTCTCACAAGGTTTTCTGATTGAAAATATCAGTTAGTAACTGTGCAAATGGACAATTTACTTTAAAATTGAAAAAAATAATTATTTCTGAATACTGTATTTGAACTAGCGGATAATTGGAGCATAAAAACATAATTATAATTATTACACATGGTTGTCTTTAATTGAAATCAATGTAACGTTACAGCAAATATGTAAATGACAAATTGATTTAATTATATATTTTGCAACCACTATTAAAAAAGTTTTAAAATAAATAATGTTGCCTGATAGTTAATTCTAACCCATGTTAACTCTGTGCAGTTACATATAATTGAGGCATGTCATGGAAAAACTGGGCTTAATGCTTCTGCATGAAGTGTCATCCCAGATCAGCCTGTGCAGTCCGCTTAGGCTAATGGGGGACAACACTTTCCACTTTTATTAGCTCACCTGAGCACGAAGTGCTCGGTTTCGTGCTCAGTGAGCTATTGGTATAGGGGACCTCCGGCGGCGTCCGTAGTCCGTCGTCCGTATGCCGTCAACAATTGGACCTTTATCGCAATAAAGACTACATTTTTTATTCAATCTTGACGTAACTTGCACAGTTTGTGTATGACCATAAGATCTCGGTTGGTATTGATAATGGGCCAAATTTGACCAGAAAACTTAAGAGTTATTGTCCCTTGTTTGTGGGAAAAAATGCAAAAATTGCCTTTTCGTTCATAGAGACTTCATTTTTCTTCCAATCTTGACAAAACTTCTACGTTTTTTGTATTATCATAAGATCACAGTAGAAGTCAACATTGGGCTGGATTGGGCCACAAACACCAGAGTTATGCCCCCTTTTTTGTTGAAAAATAGGCAAAAATCGCCATTTTACCTTGATTAATACTTCTTTTTTTTCCAATCTTGACCAAACTTCCACAGTTTGTGTGTGACCAAATGATTTCAGCAGGAGCCAAAAATGGATAAGGTTAGGCCACAGACACCAGAGTTATGGCCCCTTGTATGTGAAAACAAATGCCAAAATTGCCTTTTTTGTTCATTGAGACTTTATTTTTTCCAATATTGACCAAATTACCACAGTTTGTATGTGATCATACGTCTGCAACAGATGCCAAAAATTGGTCAGATTGGGCAACAAACATTGGAGTTATGGCCCCTTTGTTAGTGAAAAAAATGCAAAAATTGCCTTTTTCGTGCATCGAGATTTCATGTTTCATTCAATCTTGATAAAACTTCCACATGTTTTTTATGGCCATAATATCTCAACACAAGCAGAAAATGAGACAGGCCACAAACACAGCAGTTATATCCCCTTAATTGTGAAAATTAATGCAAAAGTTAAATTGTAGCAAGACGGGGACTTCATTTTCAACCAGTCTGGACCAGACTTGCACCATTTGTCTAGGACCATAAAATCTTAAGCGAATTTCAATATAGGATGCGTAAATGGCAATACACTCCACTCTTTGAAAGCAAGCATGACATGACCTTTGCACAGCGGTCGCCATTATCTTTCAGAACTGCAGCATTAACACTATTCCTCTGAAATTGCCTGCGAAAAGTTGGATACCAGGGTAGAGAAAATATATCCAGGTCCTTACTTGTTCTATGTTTGAGAGTAAATCAGCTAGACAGATTATTTAAGGACATTATGGCGTACATTCCCACAAGCCTTTCACAACAGTAAGGCTTTCATCTTTGCCAGTATTCCGGTGAGGCCTTTGGGCCATCATGGCCCTCTTGTGTTTTTTTTCTTTCAAGAAAGTCTCTTCTAGTATCTTCTAAAAATACTTCCACTGTAGGCGGAAAGTGCTGTCCATAATTAGCCAGTGCGGATTGCACAGGTTGATCCGGAATGACACCTTACACACATGCATTAAGCCCGGTTTTCCCATGACACACCTCAATTATGTTTCTTCCATAAACCAATACTGAATGTTTTACAGAGAGAAAACAGACTGATGGAAGATTTGAGCAAATTAGCCATTTAAGCTAACACATCATGGACTCCATTTTCTATTTTGTCATTATACTGTGTTTCAAATCCACTAAAATTACCCCCAGTCGAAGCAAGCATAAGGATTTCACTGAAATGAGATTGCTTCAATCCTAATGTTGAAATGGAAGTTAGTAATAAATCCAGATTTCAGTGCAAATAGAATATTGTTCCAAAGTTTTCAAGGAATTCATTGAAACAGTAAGATTGCGTGTTTGTACAATTTGGTGTAATTACTGTTTGCATAATTCATCTATTACAGGATGAGTTGTCACATATAAACAACTATCTGAACATTGGAAATATATCCATGGGAGGTAAGCCTGCATTGAACGAGAACTTTGAATTGAAGAGTTACCTGTCTTGAATAATTAATTAAATTCATTTAGAAAATTCTATTGTGTATACTTTTGAGACATTAGCTTAATGTGTAAAAAAACAATACAACACTTACAAAATTATTATAACTTATTAATCATGAACCATTTGCAAATTATGCGAAAAGTTCTTTGCATAATATAAAACTAATTCAAAATGTCATAAGTTTTAAGTGATTTTCTCAAAATTTCTTGCTTCAGTATAATGGCTTTTTAGCCATTTCCACAGTTTTCGTTCGATCTTCACCAAACTTAGAATTTTACATATTGATTACGCACTAGAGCGGGCATACCAGTTTTACAAACAGCTTGTGTTATTGTTATTTTTTACTGTGCTATTGGCCATCAAGTTTCCAGCTTGCAGCAGTTACGGGTATGCGTGTCATTTCAGCCTACGATCCCCAGCAGATGTTCAAGTGCCGAGGGACCTTTGTGGGACATCAGGTAATATTGTCAACGTTTGGAGGCATTTTAACAGGGTCCATAGGGTCCATGAAAGTGCTTGAATTTTCAGGCTGCTCCTTGAAAAGTGCTAAGAAGGGACTGAGAGTGTTTTTCATAGGTTTTTTTCAGGGCCAGTTTGGGGCGGAAATTCGGCCCCACTCACCTGCTTAAAAAGTATTATATTTTTCCCCTATATTTACATTAAAATTTTCCTCTTAAGATAAGCTTTATTTTGAAAAAACAAAGACCAAAATCGGACAAAAATTGGCTGAGATAGAGGAGTTTTCATAAACAATCCCAGCATTTTTTCATCAAACCAAGTTAATTCAAGTTATCATTTGTAGCAAAACAATTCATAAATGTTTTATACGTGCATCAAAGTAGAATATAAACATGTAATTATGTTTTTCTAAAGAAAAATCCATTTTGCCGTAAAATTCCCCATCTGAATGGTCCTGGCACCTTTCCCCCAAAGTTGAAAAAAAAACACTGGTTTAATAACGCTCATTTAGATGTAGATAATTTTTAAAATGCTTAAAAATGTTTTGAGAAATGAAAGAAATCACTAAAAGCCAGTTGTACTATGTAAAATGTATTGCACTCATTACTTTTAAAACCCTTTTTCCTTTAAACAGGTATCAGCATCTGTTCTTGTTTCTCAATAGCATTTTTGTTTCCTATTGGAAGTCTTGTTTTCACACGTATGTTCTATCTACTACAGACATTTTCATTAATAATGATAATAACGAGCCTCGCAATGTAGAAAACTGCCAATTACGCATGAAAGTAACTTCCTTGATGATTGTATCACCAAAACTAGCATGTCTACATTACTGTTCATGCGGACATTCAGTGTTATTTATGGCCAAATTCGGCCCCATTCTCGTGCTTAAAAAGTATATATTTTTCCCCTATATTTACCTTAATATTTCTCTCAGATTGTAAACTCTATTTTGAAAAAAAAAGACCAAAATCAGACAAAAATTGACAGAAATTCTCATAAACAATCGAAGCAATGTTTCATCAAACCAAGTTAGTGCATAATGTAAGTTATCATTTGTAGCAAAACAATTCATGAATGTTTTATATCAAAGTACAATATATATATGTTATTCCCCTTTTCTGCCTGCCACCTTTCCCCCAAATGTGAAAAAAAAGCAGTGACATGACGCCGCACTCTGTTCTTGCAGGGCCCAGTCTGGTGCCTGTGTGTCTTTGGAGACTTCTTGTTCAGTGGATCTTCTGACAAAACCATCAAGGTGAGGTTCAGTGCGAGCCAATCTCATTAAAATCATCTCCAGTCTGACGCTACTATATTATCAGCTGACTGGATCTGATGAATTTGCATTAGGGGTCACGTTCAGATGACCTTTTCAGGAGCCAATCAAACTGTTGCCTTCAACATGTTGTGGTATAACTTCATAGATAAACCACACATACTATGCATGAAATTACTGTGAACTTTTAATGTTTACTCGCCTAAGGTACCACTATATCCATTTTATCCACGTGAAAATTAACTGTAAATGATTTATTCCCGAGGATCAGCTGGAAATGCATCACTTTTTCAAAAACCGTGGCCAAACTTTGCTGTGTAAACAAGCAATTTCATTGGGCGCAGCAGGGCTGATGTTTTATTGTTCGGAAGGTCATTTGGACGTGACCTGTTATACGGTCTTCAGATCCTAACAACGTTAAATTTGATTTTAATGAGATTGAGTTCAGGGCTGACCTGTTAAGTTTACTTTCAGATCACTGAGTATGTGCTTTATTATTGTTTGTTATCTTTGATGAACTGTTAAGGTATATTAATGATTATTACTATTAATAACAACTGTAAATGTAATCAATTCTGGTCTGGTAAGTTCTAACCACTAGGTCTGTTAGTGTTAGTGGGGCCAATTTGTCAATAAATTATACACTATACTTATACTACACAAGTGTACAGTTTTTTGTTATGTTTTATTCCAAACTGCAAGGTTTTACAAACCATCTGACCAAACCTCTAATGAGTTATATAAGGGTTTGTTACCCAGTATTTGTATCAGTACCACACCCCTTTACAAGACTAGTTATGTTCCCCATCGAAAATGGCGGGGTATATTGGTTTGCTAATGTCGGTCGGTCCGTTGGTCGGTCGGTAGACCACTTTCGTTTCTGTTCTCTAAGTTCAACAGTTTTCATCTGATCTTCACTAAACTTCATGAATATGTTTGTGGCCTTAATATCTAGGTCAAGTTCGATAATCAGCCAAATCGCCCTTGGAATTGTGGAGTTATGGCCCTTGAATTATCTAAAATTGGCCTTTTTAGCCGTTTACGCTCTCTAAGTCAAACAGTTCTAATCAAATCTTCACCAAACTTCATGAACATGTTTGTAATAATAATGTCTAGGTCGAGTTTGATAATCAGCCAAATCACCCCAGGAATTGTGGAGTTATGGCTTTGAATTATCTAAAATTAGCCATTTTTGCCGTTTCCACTCTGTGAGTCTAACAGTTTTCATCCAATCTTCACCAAACTTCATGACAATTGTTTTAATAATCATATCTAGGTCAGGTTCGATAATCAGCCAAATCACCCCAGGAATTGTTGAGTTATTGCCCTTGAATTATCTGAAATTGATAACCAGTCAAATCAGTCCAGGAATTGTGGAGTTATTGCCCTTGAATTATTTGATTTTTTTCATTTTTTAGCGGTTTATCCAATCTTCACCAAACTTCATGAACATGTTTGTGGGAATAACATCTTGGCCAGGCTTAATAATCAGCCAAATGAACTAAGAAATTGTGGAGTTATGGCCCATGATTATCTAAAATTAGCCTTTTTAGCTATTTTAACCTCAAAGCATAACTGTTTTACAAACAGCTCTTGTTAACTATTTAATGTATCAATGTTTGAATAATGTGTGTGTAGCGAGGCTTCAATGATTAACCTCTCTCTGGTCTGCAGGTGTGGGACACAGGCAGCACGTACCGCTGTATGAAGACTCTCGAAGGTCACACGGGGATCGTACTGGCGCTGTGCACGTATGGAAACAAGCTGTTCTCTGGATCTCAGGACTGCAACGTCATTGTCAGTAACAGAAGGGGTCACCACTAAAATCTTTAGTGCTCAAAACTTTTAACGGCTAATTAAGCTGCTGTTCAAATTCGGATGAAGTTATTTATGTAAGTTAGACATTACAGTTTTTAATTGAGAGTTTATTGTGTATGAATTTTATTCTGAATTAATAAGATTGATAAATGAGTTGTTCGTATTATCAATTGTTTTTGCATATTCGTTTTACTGGCCTTTAGCTTGTTTGGCTGTAAAAGTTTTGAGCAATGAGGCCCAAGTACTGCAGCATTGGACTTGATGTGATATTAGAATTGTGGCGCGTCGTGGGAAAACCGGACTTAATGCATGTGCGTAAAGTGTCGTCCCGGAATAGCCTGTGCAGTCCCCACAGGCTAATCCAGGACAGCACTTTCTGCCTACAGTGGATTTATGTTTAGAAAAGACTTCCTTGAAAGAAAATACCATACAAGCGGAAAGTGCTTTACTTTACGCACATGCATTATGACCGGTTTTCTCATGACGCGCCACAATTGTTTTTTCTTATTACTTGTCTAATATCTCCAATGCTGTCAAAGACATCAATGATATGAATTATATTCTCTAAAAAATATAATCATTAAACAGCTTTAGTGAACAACACTACTGTTTGTAAAGAATACCATCGAATCCTTGTTCTCCAGATCTGGAATATCGACAATGACTTTGCTAAGTTGAAGGTGATTGAGGCCCACGAGAATCCCGTCTGCACGCTGGCCTCGGCCAGGAACATGCTGTTCAGCGGATCACTGAAAGTCATCAAGGTACGCACAGATATGCTGACTGATCTGGGGAGTGCTTCTTTCTCCTCTAAGCTGATTTCCTCCTTTAAGCTAATTTCCTCCTTTCAGCTGATTTCCATCTTTAAGCTGATTTCCTCCTCTAAGCTGATTTCATCATTTCAGCTGATTTCCTCCTTAATGCTGATTTCCTCCTTTAAACTGATTTTCTCCAAAACTAATTTTCTCAAAGCTGATTTCCTCCTTTCAGCTGATTTCCTCCTTTACGCTTATGTCTTCCTTTCAGCTGATTCACTCCAGCAGCTTACATCCACCTTTTAACTTTCACGTTCTAAATTTAAACAGTGTTTTTAGCTCACCTGAGCTCAAAGTGCTCATGGTGAGCTTTTGTGATCGCCCGTTGTGCGTGCGAGTGTGCGTCGTCAACTTTTCATTCAAATAACATCTTCCTCCTTCACCAAACTTCACAGGAATGATCCTTGGGTGGACCTCTTTCAAAGTTGTTCAAATCTTTCCGGTCCGCTGAATATGTAGGTCACCAGAGCTAAAAATAGATTTTAAAAGTGAAAACTTAAAAAATCTTCTTCTATGAAACTGCAAGGCTCAGACCTGGGGGTCACATGGTTTATATAGAATATTTAGCAAAATGACTTTTAAAATCTCTTCTGAAACCACAAGGCCCAGAGGTTTCATATTTGGTATGTAACAAACTATAGTGGTCCTCTACAGAGATTGTTCAAATTATGCCCCTGGGGTCAAAACTGGCCACGCCCCGGGGGTCTCATGGTTTATATAGAATATATAGCAAAATGACTTTTAAAATCTTCTCCTCTGAAACCGCAAGGCCTAGAGGTTTCATATTTGGTATGTAACATCCTATAGTGGTCCTCTACAAAGATTGTTCAAATTATGCCCCTGGGGTCAAAACTGGCCACGCCCCAGGGTCTCATGGTTTATATAGAATATATAGCAAAATTACTTTTAAAATCTTCTCCTCTGAGATCGCAAGGCCCAGAGGTTTCATATTTGGTATGTAACATCCTTTAGTGTTCCTGAACAAAGTTTATTCAAATTATGCCCCTGGGGTCAAAACTGGCCACACCCCGGGGGTCACAATTTATAGATTTTGCATAACGAGAAATTGCATGAGATTGCTTATGGTGTTAGTTGGGTCAAGGTCACTGTTTTGAAATTTAGAAAAATGCTTCCACTCAGTAACTCGAGAAAGAAATTAATTTTTTTAATTGGCCCCTACTATACAGTTTGTTTTAGAAAAAATGCCAGACACTCTGACAAGCACATGAAAAGGCGAACGCGCTGTCCTCGGACAGCTCTTGTTGAAATCATACCCTGCTTATGTGACTGTGGGAGTTAAATGTATTTATTTATATGTCTGGTGATAATAATCAATCTGTCAATTAGTAATAAAATGATGATTTGTTGTTCTTAATATGATGTTCAATAACCTGGAGTGTTCTCTGTTTGACGGAAAACTTTATGTCGTAGAATATTTATGAAAAAAAGGATGTGCATGCATTATACTGCTAAAATGTGTTCATATCTTTCGCTAACAGCTATTCTGAATGGGACATGACTTTCTGTCCCACTTAGCTACACATGAAGTTTGAAGTTTCCACTTCCAAATCTTTTCAGATCTGGGACGTGCACACACATGAGCTGAAGCGTGAGCTGACGGGACTCAACCACTGGGTTCGAGCCCTGGTTGCCATGGGCAACCTCCTGTACAGTGGCTCATATCAAACCATCAAGGTAACGGGTTGGTTAATGCCTATCCACTAATTGTACATGTAATGGTTCATTAAAGTGTACACGTAATGATTCATTAAAGTATTGGTTAAACTTGTTAATTTTATGCTAAGTGGTGAAATATAGAAAAATATCAGTGAGATAAATCCTTATATCACTCACTGTGCTGGACTACTTGTTTTAATGTAAAAAAATTACTCCATAGCATATAATAAAAAGAACATTTGTTTGTTTTCGGTGTGATAAACGTTATATCATCACTGAAAAGGGATACAATTTACATATTTTCAGTCGTGCAAGTAATATTAATTGTCTCCCTTTTCTGTGATGATATAATGCATTATCACACCGAAAAACAAACAAATATCCTCTATTTATTTGGTTTAATAATTACAGTGAGAGTAAATGCAAATACATGTATCATTATGGTGATCAATATTCTTTTTGAAATTTTCTTTTGTTGTGTTCAGTGATAAATTCAGTGCTAATAATGCTGCATTAGTCTTTAATATTCGATAATGTGCAGTTTTAAACAGTGAAATATTGGATGTCATTAGCAGCAAAATGCCAAGACATTAACACATAATAAGATTGTGCAAAAACTAATTGCTTAATACTGCAGCATGGTCTAGAAGGTAGAACTTTATGCCAAAGTGGTGTCAGAAGGAGTGTCAGAAGTAGCGTCAGAAGTAGTCTCAAGTAGTCTCAGAAGAAGTGTCAGAAACGCTTTAAACATTATTTTGTAACAATGAAGTATGTATTGTGATACATCTGAAGTTGTGTAGAACATGTTTGTATCGTTATAGATCTGGGACGTGGAAACTCTGGAGTGTGTACGCTATCTGGAGACGTCCGGGGGTAGTGTGTACAGCATTGCCATCACCAACCACCACATACTGTGTGGCACCTACGAAAATGTGATCCATGTAGGTGTCTGTATGCATATTTGACATCATTTTAAAAATAAACTTAAAAGGATTTGTTTTGAGATTTGAGATTGAGATTGAATTTCAGATGACATGTAAAATTGAGATGTTTACATTCCTGTGTTTGTATTTAAATGGACTCAAAATTGTTTGGCTAGCTCAGTTGGTAGAGCGCTGGACTGTCAATCCGGGGTTCGTGAGTTCGAACCCCAGCCCGGCCACATAACTTGTGTGGGGATTGGTCATGAAATTATTTCTACGGCCATTCTCCCCCTACCTCTGATTCAAGTAGGGCAGTTGTTAGTTTCTGGCATAGGTATGTGCACTTAGTACTGGTAAACCACTTAGATCGGCTAAGCTTGCCCAGGAAAAGTGGAGTAGGTTAATTGACCTCCGTGATATAACTGAAATACTGTTAAAAACGGCGAAAAATCCCCCCCCCCCCAAAAAAAAAAGATGTACCTGCTTTTATAAAATTATAAAGTAAATGTGGTATTCACATACTCTATATCATTTATCATGGATGCTAGAAGTGGGTTACATCATCTTATGATTCTTCAATATGGTGTCACCATTATTCCCAGTCCAAGCTAACCAAAACTCAGATTTCTGTGAACTCACAAAGCTATGAACCATGTAAAAAATAGATGGAAATTTACAAGTATCTTTTATGTAAGCTTTCAATTTCAACTGTTGTTGCCAATGAATGAATGCTGTCATGCCTTTCTATATACCAGATTCTGATTGAGAAGTCTCAACAATGAATATTTTGATACCAACAGCAATGCAATGAAGCTAACAGCAGATATGGGCATAATTTATACTCTTGCACATAGCTAGCATATACATCACAGCTCAAGAGAAATAAAACTTCGACACCCTGTCGCTGAGTCAGAATATTCAATGCAAGTAATTTTTCGGCGAAATTTCGCAGAGTTATTTGGAGTGGTAACAGATACCATCACGAAATCTGCAGCATGCGTACAACTGATTGCTAATGCCAAGTGAAGTGGAGTAAATTACTCCACGATATGTCACGCATTACACAGGTCTACACTAAATCAACTCGCCTCTGACTCGATTGCCCAAACTCTTCGAATCGCAAAATATGTTTGAAGCTTGTCGTGGAAAAACCAGGCTTACTGCGTGTGCGTAAAGTTTGTCCCAGATTAGCCTGTGCAGTCCACACAGGCTAATCTGGGACGGTACTTTTTGCTTTTATGGCATTTTCTGTTTCAAGAAAGCCTCTTCGAAACATAAATCCACTGTAGGCGGAAAGTGCCATCTGGATTAGCCTGTGCGGACTGCACAGGCTAATTCGGGACGACACTGTACGCACATGCAGTGAGCCAGATTTTCCCACGACACGCCTTGTTTGTTTTACGTGATTGGTACTGTATAACTACAGTTGTTGTTGCTATGTTGCTCTTGCAGGTGTGGGAGATCGAGGGATACCAGCAGGTCACCACTCTCCGGGGGCATTCCGGCACCGTGTATGCCTTGGCCGCATGTAATACCCCTGCCGGTACCCGGGTGTTCAGTGCTTCCTATGACAGATCGCTACGGGTAAGTATACCTTGAATATTTCACTGACCATGTAATATCCCCGCCGGTACCCGGGTGTTCAATGCTTTCTATGACAGATCCTTACGGGTAAGTAGATATTGTGTACCTCATTGACCATCTAATACCCAGCCTGTTCCTGGATGTTTAGTGCTTCCTACGACAGATCGCTACTGGTAAGTAGATATTTTGTTCCTTACTGACCATGTGAAGCACCCCCACCCGCCAGAGTGTTTGGTGCTTCCTGTCAGATCACTGTGAATGGGTTGACATTAGAGATGTAGTTTGTTGTAAGCCTGAGCAATATTGTAAAACCCTCTCTAGTACTCAGTATTGAGGATTATGTTAGGAAAGCGGTAAGTATGCATTTCAGTCCCTCCAAAATCTAGGGTGAACAAGTGCAAAGTACACTATAGGAAACATGCTGTATAAATAAAGATTGTGAACCGCTATCTGCCTGTACATTTTAGTTTGACATTAGCGTTGATATTGACTTGACTACTACTATTGCTACCAAGGTGTTGAATCATTGAACAATTCCCACAACTTTTAGGTACTTAATAATGCAAATTTTTTTAAACCAGAAAATGGGTAATGCCTTTGCATATCTCACAAAAGTTGATTGTCATACAATTCTATATGCATGCAAACACCTTGTGTATGCCATATAAAAAGATTTAAGAAAAATGTCCCTTCTTTGTAAACCAATTCTTGTTTTTGAAATTGCATAGAGAAAAACAACATAATTATTTGAACTTAAGTTTTATTATAATTCAACTAAAAACAGACTGATAACTGGCATTTTTTTTGCTATACAAAATTTAACACAGTTCTAACTGCTTGACATGTTAACGCATCTCATTTTCTTCGCCGCTGTTGGGCACATCACTGTGTTCGGTCACTCTGTGGGTGGCAGAGCGCTCTGCTGCCGTTACTTTTTGCCGACAGTGTTCAGGTAGCTGATGAGTTGCTTCATGAAGTCGCTGTGGGTGGGGTAGGGTATGTACATCTCCGGACTGGGGTCTGAAATACAGAGAGAAATTAGCATGGGGCATTACAAGCATTTAGTTGCCTTTGTAAGATATATAACTTAAGTTTTCCAGTTGCAATTTTTAAGAAATAATTTAATTTTCGATTTAGAATTGTTTATCAGCTAATGAACAACGATTTGGAGTTCGGATGCATCGGAAAATTAACTATGAGGGCATTAGTCTGAGTGGTTTAATATACCACATCAGAACGACAAATCAGTGTTTATTAGCTGATCGACAAGGATAATGCGAAAATTATATCGATTCTAACATACCTGACAACGTTTTCTACAATTTCAATGCGAACTATATTTTACAGTTTCGGAACTATTTTTTCAGGTTGTTTATTGGTTGCGACGGTGAATTTTGTTCTTTGTCTATAGAAAACTGTGCGTGTGTCATGTTAAAATATACCCTATCACCCAAATATTCTACCCCACTGCTCCATCTCATTATTTTAAGATGTTCAGATGCAAAAGTATTGTTGTATACCATGTTCGTTTAAAACTTTGTTTAATGGTACATTTTACGTAAAAGAATAAAATATATTTGTTACCAGGGATACCATATTATTTTTGATTTTTCGGGTCTGAGACCGATTGGGTTTGAAAAAGACTGATTGAAATGACGAGCAATCGGTCTGACCAGTTTTCTCTGTATTATCCAGTCACTACAAAAATGGTGATAATCCCCCAATTTCAATACACAATACACACATTTTATGGCCCCAATGCTCTGTAGGTGCGAAAGCCGGTCGATCAGTGATGCGGGATTGACCCCAGGCGTGTCACTATCGATTGATAATTGGAGTTTTTATGCTGCAGTTTGTTGACAGTATTATATGACTGACAGTGATCGGTCTCTAATGTTGATGTCAGAGGTCACTTCTCAAAGATAAAATCGTGTCCAGCTAATATAGACCGCACGTAATCCTTGTGAAAAACGTGCATTTGCTGGATAATTGTATTGCGTTCTTAATGATATAAAATCTTCTTAGATATATAAAATCTAACTTAAAATAAAAAAGAATCATAGCACAAATATTTTTGAATTAAGTGTATTTGCTAGTTGGTTTAATTGACGTTCATGATGTCTCGATCGTTGTTAATTTAGATAATATTAAGTACAACGTGACCATAATGTATTACATTATATAAAGTTAAGTTAAGCAAAACTCATATACCAGACATAGAAACTAAAAAGTTTATTAAAGTTTAAAGTCTGGAAACTTAGTTCATTTTAATAATTTAAAATACAAATTTTCGGACATGCTTATTTTTCGGATATGTATACAGTAACTCGGACACAGAATGGATTTGAGTGATTGAGCCTACAACAACAGCAAAGAATTGGTGTTCTTCTTGTATTGCTTTATCTTCAAACTTTTATGAAGTTAAAAATTCATAATGGACATGGAAATGATTTTTTTTTTAAGTTTAAGGTGTGAAAACGGTCCAGATAATACTAATACTTTATTATACACATTTTCGGACTTGCATCATTTTTGGATACGCATAATTCGGATACAACATGATCATGACCGGCAGACCCAAGGACCGATTGACTTTCAAGAAAAATATGATCCATGTTTGTTACAGTAATAATGCATCTAGCATAAAATATTTAATTAGTTTATGTTCAAATTAAGAGCACGATTCAGAGATTAATAAAGTTTGTTTGTTTTTACTTTTTTAATTAAACATCTGGTTCCTACATGCAAAAATTAAGTATCACCATTAAATACAGTATTTACAATGTTCTTATTGTATAGTGTGTTACCAATGTCTGTGATGTCCTTCAGTCTCGTTTCTCTGGCGGGCAAAGGCTCGCTGCCTGGTAGAACGCGGTAACCTGCCGCAAGAAACAGTTTATACTTAAGAAGTAATTTTCGGCTTATCATTGTTTATTGACCACTAGGCAACAGTTTTGAGTTCTGATGCCTAGGAATTAAACCACGAAGGCACTAGTCCGACAGTGACAGAGAGTTGTTTATTTGCCGATAAACAATGATAATGCAAAAATTATTTCGATTCTAACCTGAGCGGACAAATACTTTTGCAACTGTAATGAGAACTACATTTTACTATGCTCCGCTCAGAATCGGGACTACTTTAAGCATTGTTTATTTGGTAGTTTAACAACGATAATGTTGTTCTTTATCTATAGAAAAACGAGTGAGTATCATGATCTTTCTATTTTATAAACCTAGAAAGTGTGTCGGACAAAAACAAAATACTGCTTTGTTCTTGTCATATTTTAATAAATCCACTTTAATAAATCCATTTTCACATGAGCAAATAATTTCCACAGTTCACGTGTTCATTTCATTGACTTTCCATGATTAGTCGAGTTAAAATGACTTAAATTTAGCTAGACAATCCATTTGTTCACAGTACTATAGATTACGTAACTTAAAGACGTAGCTCTACTGTTATTTTCTGTTTCTTGGTAGACACATTTCTTACAGTCAGTTCCAGTTTGTTAAAGGGACACTCGTGATTAAAATAACAATTGCATATTGTAACATTTTAAATATCTTTACTAATTTGAACCATGAACGACCATTAAAAAAAAAAAATAAGATTTAATAAAGGCTGCTTTTATCAATAATTATTTATTATTAAAGGATTAACATGCGCGTACCTAGATCAAATTAAAAGAACCCAATGAAAGGTAGTCGGTGAGATATATTCGTTACATGCGCTCTCGTATGGTATGAAGCCACTGAGGGTGTATATCCCATACACCATCAGTTACTAACAGTGTAACTAAAATATATCTTAAATTGTCATAACGGGTAGTTCTAATGAACGTTAATTACGTTTATTCGACTGAAAACTGTTTCTTATTTACGAAAGGAATTTTATAATGTCTATGTTCGAAAAACGCTTGGTACAAACGGAATATACACTAATGTACATGCTGATGTACTCCAGAGGCATCACCAGCTATCGTATGCGGATAACTATACGATAAAAAGTTAGCAAAACGCTATTATTTTACTGATTTCAATGTGGTTTTTCGTATGTTTATCTGTAAGATGTTCATTAGAAACGATTTCTGCAAAGTTTATTTTTATTAACATATTTGTGGACTGCTGCTTCAACCTTAAAGAAATTGTTTTGAAGTCCTCATAATAGTAAAACTACTTTAAAATCCACTCAAAAGTAATAGGAACACCGCTATAAACTTCTATCAGATGTAATAGTAAAATAGCTCTCAAGTCCAATGAAATGTACAAATAAAATACAGATAATATTAAACGAAGAAATAATAAATCAGAAAATGTACAGTATGTTTTACCTTGGATGTGGAAGATGAGGCCCGCAAGCATAACAAGTAGAACTCCCATTGTTTTCATGGTGAAGGTTTCTGTAGCAGCTGGCTGATGTCTGTCTCTTCTAGTGGAACTTGAAGTCGTTTGCTTTATAAAGCTGCCGAGAAAGCTGCTCTAACAAGATTAAGGGGGCACAGAAATGTAGTCAGCTTTAAGTATTAAGGAAATTGGGAATAATATGAAGAAATGAAATGGAGATTTCATGTTAACCGTTTTAATTTGTTTTAATTTATCAATGAAATTTTTATTGGGTTTGGAATTTACTGATTCAGAAAAAAGTTATTGAGTTGCTAGGACAATTATTGTGGTTGTTCATGCATGCTAATGAGGGGATGGATGAAAATGAGACAACTCTAGCGACACCGGGTTATTTCAGAAAGTATCATGGTGCAGGGGTGTAATGTGACAGAATCATGATAAATGACCAGGGATAAGCTGTCAGGGAAGGCAAACGGCCATTAAGGCATGACACATACCAGTGTAGCACTGGCGCCATGCTGTCACAGGCGAATGTGAGTGGCCGTGGGTAGGGGGCTTGGGGAAAGTGAAGAGCTGTGTCATCGGTTATAATCTTGCAAATCTAAACCTGTCCATCATCCAGAGAGCAGGAATATCATCAGTGTAGGTTTTCACGTAGGCTGCTTCCAAGGTCGAATGTATGTTTTCTTACACTGCATGATTTACGTCTGTCTCTCTTGACAGATTGGAGATTCTTGCTCTGTTCATCAGAAGCATTTCATGATATATTTTGTAAGTTGTTTATGAATACAGGACTAGAGTTGAAAGCACGCTTATGGAGAATATGACCTGGGGTGTGGTCAGCTTCGTAGTGTTCAATGTATTGTCACAAATTAACCGTCGAATCAAACTAGGGCCATGTTACTGCTGAATCACTTGAATTTGCGGGGTACAGATTTCACGCACTTGTGATTGCGGACATATTTGTGTGGTCTTAAATTCACGCGAATCCAATTTTGAAAAAAACAACAACACCAAATTACGTCGGTTGTGTTTTACAAAAAAACGTCAATTATTCGATGAAACACCAAACTTGGCAGAATACCATTAAGGGTCCTATTGTGACACCTTGTCTGTTGCAATAAACATGACATTGTGTATCAGTACCAGATTAGGCTTTTGATAAGAATGGTCAACTTCTGAAGAATAGGGGCCGCATATTTAGGCGAAACAATATATATTTTATATCAGGTCGTGTCAATCTAACACCTTGTTGTTAATTAAATGCCGACTGAAATATAGGCTCCACATCGGGGGCGCTAATTCTTTACTCAAAATGCCAACTTGTGAAATATAACTGCACATTACCTGTTTTATACCAAATATAAATTTTCAAAGACTTGAAACTTATTTTCAGAGCTTACTGTATTATTATTATATATCTATACATAAAATTTGCATTTTATTTTTACACATTATATTACGAGTGTTCAAAATGGCGCCTATGCGTAACTATGTTATAGAGGTATGAAGCACTTTATTGTATGAAAACAATCACAATATAATGTAAAAGAAATATGATGCATTCATCAGTCTGAACAATTAAAACCCCAGGGATCAAACTCACGACATAGGAGTCATACGAAGAAATGACAGTAGACAGGGCTTTAACCAACTGCGTTATCATGCTTGGTAAAAAGTAGAGTGTAAACTATGGTTATAGAAAATAGGTACTCATAATTATGACGTCAAAATGTAAACATGAAAAGGGCCAAACAAACAAGACCCAAATAATAAATTGATTTTTATCTCAGAATGCGTGCACTCCTTTTTTCATTATATATACCCTGTTTTAACCATTATATGTCAGTACTAAAATCTGAATTTCAGATTTTTTAAAGAAATTGCCCCCTTCAGGCCCTTTCCGATGACATAGTGCCTTTAACTTTCATAGAATAATTGACCACTGGTTTAAAGTTTAGTATAATTATGTATACAGGATTGCAATGTTATATTGCAATATAGGGAACAGTAAAACTAAATACTTTTAAAAGGTCTGTATGCGGATTTGTCGAACTTTGGATATCTCGAAGTCATTTGTGAGCTCCTGTCGACTTTGAGATAACAAAGTTCAGCTGTAATTCCATACAACACACATTGTATTATGTTAAGTTAGAATAAGACGTCAACTATAAAATGAACTTGTAATGTTTCTTGGCTCACATAAATCATTATCTGGTAGTTCATAGGTTGATAAGTTTTTAGGTATGTTTGCTAATTTCAGATATTATTTGTAGTATTTTATACATGTTTCAATTACTTTGTCTTTAAAAATATGTTTATTTTATGGTCGTTACTTCCCTGAAAAACTGTGTCCATGCAATTTTTTTATTTATTTTTTTTCTTGGCGCATAAACTATGTTCATACCCCTACTTCCCTGACTCTTTACGTGCAGGTGTGGAGCATGGACAACATGATCTGCTCACAGACGCTGGTACGCCACCAAGGCAGCGTGGCCAGCCTGGCAGTGTCGCGGGGCAGAATCTTCTCAGGAGCAGTCGACAACACGGTCAAGGTCAGATTGGTGCATGTGAAATTGTTTTTGTTTGTGCAATAACGTCACTCTGTACTTTGTTTTGTATGTTACTTTATTGGTGAAATACCTGAAAAATATACTGTTTTATATTATAGAACTGTCAAGATTTGTTGTCTCAAAGTCAGTAAACTGCTTTACAAATCTGTTATTTAATTTTACCTCTTTTTTTTCTGTTGACTATAAAAAAGTGTTAAAAATATAAAAGTAATTCCCTTGGAAATATATTTAAACCAAAAAAATATTACATTTATAAGTGTTATCTTTCATTCATGTTATTTATTGACATTTATTGACAATACTGATAGCTGCAAATAACTCCAGTCAGAATATCACAGATCTGACATTTATTTCATGTCTTGTTTTCAGGTTTGGCAGGCGTAGCACTTGTGCGATATCACGGCACTAAAGCCCCTATCTATCTACCAGAATGTGTTCCACCATGCTGCCTCACATAGTGTCACCAGACAGACAGGCAACCGTGCTCACCCACCGAGACTTGACTTTATGCCACCAGGAGTGTGTTTCACTCCCGTGACCTTAACTGCATCTTCCCATAACGTCTTATGACATCCCTCCCGTGACATACCTTATTGCGTCTTCCCATAACGTCTTATGACATCCCTCCCGTTATACCTTAACTGCGTCTTCCCATAACGTCTTATGACATCCCGTGTATTCATTATTGGTCTGGAAGCACGAAGGTTATGCATCATTCTGTGATAGACGAATTATAAGTGAAAAGTGATCTGGATAAAGCCAACTTAGCATGCTGTGTTTGCCATTGGACTTCCTGGATGTAGTCTACGCATAAACGGCAAATCAGTGGCAAGATGTTTGCTCGATACTAAATGTTAGTCTTGATCTTAGGTACACATACAATGTACCATAAATGTCATAGTGTTCAAAATCCAGGTTTCTGCATTGACAACAGACACTTTGCAAACAGTGCACTTGACTGCTTGGTGTATGCTTAACACTAAAGCTGCACTATGTGCATTATATGCAGTCGTACAATGAACAAGGAGGATTTTGCTGGTGCAGATACAGCTCCTTGTGCTTGTTTGGATTTACCATGTATCAGAAAAACATTGGACTACATGCAGACAGGAGAAAATATTTCATGTGTGTAAAGTGTCCTCCCAGATTAGCCTGAAGTCCTTAAAACAAAAAACACTATAAAAGCGGAAAGTGTCTTCGTGGATTAGCCTGTGCAGACTGCACAGGCTAATCCGGGATGACACTTTATGCACGTGCGTAAAGCACAGATTATGATATACATAACAGATTTGTAAAGCAGTTTACTGACTTTGAGACAACCAATCTTGACAGTTCTATAATATAAAACAGATATTTGGCAATCTTCATAGATAATATGATATACAATGCAGTCACAGTCCAACAGTTGATAGATATTATGATATACAATGCAGTCACAGTCCAGCAGTTGATAGATATTATGATATACAATGCAGACACAGTCCAACAGTTGATAGATATTATGATATACAATGCAGTCACAGTCCAACAGTTTATAGATATTATGATATACAATGCAGTCACAGTCCAACGGTTGATAGATATTATGATATACAATGCAGTTACAGTCCAACAGTTGATAGATATTATAATATACAATGCAGTCACAGTCCAACAGTTGCAATCAAATGAACTTAACAAGCTTAAATTTTCATATTTTTTAATAAGGGCATCTTTAGTTTAATGCAAAATAGCCCTATACTGTCAGATAACAGTTTGAAACTATGTAAACTGGTCATGACATTATACACAAGACAGAGATACGATTGACCATCTTTTCTGGGGATTTGATTATTTCTTAGGCACAGAAATGTTTATAAACCAGTTCAGTGGGTGGTGCAAAAAAAATTCATTGACATTGGTTACTTCCTTTACTTAAAAATATTTTTGTTTTACTCATGTTCCGTGTGTTGGTAATATTGTCATTAACCAAGTTCTAAACAAAAGTGTAAAGTTTTCAAACAGTTGAAGCAATTAACAATTTATGTTTTGCAGAAACCATGATCTTGTATTACAAAAATGTGCTTGCAGAGCAAATTGTGACTAAACATAGAAGTTAAAAGGATGTGTGAAGTCTGTATGGTCAGTTAAACATATGAGGCGCGTCGTGGAAAAACCGGCCTTAATGCATGTGCGTAAAGTGTTATCCCAGTTCAGCCTGTGCAGTCCACACGGGCTAATTCGGGATGGCACTTTCCCCTTTTATGGTATTTTCTGTGTCAATAAAATCTCTTTTGAACATAAATCCACTGTAGGCGGAAAGTGCCGTCCTGGATCAGCCTGTGCGGACTGCACAGGCTGATCAAGGGCGGGACTTTAAGCACATGCATTAAGTCCAGTTTTCACACGGCGCGCCTCATAATCTGCAATTAATCTCATTCACTCATTGTTTCTTTCAGTTATCAGATGTGGGCTTCTGTTATAAGGCATGTTCTGCTTTTTTGCCGCCACACAGTGGGAGGCATTAAGCATAGCACATGTCCGTCAGTATTTGTATATTTGCACATGTCCGTCTGTATGTGTATATTTGCACATGTCCGTCTGTATGTGTATATTTGCACATGTCCGTCCGTATGTGTATATTTGCACATGTCCGTCTGTATGTGTATATTTGCACATGTCCGTCAGTATTTGTATATTTGCACATGTCCGTCTGTATGTGTATATGTGCACATGTCCGTCTGTATGTGTATATGTGCACATGTCCGTCTGTATGTGTATATGTGCACATGTCCGTCTGTATGTGTATATGTGCACATGTCCGTCTGTATGTGTATATTTGCACATGTCCGTCTGTATGTGTATATTTGCACATGTCCGTCTGTATGTGTGTATTTGCGCATGTCCGTCTGTATGTGTATATGTGCGCATGTCCATCTGTATATGTGCGCATTTCCGTCTGTATGTGTATATGTGCACATGTCCGTCTGGATGTGTATATGTGCACATGTCCGTCTGTATGTGTATATGTGCACATGTCCGTCTGTATGTGTATATGTGCACATGTCCATCTGTATGTGTATATGTCCGTCTGTATGTGTATATGTGCACATGTCCGTCTGTATGTGTATATGTGCACATGTCCATCTGTATGTGTATATGTGCACATGTCCGTCTGTATGTGTATATTTGCACATGTCCGTCTGTATGCATATATGTGCACATGTCCGTCTGTATGTGTATATGTGCACATGTCCGTCTGTATGTGTATATGTGCACATGTCCGTCTGTATGCGTATATGTGCATATGTCCGTCTGTATGCGTATATGTGCACATGTCCGTCTGTATGTGTATATGTGCACATGTCCGTCTGTATGTGTATATGTGCACATGTCCGTCTGTATGTGTATACGTGCACATGTCCGTCTGTATGTGTATATTTGTGGACTCGACTCCTCTTTAGCTGCTTGGCAGATTTTGCTCAAACTTTCACACCCGAAAAACCTGAACTTATAGGTGATTAATGAACATAAAGGAATGAATTTTGGCTGCAACCAATTTTGACATAATTATGGCCCATTGCCATTTTTTCCACTGTAGAATAAATGCTTCCCGAAATTTTGTGGACTCAACTCCTCTTTAACTGCTTGGCAGATTATCCTCATACTTTAACAACTGAAGAACCTTAATTTTGTAGGTGATCATAAAGGAAGGAATTTTGGCTGCAACCAATTTTGGCTAAATTATGACCCTTTGTCATTTTGTCCGCTATAGTATATGAAAATTAATTTGTGGAGGCAAAAATTAGTGTTGGCGACATGTCCTTTCTCCGTGTCAAAACAGGTGTCGTGGGGGCATCAGTGTCTGTGACACATCTACTTCTGTTTAATTCTTTTTAAAAAGTATTGTTGCAAAAAAAAAAAGTTATGTAACAGGTACATAAAATATCTTATACATAACACACAATTTTGTTAACAGTACGGACAAATGCTTGCTAATTTGTGTTTCTGAAATTGAGATGTTTGTGGACAAATGCTTGCTAATTTGTGTTTCTGAAATTGAGATGTTTGTAATTCAACACATTAATAGAGCAAGTTAAATATTTCTTACTCAGGTAGGAGGATTACATAATTTTAAGTTTGATGTATTTTCTTGGACTGATAGCTGAAAAACTGAAAGCAATCTAGATATTTATTGATTTGTCAATTGTGCTTATATACTCAATGCGTGAACCAAATTGTTAATAAAAATACTTTAATCTCATAAGCCTGTGCAGCAGAGGCTGTGTAGTATATCCCCTATCAATCTCGCAAAATCTCATTCAAATGTCAACTCCTCACACTAAGAATATTGCGACCGTACAAGCATGTTTTTCCAGGTACCTTAATGCTGCGTTTAACCATGTCACTTGCAATTTATTTGTATTGTACACTGTGCAGTTGCCATCAATTGTTCCGTTAAAATGAGGCTTGTTCAGTTGGTATTACTTCATAATGATTGTGATGTCAGCTAAGCATTTATATTATTTTGTAGAAAAAATTGTTGTATGTCTAGTTTGAATGTTTGTTTATACGAGTTAACGTTATTGCTTTTTTGTTAAAAAATATGTTATTAATCATATTGTTCATGTATTAGCATTTTAGTGAATTTAATTGAGGCATGTCGTGTGAAAACGGGCAGTCCGCACAGGCTAATCCAGGACGGCATTTTCTGCCTACAGTGGATTTATGTTTAGAAGACAATTCCTTGAAACAGAAAATGCCATTAAAGCAGAAAGAGTCATCCTGGATCAGCCTGTGTGGACTGCACAGGCTAATCCGGGACAACACTTTAAGCACATGCAGGAAGCCCAGTTTTCCCATGACACACCTCAATTAATGTTATTTCAAATGTTTCAGTGATTTTGTATGCTGTATATATATTGAACTGTTCATTTTATTTTGCACTGAATAGATATAAAATATACAAGACAATGTGATGATTGTGTGATCTACTAACTACATAATGTGGTGGTTTTCATGAAAACAGATAATCAAACAACAGTTCAAACAAGCATTTATTTATGTGCATATGAGACATACAATAATAACCAGCTCAATACAAGAACAATGTCACAAACAAAACATGGCAGCAGACTGCAGTTAGCATACCTCAGTAGCAAATGTTTTAAAGCATCCGGGTGAAGAAAAAAAAACTCATGAAGACGCATGAAACAATTGAAAGTCTGACAAATGGAAATGCTTCACAAGTCATTCCATTTAGTTTTGTCTGAAAACGGTTTACAAGTACATCTCTTTTAAAAGCAATAAAAATCCAAGATCTATTCTAATAAAAAATGGCTTAAAACAGTTAATCCTTAGAAAGAACATAACCAACTTAGTAATTTATTACATATCTAAATTTTAAGATGAGGCAAATCATGACTAACAGAATTTCAACAATTTATTTAATGCTAAGTAGTGAAATATAGAAAAATATCAGTGAGATACATCCCTACATCACTCACAGTGAGGGACCACTTTTTTGGGTCCCAATTTAATACGGTATAATGAAACGGACCGTCATCGATGCTGGGCTCAAAACTGTGAAATGACATCATTATTTTGACGTCATGACGTTATGATTCCCCTGATATTTTCCAATAAAATGTAAAACAAAGGTTAATAAAGCATTAAATAAAAAGAAAATGTGTTTGTTTTCGGTGTGATAACGCGTTATATCATCACCAAAAAGGGACACAATTTACATATTTTCACTCGCGCAAGCGCTCGTGAAAAGATTGTCTCCCTATGATATCATGCATTATTACACTGAAAACAAACAAATATCCTCTATATATAAGAAGCCATCCGATAAAAAAAATCTGAACACAATGGTGGACTTGTATACATGTACATTTAGATCACAATGAAAATGACAAACTAACTGAATTATTCCAAGACAACTTTGAGTAATTTGGAACACTCAACATCAGTGCAATTCCTTTTAGTCTGTAATTAAAACGAAGATCCAGATTTGAACAGGCTGATACTATTCCTACAATCCTAGATGTGGCCCACAAGTTATGTCAGAGCTACTTTGATAATTAACATATCAGTTCTCGTAATCACTGCATTACATTTGGACAGTATATGTGTGGACAACACAAGCTTGATTCTTTTTTATTAGCCAATAAAAATGATTTTCTACAAATCAAATTTTGAACTGGCCAGTACTTTTAATCGGTTTCTGCCTCTTTAAAATACACCGCTTTGCACCACTACTCCAAACAATGCTTTCTTCACAAACAATAAACCCAAGGTTCTTTTGCAGATTTTGATAAATTCTACTGTGTTTTTTTTAAGAATCATTGTTAAATATCTGGTAAAATCAAACTGGCTAAAGTGAAATGTGTAAGGACAACTCGGCCAAAGCACTGAACAAAGATCAAAGAAGAATGTAAGAGACCCTAAACTTCAGAGTTTTTTGTTAAGTTTCTGTTGTTTTCTGGGCGGTTCCCAGCGAAGGCAAGACGAGTCAACGGTGAGGACGGGACGCTTGTACTGGGCGCTCTTCAGATGCTCGTCTACAAGCTTCGGGGTGACACAGATCACGTGCTGACCCTTCCAGTACTTGACCATGTTCAGTGATTGCAGCGTGCTGATGATGTCGTTCTGGGTTATACTGGTCAACTCACTGTCAACAATACACAGAAATATAACAGTTGAAAGTGTTAAATACAAGACTTCCTACCAGAAACATTAGGGCACTATTTAGTTGTGGTATTCTGTTTCGAGAGTGCTTAACAATAAACTCTATGTTAGTGATGGGACGATGATCGGAAAAAATTTGATTAGGGTCGTGTAATCTTTTTTCGAAGTCGACCATCGATGTCACAGTTACAAAATTGGTCTTCAGATTCGACATTCTTTTAAATTGTTTTACAGCTGTCTATACTTGTTCTATAAAGCATCTTTTAAGAAAATAAAAGTTATGTTATTGAATTTTATTTTATTTTATTTAGGCCATACCAATTTGATTCTATGTAGGTTTTTGGATAACTGAACCAAAAAAATTACAATTTTGACAATGTGAAAAATCGAGTTTGAAAGCATATAAAAATTTGAAAAAAAGAAGACTTAGGTGAATTTACCAATATATGTAAAAACAGTGTGCAACTAGTCAGTTTACACAGTTAAAATACTGTGTTAAAGTAGGTTCCCCGTATAAAGGTGAATATAACAGTTTTGCAGGTAAATATTTGCTTTAGCTTGGACCACTGCCATGAATTAGTTGTGAAAGAAGTGTTTTTTTATCGACTCATTGTTTTTTCCTGCCTGGTTGGTAGGTTTCGAAAAATCATCGGGACGCTAAACATAGAATCAAATTTGTATGGCCTTATTATTGATGCACAAAAGAAACAAACATACATCGATTCCAACCCGATGATCGATCGCAATTTCGAACCGATGTTCCAGCACTACTCTATGTCAAGACTTTCCACATATACCATAGGGAAAGATCTAGAGTGAAATAGCAGGGTGCTGCACCCTGTTCCTTTTTGGTTCCCCCCTGCAGCCCCTCTGGGCTGGTCAACACAGAAATGCCAAAAATATTTTGAAATTCAATACATTTGTGCAAACATTCAATGACAAATGAATAAACTATGCTAATAAACCTCAATTAGAAGCATTATACTCATGAAAACCCAAAATTTAGCAAATTATAAGATAATATCATCAAACTGCTCCAGCTTTCCACCCTGCTCCTTTTTAGCAGCACCCTGTACCTTTTTGGATCCTAGATCTTTCCCTATATACCATCTGTTTGTTTCAGTCTTTCCTACTTGAAAAGAGCTCGCTGGAACTCTGATTTATATGTGCACTTTCACAAGTGTTGCTCATCGACTTGATCAATTGTTATTAATGAACAATTTTGAAGAGCTTCAATCTAATGCAAACATTTGTTTAAATACATTATGAATTCAATTTGCTGTAACAGCAAAATAGTCATTTATGCTGCAGAAAATATAGTATGAACTATAACTATGTTTTTCAAGGACTTTTTAAAGGATTCTATATTCTAATATGTTGATAAATTATTTTAAAGGAATACGCTAGTAAGCTTTCCGCACAACCACCTGAAGACCTCATCCAACACATCTACCTGAGGTCCTTGATGGAGAGAGTGCCCCGGAAGTCTCGGAGGATCTCCAGCAGCACCCACGACCAGTAGCTGCGGTAGGACAGCTTGCCCAGGTCGGACAGGGGCTTCTCCGGGGACCCTACCGTGCCATCCAGCTTGGACAGCTCATAGCCTGCAAGACAGAATGCAGTGGGTTTTTTAGGGCCAATATTTGGGGCCGAAATTCGGCCCCATTCCCTTGCTTAAATAGTATGTATGTATCCCCTATTTCAACGTTTACATTCCCCTCAGAATGTAAGCTTTATTTTGAGAAAAAAAAAGACCAAAATCTGACACGAATTGGCTGAGATAGAGGAGTTCTCGTAAACAATTTCATCAAAGCAAGTTAATCTAAGTTATCTTTTGTAGCAAAACAAAATTCATTAATGTTTTATAACAAAAGAGAATATACACATTTAATAACGCTTTTCTAAAAAAAACACCCTTTTGCCATAAAATTCCCCATCTGAAGGGCCCCGCCACCTTTCCCCCAAGGGTGAAAAAAACAACACTGGAATGGTTATGTTACTGATCATGACTCAGAATATAACCTACATTTTGAGCCAAAGAAATGACTGGATTGTACCCATTAAGTGAAACTCTTAATACAATCGAGCATGTCCTCAACGGATGCTATTTCTGGTTTTTGATTGGCTAATTGGAACCTCGCCTTCTCAGAATAATTAGTAAATATTACCATGTATGGATATCTATAACGCACATGTTCCAATGATGAACATGCAAAAGACCAATCAAAATGTAGGTTTTAATATGCTTTTCAGTAAAATATTGAATTGTATTGGTGATATAAAATTTTACATTTTCACTGTTGAAGCAGTGAAAATATAAGATTTTATATTTTCACTGCAGTGAAAATATAACATAAAACAGACTATTTTTCCAAAAATAGCATCGATCTACAAATAGTGGTTTACGACCCTTGGCAAATTTATATACATGTACAGTATGTACATGCATGTGTTTACATAAAACACATGATAAAATTCAACAAAATTATAATTTAGCAACAACGGCTCACAAAATATGGCACTTTCTTCCAACCATATTAACAAGTGACAGTTTTGGAATCATTTTGACGTCCGAACTTGTGAAGTTTAAGCTTATCTCGTGCAATTTTATTTATTTATTGTCCAAAAGCACAAAATTTGTTGATTTCTGTGTAAGGTCGTATTTTATTTCACTCGTGATCATAGAAAATAGATATTTTAACTCGTGGCTGCGCCACTCGTGAAAATATCATTTTCTATGAAAACTCATGAAATAAAATACAATGTTACATCGAACTCAACAAATATCCTCTATATATTCTAAGTAAGGTGGAGCGAGTGCAGCTAAGCGAGCCCCTTCTTAGCCAATAAGATTTTACTTAATATGTTTTAACTATTACCCGTACTTATGTGACCAATGTGAGATGTGTACAGTGAATGTGTGGTACTGAATCAGAGTTCTTAATATTTTTAGAAGGGCTGTAGCTGAAACTTTTTATTTGACAATAAAACTAACAAATAGGCGGTTTTTAATTCTTAGACTGAAGAATAAAGAATAGACTTGGAATAAAAACAGAAATATGTGTGCCGCAGCAAAAATGTGGCTCACGCAATTAAAAATATATTCTAAATAACGATTCCTATTAAAAGAGTTGGTTAATACGAAGTAAGATTGAAATTAACAGTGATCTCAGGGTTGTTAAGTATTCATTCTTCACTTCTCAAGTCCAAGAATGGGTTGGTGACTATGCACCATTTTAATTTCTACATTCTTAATATGAGACGCGTCGTGGGAAAACCGGGCTTAATGCATGTGCGTAAAGTGTCATCCCGGATTAGCCTGTGCAGTCCGCACAGGCTAATCCAGGACGGCACTTTCCGCTTTTAAGGTATTTTCTGTTTCAAGGAAGTCTCTTTTAAACATAAATCCACTGTAGATGGAACGTGCCGTCCATGATTAGCCTGTGCAGACTGCACAGGCTAATCCGGGATGACACTTAGCGCACATGCATTAAGTCCGGTTTTCCCACGACGCACCTCATATAGGTTTAGTTTTGCACAGCTGTCATCAAATGCATTTTAACCCCTTGTGGTTGATGGCAGATGGCCATATAAGCAAGGTTATTTTCGTACCGAACATTCGCCTTCAGATTCAGAATGAAGACATACTGATGCCATTCAATATACAGTCCTTCAATCTATGTTAACAGAATCACATAAGACAGCATAGGACTTTACACCACTGACTGCAGGTTAACTTACTGAAGGCTATTAGGAGCTTGCCATATCCTTTCCTCTGGAAGGGGGGCAGTGTGAGGATACACGCCACATTGTTACCATCCGGAGATTCCTTCTCCTTTGAACAGAGCGTTAGTTTAGAACAGCAATTGAATACAATATTTTTTTATTAACTTTATTGATATTTAATCAATCTACATAAATTGGCATATATGTATTTCGACATAAATTTATTTTCATTTGTCATACTTAATATAAGAATAATGAAACTCCAGAGATATCACCAGCTGAGCAACATCCGCTGGTCTTTATTTGAGGCAAGTGACCAATTGCCTATAAAACAACATATCTATGTATTATGACATACATTAAATTGATGTCATCTTGTTTACAAAAATAAACACAAGTTTGTCAAACATTTTCTGTTCTTATATAATTGAAATATGACATAATTTAAAGACTCACATAAATAAGATCACTAATTTGGCATTTTCGATCAATCATTCTTCATAACAGATATCACAACAAATGTGTCAGCCCATGAGATTTTTGGCCCAAATGCGGTATCTGGGTAAAAAAGAGTTTTATTGGCAGTTTTGAATAAACTGATATGTGTAGAAACTGGAAATGGCTTCCTTTTTGTCAGTCATGCGTTTTGAGCAAGAATGAGCAGTTTAAGTAACACCACCAAAACGATAAATGTTCACATTTTACACAGATTTTAATGTTTGTCATGTGTACAATACAGAACCTAGCATGGTGAGGACAGGTAATTTATATTATATATATTTACTGGACTGCCTTTCCCAAATAACAAACTTTTAATGTACAAATGCTTCGGACAAAAATAAAAAAATTAAGAGATGGTTGCTATGGCAACCAAACAAGCACTCATAGCAAAAATTATGATTTTTCAACAAATAACCTAATAAATAACATTTTTCGTTGACAATATTCAAGATTTAAACAATTATTTAAAATATCTTAATCATAATCCTGACTTTCTCATAAAAATCATGTGCCTCAACTTTGACGTCAATTTTCTCGAAATGAGGCAGGCCGCAATTGGGATAAAAATCTCATGGGCTGCCACAATGTATTTACATGTACCTTTGAGAAGTATCCGACCAGATGGCAGCCATGCCTGTCCACCTCTGTGAGAATATAGAACAGGAACGGCTCCACATCAAAGTACAGGGTCTTGTGATCCAAGAACAGCTTGGCCAGCAGGCACAGGTTCTGGCAGTAGATCTGGCAACAACAAATTGACATCAAATACACATAATATATGATTTCAGAAACATGTTAGTGATGGAAAAATAAACAAACCTTTTTTTTTTTCAACAAGTTTTTAAAACTCATTATTTCAGACCAAGAACATTTAAGCACTAAAAGCTGGATCACACTGCTGTTGCCCTAATTAAAAAAAAAAAAATTACCTATAATTTCTTTTACAATATTATTGAACAAATACAATTTTGTTATGTATTTAACAAATTTCAACAAATCGGTATTTTTTTCGGCACCTAAAACATTACACACTGCCCAGTCATTTTTCTGCACTTGACACAGTTCGATTTGCAGGGATTTCTGTAGATTTGCAGGGATTTCTGTAGATTTAGATAACCAGGAGTCAAATGACCCCTTGAAACTTGAAATTTCAATGGAGAAAAATGAAAATTTCTGGGGTCAAAAGACACAGAAATTTTGCTTTCTGCATATCTGTTAAATACTCTGCAAACGGTTATGTGCATTAATAAATGTTAAGAACTTTGCAAAAAACACCATTAGTATGATGCGAAATATGAGGCCTGTCGTGGAAAAACCGGACTTAATGCATGTGCGTAGTGTCGTCCCGGATTAGCCTATGCAGTCTGCACAGCCTAATCTGGGATGGCACCTTCCACCTACAGTGGATTTATGTTATGAAGAGACTTCCTTGAAACAGAAAATACCATAAAAGCGGAAAGTGTCGTCCCGGATTAGCCTGCAGACTGCACATGCAAACCTGGGACGACACTTTACGCACACGCATTAAGTCCGGTTATCCAACGACCTGCCTCATATTTTTTTCTGCTTTAGAAGTTGGCAAACGGAAAACAAGTGTTATCAAAATGATGCAAGACAGATTATTTGCTCAGTCAAAAATGAGTAAATTGCAATTTGCTTGCATCAAAAATTAAGATTAAGCATCTATTGACATCCATGGCAGTACCTTGCTATCCTTGCCGTCGACTTCGAACACGGACAGGGTCCCCTTCCTGTAGATCTCCTTGCCAGGGGGGAACCGGTAGATACACTGGCTCTGCAACATGAGAAAACACTGAAATCATTGAACTTTTCAGTTTTAAATTTGTTAAAAAAAAATATTTCATAGAGAATCAAGTGTACAGCAAGCTTGAGTGTACATAAAACTGCATTTAATAAAACATCACAAAAATGACTACTTAAGTAGTCTGTATATATCTCATGTTTTATGGTTGATCAAAGGCGAAAAACTATGATCACACATGAAAAGAAAAAGATAAGTGTTATATACCAAAACATTTATTTTGCCATTTACTACAGTAAATCTACCATACCACTAAAAGAAATCTACCACAGGAAACAGGTACTAATAATTGTCAGATCACTACACTGTTCTGTTCAGCCGTTGGGGAATGGTGACAGGTCTTCAACTGCTTGTTTTACATTATAAAAAAGAAGACTTTTTCCCTCAGTTACAACTTGAAAAGACTAATTATTCTGTTGGTTCACTTGTCATGCAACCATTCCAGACACTGAGAGGGGAAAATTTTAATATTTTGGGGAAAAGGATTCTCCAGAGCAGAAGGAATGGGGCCTTACTTTGCTCCCCAATTGGCCTTACAAAAACACTGCACTTCGTAAGTTGTGCGTACCTGGTGATAGCGGAACGTCTTCTCGAGCTTCATGTACTTGAGGCAGTATTCGCAGATGAAGAGCTTTGACAGTTTGCCGTACTCCTCCGGGTACGGGGAGAAGTACCAGGTGTCGATCTCGTACTTGCCGATCTGCACCTTGTCTATGTACTTCACCTTGGTGATCTGTGGCAAGGAGAATGTGAATCAAACGTTTATGGTTAACTATTATAAACTAATCAAAACTCCTAATGCATCACACATTCAAAGCCAGTGTCTTTTGTCACCTTTGGGGGAAAGGTGGCGGGGCCCTTCAGATGGGGAATTTTACAGCATCAGGGGAATTTTTTTTTTAGAAAAGCATGTTTTGCTACAAATTATAACTTTCATGAAAAATTGCTGGGATTGTTTACGAAAATTCCTCTATGTAAATTTTTGTCCGATTTTATTCTCTCTTTTTTTCCAAAATAAAGCTTACATTTTGAAGGGAATTTTAAGGTAGATATATAGGGAAAAATACATACTTTTTAAGCACAGGAATGGGGCCAAATTTCAGCCCCAAAGTTACCCTAAAAAAACACCGAAAACTCATTTAATACTAGTCAAAACTCCTAATACATCACACATTCAATGCTCATTTTAATACATTGGAAACATATGGACAGAACAAGAGTTGTCACCACTTTTGTTCTCTCCATGCATTGGAGTTGCACTGCCATAGTGAATGCAAGAGGGAGGGGGACATAACTTAAATTGATGTGTGTGATTTTTTATTACGTCCCTTGTGTGCATTTTTGATTTTGTTTGTTTGAATTTTTTAACAGTATTTCAGTCGTATCATGGCGGTCAGTGAACCTACTCACACTTTCCGAGAAAGCTTAGCCAATCTAAGCGGTTTACCAGTACTAAGTGCAATTACTTATGCCAGTAACTGAAAACTACCCTACTTGAATCAGAGCTAGGGGGAGAATGGACGTAGAAATAACTTCATGACCAATCCCCACACAAGTTATGGGGCTCAAACTCACGAATCCCGGATGAGCGTTTATGAGCCATGCATCATTGTGTTCACTTTTCAGCGCACTTTTTCTATTGAAACATGTTTGCATATCACTATATCGTGTTTTGATTACCTGTAACTGTGTTTTTCTATCTTTGTTATGTTTTAAAAGGAGCTTTGAACAAGAGATGAGTTAGGAGTTTTGATGAGTATAGAATTATACTTCAGCATAGTTTAACATGACACCTGGCCCCGTGTTCACAAAACAAGTTAAGCCTGATTTTCAGGTTTAAGATGAACTTGAGCCAGATATTTCTGGATCAGACTCAAAAATGGCGTTCACTAAAAATCTGGATCAATTTTAATTGTTGATTAAATATATATTATACATGAATATGAACTCCTCTAAACGTTTGTTTCTATCTGATATAAGATTTTAATCAAAATGTAACAAAAATGTTTGTTTTCTTAGGCTAGAACAAAAGTTATTTCAAAAATAAAATATTTTTCAGATTCAGCTCAGGTGAGCTGGAAGATCAAGATCAGCTAAGATTGATCTTAGCCATGGTTTGTAGCTCATGATAACATGGGGCCTGATGTGTTAGCCATGGTTTGTAGCTGATGACAACATGGAGCCTGATGTGTTAGCCATGGTTTGTAGCTCATGATAACATGGGCCTGATGTGTTAGCCATGGTTTGTAGCTCATGATAACATGATATGTTAGCGTTTCCGATCGCCAAAATCGCCATTGGCGATTGAAAATTAAAGCTTGCGATCAAAATCAAAATTTTACAAGTAACTGGCGATTGTCAAAAAATGCGTATTACTCTATAAGTTTATCAATATTTTCTTCTTAAAAAGAGCCCTAGGTACATACTTTAACCTGTAATCGCCATAAACGCCATAGGGGTAATAGATAATCCACTGATAACATGACGCGCAAACCGAATATTCAATCGACATCAATTAATTACACATCATGACATGTACACTGACACAGTTGCATCATGGGAAATTCTCGTGTTAACTTTCAGTCACCAAACGCTGATGCTCAACGTCCAATCAAATAATAAAACAATAATGAAGGCGTGGTTACATGAGGAGTTACATGGCAATAGGCAAAGAATATTTTGATTGACGTCAGTTATGAAGTTAACGCTTGTAGCAGATATTTACAGTTTGCTTTTAGAATAAATTACCGTTGTCACATTTGCATATTACAAAACAGGTAAACAAAAGACATTTTCGGGTGGCGTGATCACACTGTTATTTTCTATAGTTAATTGACAATGACGAGAAGTTAATTGCAATCGGTGAGAAATTAATTACCTATGACGAGTAAGTTGTAAAATATATTGCATCAATATCAATATATATTATGTGTTTCCCGAAATTATTTTCTACATGTCAGCGTTCACTGCCGATCACTCAAACTATCAGTAAAAAGTTCAAATAAACGTAAAATTGAGTCCAATTCTCGTCAACAGTCATTGATTAGCTTTTTTCAATTCAATAAGAAGCAAAAGCGTGATGATGAGGTACAGTATACATTTAATTTGATGTCTCGTTTTATTCATTTTCCCATAAATAAATATTTTAACAGAACGTTGTTCATTTTTTAAAGTTTTTAGTCATATTAAAGAAATGTAACACGGAGAGGAGATTTAGTTTAAATAGAACATAATAATTAAACTTACAGGGTTTTCCATAAACCAATAAATTATATTAATTAACCAAACGAAGTTAAACATATTTAACAACTGGCTCTTGTTACTTGGATGTAACATTTAGGCATCGTCTGTTCTCATGTATACTATTGTTTACGCCCTATAACTATATATAGGCATGTGTATGAATATGTAGTTGAAACGACCTGATAAACTATTGAAAATATGTATTGATCCCTTGTCGTAATTTATTTATTTTGTAAATGGATGAAGGCATATTTTTTTTGTTTTTGCAGATCGCCGATAAACTTAGAACTTAAACTTTAATTTTTTTTAAATATAATATGTGACATATAATGCTTGTTGATCAGAATAAATTAATGATAATAATTTTGTTGTTGTTCAATCTTTGTGAGTCACACACAAGCGCACACACAGACATTCACATAAAAACACATTCATAAGTATCTATAATATGTAAATATATATACACATAGAAGCTTATAATACGCCACTACATATTATGCCGAAATTTGGCTACTACTTTTTTTTCCTTAGCGCCAAGCTAGACATGGGGCCTGATGTGTTAGCCATGGTTTGTAGCTCATGATAACATGGGGCCTGATGTGTTAGCCATGGTTTGTAGCTCATGATAACATGGGGCCTGATGTGTTTGCCATGGTTTGTAGCTCATGATAACATGGGGCCTGATGTGTTAGCCATGGTTTGTAGCTCATGATAACATGGGGCCTGATGTGTTAGCCATGGTTTGTAGCTCATGATAACATGGGGCCTGATGTGTTAGCCATGGTTTGTAGCTCATGATAACATGGGGCCTGATGTGTTAGCCATGGTTTGTAGCTCATGATAACATGGGGCCTGATGTGTTAGCTATGGTTTGAATCTCATGATAACATGGGGCCTGATGTGTTAGCCATGGTTTGTAGCTCATGATAACATGGGGCCTGATGTGTTAGCCATGGTTTGTAGCTCATGATAACATGGGCCTGATGTGTTAGCCATGGTTTGTAGCTCATGATAACATGGGGCCTGATGTGTTAGCCATGGTTTGTAGCTCATGATAACATGGGGCCTGATGTGTTAGCCATGGTTTGTAGCTCATGATGACATGGGCCTGATGTGTTAGCCATGGTTTGTAGCTCATGATAACATGGGGCCTGATGTGTTAGCCATGGTTTGTAGCTCATGATAACATGGGGCCTGATGTGTTAGCCATGGTTTGTAGCTCATGATAACATGGGCCTGATGTGTTAGCCATGGTTTGTAGTTCATGATAACATGGGGCCTGATGTGTTAGCCATGGCTTGTAGCTCATGATAACATGGGGCCGGATGTGTTAGCCCTGGTTTGTAGCTCATGATAACATGGGGCCTGATGTGTTAGCCATGGTTTGTAGCTCATGACAACATGGGGCCTGATGTGTTAGCCATGCATGATTCCAGGCCGAGGAGGTCAATGTTTCTTTTCAACTGCCAAGTATTTATTATCTGGGATGTTCAGTAGGCTGCAAACATTTAGGGTTATTGACCCTTCGGTGAAAATTAAAAAAAAAACTTAAATGTTAAAGGGTCACCAAAAATAAACGTTAATTATTTACAAATCAAATTCAAACAATTCAGTGTCACATTATAAACTTGAAGTGGCTGGCCAAATGAATACATATAACAATGGCGCAGTAAAATGGTGCTTAATGGCCAAATGAATACATATAACAATGGCGCAGTAAAATGGTGCTTAATAATGAAATGACCAAATTGTTTTTTTTTGTTTTTTTTATTCAGTGTAAAATATTTAAAAAAGAGCAGATTTACTAATAATTAATCAATATGATTGCAAGAGATATTTAGTTCAGGTTTTTAACTCAAGAAGCAAATATCTGAATATTAGGTCTGAAATGGTGTACAGTATCCAACAAAGCTTTGATTCATCTTAAGTTTATTCAACTTCGGTTTATTTTATGTTTTATACGTGATTGCAGCTTTATGTTTTGAAATCTTTTGATGCTGTTGATCAGTGATTTTTTTACCTCTGCGTCCTGCGTCCAGGACGCAGTAATATTGCCGTAGACGCAAAGTTTCAGTTTATGTGCGTTCGCGGGACGCATGCATTTTGTAAATGGCGAGACCTGTCCAGCAGTTTCGAAGCATTTTGTGTATGAGCACTGTCATAACAGAGGGTAAAATTTACCATCGCACCGTTCCGTCTATTTTTATTACGACCATTCTCAGTGGATAATCAATTTGTGAATAACCAATGGTAATTGTAAACGTAATGGTGTGAAGGTAAAATCATATTTAATTTTTGGGGAAAGTTTTTTTTAAGTTTGTCTGCAACATGGGTCCGAAAAGAAAAATGACACATGACTAAACGCAATACTCCTGAAGTTAATTCTGGTCAGGTTCTACCAAAAATTGTCCGAAAAAAAATGTTAATAGAATAAAGATTGGGAGAAGTTATTTAGTTGGTGAGCATATACAATGGAACTACACAATTTAATAACATGTACTGCACTTTGTGTACGGTGCTAAAAGGTGAAATGGAATGGTAAAAAATGCACACTGCACACATTTTCAACATTCTACTTACTCTAGCTAGACATGCTTCTCAAAAAAACAATGTTAAAATTACTCGTGTCATTACATATAATAGAGTTAACTGCATTATTGCCTTATTTCTTATTAACTGACTGCTTATACTCCCATTTGAAAAAATGAAAAATTTTAAACTCACACATTTAACTTTGGGACTCATAGATTTTTAGTCCAGTGAGTCCTAGGACTCATGGCTGTGAAATAGTAAACCAATCACTGGTTGCTCCTTACCGCCTCATGCTAGGACTCATGGCTGTGAAATAGTAAACCAATCACTGGTTGCTCCTTACCGCCTCATGCTAGGACTCATGGCTGTGAAATAGTAAACCAATCACTGGTTGCTCCTTACCGCCTCATGTTCCTTCTCCAGTGCTGCTGTCGTGGGATCCATCTCTGCATACGTCTAAAACAAACATTGTACTGTAGCATCATGAAGTGCTTCAATGTCCATAAAAATTGTGTTGCATGAATAAAACCCATTGACCAATTGACAAGATTTGATTGAAAATGCATTTAGCCATTCAGAAAGCCTGGTCTGGTATTCACAAAGCTCCTAAGGGAAGTCTTAACTTAAGTTGTACTTAAGTGAAAACTTCAGATCAAATTTTCTTTGTGAAATCCAATGATTTCTGTACAGAGAAGGCTGCAGTACTAAACATACAAGCAATATTTACAAGTTTGCAACATTTTAATGTTACAAGACCGATACACGAAACAGCCCGAGACTTAAAGAATTTTATTAATTTACTTAAGTTTTCCCGAAGGAGCTTTGTGAATACGGGCCCAGGCCCCATGACTACAAACATTCTTAAGCTCAATCTTAGTCTTAATCTTAAAAATTTGGCCAATAAAAATCGAAGCTCCAGTGTAACGAGCATTCTCATTGGTCTAAATTATAAGTTGAGACTTACTTTGAGATCAATAAGTTTCATAGTCGTGGGACCTGGACCTCATTGTTTAATGGAGATGTCTTGTTAAAAATGTGGCGTGTTGTGGGAAAACCTGACTTAATGCATGTGCATAAAGTGTCATCCCGGATTAGCCTGTGCAGTCTGCACAGGCTAATCCGGGACGACACTTTCCGTCTACAGTGGATTTATGTTTAAAAGAGAAACAGAAAATACCATAAACGCGGAAAGTGCCGTCCCAGATTAGCCTGTGCACACTGCACAGGCTAATCCGGGACGACACTTTACGCACATGCATTAAGACCGGTTATCAATCCAATAGCGATCGGATAATTAACCTTCATGAAATTATTAGACTGTCATATAAATAAATATGTAACAGGGATTTCAATTGATGCAGAATCCTGCTTTTTGATGTAAGCAAAATGCAATTTACACATTTTTTTACTCCAGCCAGTACTCTGCCTTGCATCATTTTGATGCAACTATTTTCTATTTGCCAACTTCAAACGCATTAGAAAATAATATTTATTTTATCATATTTATGGTATTTTATTGCAAAACATTCAAGTTCTGACCCTTTATTGAACCCAAATTACAATTTTCAAAGCATTTAATATATATCCAGAAACAAAATTCCTGTGACTTCAGCATTTTGACCAGTGAAATTTTCATTTTGACCCCTTGAAATTTCCAGCTAGGGGTCATTTGACTCCTTGTTGTGAAAATCTACTGAAATCCCTGCGTAATCTTTGATGTTTTTGTATGTTTGTGATATTGGATTTTTGTCAGGTTTGCAATATGGTTTTCACTTCTCTCAGACGTATAAGTATATTTATAATATAAGTACAGCAAAACTGTAACATTGCATCTATCGCAAAAATACCCAAGATTCTGTAAATGAGTCAATCAAACTAAAAATTATAAATTGGTTATTAATAAAACATGTCTTTTAATAGAGCAATGTTGTTTGTTTTTTTATTTAAAATATAAAATATAATATTTAATATATAATATACATTAATTAAACTAACAAGAGGTTTCTGCAGTTACAGTCAGTTTAAATGCAATTGAGAATCATTATAAATGTGGACGAATCGATACAGGCAAATCAGGGTAAATCAAATCATACTTATTGATAACATGAACTTTTTAACGTTAACGTTCCCAAAATTTCATTAAATTAATTATCCCCTGATTATCAACTAAATTTAAATCGACTATACCTTCTGTACATGATTGATTTCATCATGTTTACGTTTCTGGTTGCGGGTCAGTTTGCGGTCAGTGCCATCGCTGAGGTCAGTGGTCATGACCTTGACATCATTGATCTTGCTCTGCTGGTCCTCCAGCTTGCTGGACAGGTCAAACCGGTCCAGGTCCACCCACTCGTCTAGTCGACGGTTGACTGCAACAGGAGAAGACAACGATGCGAGTAAAAAATTTTACAGACTGGATATCAAACTACAATAATTGTGTCATATGATCTTAAATATTTAAAGTTGCCAGTTCTTGATTTGGCTAACAAAAAATTGCCAGTTCTTGATTTGGCTAACAAAAACTTTGAATTATTCATATTACCTATTATTATATTAATTATATAATGATTAATCATACCACAATGCACACATATATAACAGACCAATTTGTGGCATTAATGCTCAAATATTCAAGGCCATAACTGTAATATAAGCAATGTCGACAGCATGTTACTTACATCCATCATAATGCACGTAGTACTCGCATCCACCAGACTCCTTGTCGCGTTTCTGAACAATCTCTGCAGCATCTGGTGTAATCAAGCAATCTGTTCAGCAATTCTATTTAGAAAGTTGTTTTCTTAAACCAAAAACTTTAATCTGTTCACCAGAAACAAAAAACAAATCAAATGCATTATTATAACAAGTTATTTACCTAAGTAAACAACATTTTGTAACAGCCCATTGGTAAAGGCCCATGAGTAGTCTGCCAGTGACTGGTGAATTTTTAGCTTGACTTCTTGAAGAAAAAAGTCAAGTTATTGTCGTCGCTCTGTCGTCTGCGTTAGTTAAGTTTTTTGGTAAAGTTTTTTGTCAGAGTCTATTTCTCAAAAACTATGAAGGTATCCATTTGAAACTTTCAATACTTATTCACTATCAAAAGAGTAATTCATTACAACAAGGCAGGTAACCCTGTGATTTGTATTTCCAGAATTATCTGCCCTTGTTTGGACTTACAACTTAGATTATTTTGACATTTTTTATTAAATATAAAATTTCTCAATAACTATCATATAATTAAATTGAAACTCAAGATACTTGTTTTTGGTGCTGACCCCATTCAGCAGACAAGAAAAGGTAACTCTTTCAAGGATTTTGTTGGAGTTATTACCCATTTTTCAACTTAGAATTTTCGCTCTAGGTCAAATTTTACAATAACTATAAGAGGTATTGATTTGAAACTCAAAATACTTTATCAAAGTTACGACCCCATTCTGTAGACAAGATGAGGTAACTTTATCAAGGATATTGGTGGCTTTATTACCCTTTTTTCAACATAGAATGTCCACTTTAGGTCAAATTTTTCAATATCTGGAAGAGGTATTGACTTGAAATTCAACACATTTCATCACAGTGAAGAACCCATTGAATGATTCTATTAACAACAACAACTGTCGGAGGGCAGCGCGCTCGACTTTTCTTGTGCTTGTCAGAGTTGACCTTGACCCAACTAACCCCATATGCAATCTCATGCAATGTCTCGTTATACAGTATCTATAAATGTTATTAAAATATTCCAATTTGTTCTCAAGTTATAAAGCAGAAGATTTGTTATCTATTTTTAGTAACAGTGACTAGACCCCACCCAATCCGCCACAAATGCAATCCAGAGTAAAATGTTGCTTTAGGGTATTTATGTATGAAGATTGATTCTCAAGTTAGAGAGTGGAAATCAAAAGTTATTCCACCCACTTAATATTGTTTAAGTGTAAAAAGGCCCATAATTTTGACACATTTCCAACTAGAGTAATCAAAATTGGCATGAGTTTATTCTAATATAGGGAATAAGTCTTCTAAGTTTGAATGAAATCCATCAAGCCATTCCTAAGAAACCAGCTTACCGAAAAACTTTAACCTGTCCATATATATATGAAAAATTTCTAAGTGTAAAATGGCCCATAATTTTGACAAATTTTGAACTAGAGTTATCAAAATTGGCATATGAGTTCATTTTAATATTTGGAATAAGTGTTCTAAGTTTGAATGAAATCCCTCAAGCCATTCTTGAGAAACCAGCTTACCATAAAACTTTAACCTGTCGATATAGTTTATATGTAAAATTTCTAAGTGTAAAAAGGCCCATAATTTTGACACATTTCAAACTAGAGTTATCAAAATTGGCCTATGGGTTCATTTTAATATAGGGTATAAGTGTTCTAAGTTTGAATGAAATCCCTCAAGCCATTCCTGAGAAACCAGCTTACCGAAAAACTTTAACCTGTACACATAGCTTATATGTAAAATTTCTAAGGGCTGCTCCAGGAAAAAAGGTGATGGGGGGTGGGTGCCAATGGGGTACCACCAACACAACTTTATTTTCAAGTCACAGATAATCCGTTTTATCCCCTCTATCACCCCCACCCAAGTTTTAATACATCGGCGTTCCACCCCCTCATTACCTTTTTTCCTGGAACAGTCTTAAGTGTAAAAAGGCCCATAATTTTGACCAATTTCAAACTCGAGTTACCAAACTTGGCCTATAGGTTCATTTTAATGTGCGGAATAAATGTTTTAAGTTTGAATGAAATCCCACAAGCCATTCCTGAGAAACTAGCTTACTGAAAACTTTATCCTAGCTTGGACGCAGACGCCCAAGCGAGTTGAATAACTTGCCTTTTCTTCGAAAAGTTGAGGTAAAAAGGCCAGAATAAAAAAAAAAATCAAATACGAATAAGTTGAGCGCCCAGCACCCCTAGGCGGTGCTCTTGTTCCATATCAGATAATTTCTCATCTCCAAAAAAATATATGGGCTTTTTAAAAAATCTATGGGATTTCCTCTTAATTTTTATGGGATTTACAGTAATTACATTTTGTGAAATTCTAACTGTTTCAATCGGAAAAAAAACACCACGCAGACGTGCTTCCTGTTCAAGGTGTTATAAGCATCTGTTGAGACTGATTTTTCATTTATTAATTTTATAGATAAAATCTCACTGCACAGTGAATAAACTGCAAACCAGACCGAGCATTATGTATGTTTACAGCAGCGTGTTTCGATTTATACTCAAAAATGTTGGTGCACCGTAAAATCGCATCTGTGAACATTTCTTTGTGATTTATTTCTCAATTTTATGGGCATATATGGCATTTCGCATGGGTTTCCCAGTCACTGGTCTGTACACGGGTTATGTACTATAGAGCTTAAGCGACACAAATATTTTACTAACTCAGTAACTGTCGCTTAGTAAAAATGTTTGATGCGAGTAATTACTTGGAGTATCTAGGCATTATTCAGAGTGGAGCTGATGAAATCATGCGGCATTACTCCGGATGAGAATACAACTGATAGTTGATGCAGATTAGTAGAACGACTACAGGTCGTTTCGCTCCCAACCTGTTTCGCCCTTGGTAGTTTCGCCCCTGGTAGTTTCGCCTGCTAAACGTTATTTAGAGTAAAATTAACGGCGGTTTATTTGGACCATTAAAAAACTCAAATATTTTGGATTACGATTGATCTTAATAATTAGCGTCATCAAAGTAGCGGTGACCTATTTCGGATTTCCAATTACAATTGATTTTAATACATAGCGTCATCAAAGTAGCGGTGACCTCTTTGATAAGACGTATACCATTAATTGCAAATATAATTTTGCTTTAAAATGTTTACACTTATTTTTAACTGTTAAAAACTAATGAGATAGTGTAAATAACAAAGATGTTTCGAATGGTACTTAAAGCAGTAATTTCATTTATATGTACACATTTTAGTATGTTTGATTAGATAAGATTGGTGTTATATTAAGTGTACCAGATTGTTATATTTTGTTTCCTGTGGTAGCGAGGTTCTTATGGATATTCCAATATTTATGTGATTTCTGAATGTGTGTATGTCAGTGTGCTTTTTTTCTCTTTTTTCCCCTTTGTGATTGTGATGACATAAAAAATGGATTTCTTTCCGTGGACTAAATGTAATAAAAATGTTCGACCAAGACAGAATGCCATTTTGTGTGACATGTGCGAACAATGGCAACACAGGACTTGTGATACCGGTATAACTGGAACAAAACGCTTTTAAATGAAAGACTTTGTACAAATTAATTATAAAAAGTTAGACGATAAATGCCATTATGGGCAAAGTGTTAAAACCCCGAAATTATTGGAAAACCCAGAAATTTTATCGGAATTCCCGGAAAAGATCAAATGAGTTGCAAATATCACAATTTTCAACCGACCTGTAAAAAAAAAGTATCATTGTAAAGAAGACATTTTAACCTTTCTGGACATGTTAAATAAAATAACACTTCTGTGATATTTAGTCCTGTAAAGAGTTCCAAAATTAGAGGATTTTTTTTAGTTTTCACGACCAAACTTTCGTGATATAGATCTATTTTTCTGAAATGAAAAAAATGTTCATATCAACAGTATTTTCAAACCGACCTTTATAAAACGTGTATTGTGGTGAAGAATATAATCAATTATAAATATTCATCAAAATTGAAGTTATTGATCTTAGACTAGTTTTTCTAAGCAGCGACACTCTGCCATTATCAAAACTCAAAAGGTATATGCGACACGCGCCCTTCTGATGTGCCGATTACATGGCCCCTGCTCCTGTTAATTGACTGTCCATGATACATGCTGATAAAATCTATAGTTATCTGATAATCTAAATAAAACAATGTTTTATATATACTATCCAGTTCCCTGATTAATCTGTGTATCTGCTCTTATACACATATGTAATTGTTTATTTTGCATATATCTATCTATATTTGTTACCCAATTATTTATTTTTTTGTATCACCATGGACTATTTATTACTTATTGAAGATATTAAACAAAATAATTATTAATACTAAGAAGGAATGTTTATTAATTATTAGACGGCTATGATTACATGATCTATTGGTTTATTGATGGGGACTTAATAAATTGAGAATAAATCGAGAAGCTTGATTAGGAAGACCATGCTCCAGTAGAGTACACAGACTGCACCATGTGTCAAACAGACCCCTGATGGTGTACAGATAAACAATTGCAATGTACAGCCGTGTGACAAGTCGTTATGCAACTAGCAGGGTATGGACTGTTTATACAGTAACAACCAAAGGAGATAATACGAGGTTCCATTTCAGGGACACTCAAACATTGAATTTTGAAATGTTTTTGATGGACATTTAGTTACACTATTATTATGGCAATTAATGTGACAGTGATAATACAATTAAGATTGTAATATGACAATAAAATAAACGTATAATGATTGGTAGTTTATATTATTTAAATACAAAACAACAACACAACAACACATACATAGATTCACAGATTTATTGCTGATAAGAAAACAAGCCACAAAGCATTATTATTTTCCAATGTGTTAACTCAGAGAATGAAATAATAGTCAGATTAAATAATTACAAATATGTAGATATTTGTGTCGGTGCGTGTAAATATGTGTGCGCTTTAAAACGTAAAAAATTACCATTCCATACATAAATATATATCAACAATGTTGAAAATTGCTACTTTTCATTGTCTTTCATTTATGCAGCATACATACCTTTCATAGATAAGAATTTCTTCTTGTGTGTTTGTTTTAGTATATTTAATACATGTTTGGTAAGATGTTAACTATTGTGATCTTAAGGAATGAGCATAAACATGTATCGGCGGGCAGTGCAGACAAGAAAGTCTCTTCCGTTTACCTGTAGCAAATGCACGGCAAGGACGCAAATAGACCGCAATAACTCATTCTAGAACGACAGCACGGCCACGGACACGAGAACGAACACCAACGTTGACAGCGACGCCGGAGATCCCGGATCACCAGGATCCTCTTCCGTTCCGCATGGGATAACATTTTTTTGAATAAACGTCAAAACAAATTACTTCCGCTGACAAAGTGTTCTGAATGTGGTTGTAGTTGTATATTTAATGTACCAGTATGTGTCTTTCATATGTTCTAGTCGAGATATTAAATTTACTTACCAATAAATAAATCACCTACTATATAAAAACCCAACAATTTGCCTTTAATTTGTTAATAAGCATAATTGGGAGCAAAACGACCAGGGGCGAAACTACTTGGGGGCGAAATAACTACGGGGAGGAAACTACTTGGGAGCGAAACAACCTGATAGGAGTAGAACAACTATTCTGTACGATTTACTGATAAGCGAAATATGTTTGTTTCGCGTGAGCGGTACATGTGCCACAGGAACAAAATATAAGCAACAAAAATAAAATATAATTTGAGGACTGTGTTTGCTAAACCCATAGCTAATAGCCAATATTCTACTTTAGAGTGTCCGGATAAAAAATATGGTTGTCCCAAACAATTAAACTACCGTTCATGTCGAGCCCTGGTTTGGATATTTTTGTCTGTTTATTTGTTATAAAATTATAAGCTTTCAAATGTTTCATATTTTTGTTAGACCAGTTTATATTGTAATGAACAATGTTAATAATGAGAAAAAACTGGGCCAATCTAGTGACGCTTTATCACCGTTTGTGGATTGGCAGCCTAACTTTACGGACAATCTGTGTGGATTGGCAGTCTAACTTAACGGACTATCTCAAAACTTGCCACTCACGCCATGATTTATCATTTCTTCTCACTAAATAGTGGTCTCCGATTTCAAGCATTGTTTCTTCATTGTCCTCTGACTTCATTGTTATTGCTTAATTAAAAAATGAAATAGAACAAAATACAACATAAAAATCACTTCCGCTTTCAAATAGCCACAAGAAAATTAATTATAGGAAAGTACGAGTCACGGGTCAGGTCAGGACGGCCCATACAATGGCAATAGACTGGTTCCGCGGTCGTAACATTCCATTCAACGAGCGATACCAGTAATTCCAATTCCCATAGGTTCCATTATAAAACGGTAGACTTTCCAAGCATTTTTATAGCATTTCTTTTATTTCAGATTGTGCACATCTGGTATCAATTTAAAGATCAATCTGTCCTCTTCCAAAATTTGCAATAAAAAGATATGTCATGTTACTTCTAAGAAAATGCATCTCACTTGAATGCAGGCACCGGTAGAAAACATGGTTTCGGCAGTCATATTTCGAAAAAGCCCCATACCACAGTAAACACACCCCAAAAGTTCACCTTTCAAGTTAGCCTCCAATGAAATGCATCACTCTGTTGCAGACACGCATAGGATATTAGAAATAACCACAAAAGGCATGTCTGAGATCCCTAAATAGCTTTCATGCTAGAAGAGAAGAGGAACTCTTTTGTAATAGGCGGCACTGACTAAAACGCATACGACAAAACGCATACGATATAGATAACGTTGGAAAGCGCATACAATATAAACAAAGACGGAAAACGCAGACGGGATACGGGTTTCAAAAAATAGATTTAAATTGTTGTTAAAATGCCGTAAAATGTTCTTCACCTTTAAAAATAACATTATATTGATAAAGTAATTGTTATATTATTTTTATTACCGATAATTATGACTTACGAGACAGTAATAGCATTTGAACATTGAGCGGTGTTTATTTGATATAAATTGTCACTTGGTTTAATGTTTATTTACATTAATTATGTGTAAATAACCAGTAACTCTAAAATAACACATGCATTTCTGTAATTATAACGTTATTTCATCTAACAACATTTTTCGTCGTCTCACGTTTGGAAAAAAACAACACGTCATTAATATCTATTTAAAAATTTAATTCAAATACGCAACATATCTAGACCTTATTCTAATATAAAAAAAAATTCATAAATTATCGCAATTAAATAACTTATTTCGAAAGAGTTATCCACAATAACTAACAAAATCGTACTTCTACAATAACTGTGGTCTTTTACTTTCATTGCGTTTTCCTGCTATTTCATATACCGTATGGTTTTTCTAGTTTTCATATCGTCTGCGTTTTCCTTTTATTTTCATATCTTATGCGTTTTCCTTCTATTTTCATATCGTATGCGTTTTCCTACTATTTATATATTGTCTTCGTTTTCTACTGTTTATGATATACGATATGTCTGCGTTTTTCTACAATGTTCATACCGTATGCGTTTTTTCTACTGTTTTCATATCAATTGCGTTGTTTTCTACTTTTTTTCATATCGTATGCATTTTCCTACTATTTATATATTGTCTGCATTTTTTCTACAATGGTCATACCGTATGCATTTTTCTACTGTTTTCATATCGTCTGCGTTTTTTCTACTTTTCTTCATATCATATGCGTTTTTTATAAAGCTTGTTCCGACTTTTCCACTAAGAGTCGTATATAATATCTGCTGTGTGTTTATATTGTAAATATTACCTGATAATTGTACATCCGACTTTTTAGAACAGAACACAAGACCACTTCCATGTTATTTCCTCACTAAAATACAGACCAAATTATAACGAATTTTTGTAATTGTAAGTGTACGAAATGAAAGCCAAAGTTCATGTCATAATTAGATCTAGATAAGTGGCGACCTTGTGGTATATCCGGTCGCCAGTGTCAACTGGCTTCTACGGGTGTCAAAATTCACAATACAGGTCACGTGATTTCACCCACAGGTGTTAAAATTTATTACTCAATGTACGCATGTCAACGACATGCATATGACACATTTTAGAACGATTGTTTTTATGCGACCACGCGCAACACATTAAGTAATCATTTCGTATAAGTGACATGTATGTCCGTTTAACACATAAAGTAAACTAACATTAATATTATATAAAATAATAAAAATCAGGGAATATAAAAACGATGATGATGCCGGATGATTGATAACTGTTGATTTGCTTCTTTACAGGTTCGTTGACCTTGTGCCGGGGCGTGCGTTTCAGAGAAGCGAGCATTGTTAGACGTATACAGCTCACGCCGTATATAGCTTACGGGAGAGCTGTATACGTGGGTTGACAATGTATGCAGCTTACGATGAGCTATATTCATTGGTTGACAACGTATACAGCTTACGTATAAACGTTGGATACATACATATACTTTTGAAATAGGTCTTTCGTCTGTACGTATATAGCTCACATGGCCAGTGACTACTGTAGAAGATAATTGTTATTAGTAGTAGTAGCAGTAGCAGAAACAGTATCAGTAGCAGCGGCAACTTCATTATCATCAGCAACAACAGTAGTAGTAGTAGTTGTTGTTGTTGTAGTTGAAGTATATATAAAAGATAAATCGGTCCAACGACGCCAGCAATGTGTGCAACTAAGAATTGTTATACCAAAATATGTATGACAAAGTACAGTGACACCAAAGGAAAATGAAAAAATAAAAGAAATAAACTGAGGAAAGGAAGTTTCATCCACGGTGGTGTAATGGTCCCTGTAATTTTTAATGAATAGTTACTCTGAATGGAAGTGGAAAGAACAGACGGACGGGCAAACACAGGCATACAGACAGAAGGACAGACAAACACACCACACCTACTTCTTCAACAACAACAGTAACAAGATAACTACGAACATAAGCAAATATGATAGCAACAACAACAACTACTTGCATTCGCAAAACTGTTTTGAAGCTGATAACGCTGCCGCTAATGCTGTTGACGACGATGACAATGATGATAATGATGGTGATAATAAACATTTTTAGACATGAGCTATATACGGTGATAAGCAGCATCTTGACGTATAAGAAATTATTACAAATATCTAACGCGCGCGTTTTAAACTTTGAACAGTTGTATACCATTCTATTCTATTTGATAAAACATCAACTACAACTTAATACAGTCGAACTGGTTTCCCTGTTATAACATTTGCTAGTCATACCCATATGTACATGTTATGGGGTGTTTTTAATAACAGTGATAACCAACTTTTATGGTGACTGTTAGAAAGTAAGTGACTGTTGCTATTGACGTTACAGAAGAAGCATAGTAGTGTATAGTCTTCAACGGTGAATAGTTTATACCTAAATAATGTAACCGTTATTTATATTACTTAGATACTCGCGAGTTTTCTTATTTGTTTTTGCAGTTATGCCCGTGTTATTACGGCCGTTAGATTCCAGCGGCGTCTCGACTGTTCCCAAAACAACGGAGAAAGCTGCACTACGAAGTGAAAACCGGACTTCTGTGTCTAATTTGCAAAAGACAGTTGATAAATGCATATTTATTGTATATGATTTAAAGGACTTGTTCATAGATGTTTTTGTTGCGGAACTCATGTTTTACAACAACAAAAATATTGTTTTTAAATAAAACAGTTACTCCTTTCTAACACCTTAACCACTTGACAATTCCGTTTTTTATATGAGGCGTGCCAAGGGAAAACCGGTCTTAATGGATGTGCAGGCAGTCCTCACAGGCTGATCCAGGACGACACTTTCCGCTTTTATGGTATTTTCTGTTTCTATGAAGTATTCTAAACATAAATCCACTGTAGGCGAAAAGTGCCGTCCTGGATTAGCCTGTGCGGACTGCACAGGCTGAACTGGGACGACACTTTACGCACATGCATTAAGACCGGTTTACCCACGATACGCCTCATACTTACTGGTTGCATGTTTTTAGCGTTAAAACGCTTTATAATTTTATCAATTTTAACTGATGATTATACTCATTAACGAAACAATATTCACAGTATATTAATGTGTCTGTAGTGTTATTTCTGTCATAAGTAAAAAATATTCTTTTATTTTTGGAATATGTGACAACAAGTTGGAAAATTGTCCATTTGTCAATCTGTGAACAGGTCCTTGAACATATATAAGAATTTTGTTTGAGCGTTTACTTTGTACAGTACTTTATGATTAAGATAATGTTGTTGTCGTTGCTGATGTTGTTATTATCGTTGTTGCTGTTTCTTAACATGACCTTTCATTGCTATATAGTGGCTGTTAACTATAGGACTTTTTGTACCGACCGTGTTCTTTAACCTGCTATAAATAAATATTAAAAATGTGCAAAACTTTTATTTTTATAGTTCAAGATTTATTATCGATGAAATTTAGCATTTGCACACAACCAGTATTTTGTCATCTGTGACGTTATTATATCGAATATGGTCGTGTTAGTTCGTCCGTTCGGTTAGAGTTGTGTTTTTTTAATAAAAGACTATGGCAGTAATGAAATACGCAGTTTTACGCCAATATCAAGACGAATTCAATGAATACCCCTTAATAATGAATAACGTTCAACCACTGTAGATTCACCTTTAATAATGAATAACGTTCAACCACTGTAGATCAACCTTTTTTGACAAGCGCTGTTATAAGCTAGAAAACAACATGCACGTACAAGAGTTGTAGTGTTTGTCGCAAATGATTTCAATGTAGATCTAGTTATGCACAGATTTTCGTATTTTTAACAAATGTTAATGCATCCTAACTGCACAAACATAAGCATGTTGACTAGACCCCGAAATATAGTCTATGTGCTGAAAAGCGTTGAAAAAAGCATGCCCCCACCGGGGATCAGATCGACAACCACCGCAGCAGTAACGATCACCACTCGGCCACACGGTATGGTATGAAAACACATATGATATGAACATATATATAGTAGGAAAATGCATACGATATGAAAATTAACAGAAAATGCACCCGCAAAGAAAATAGCAGAAATACGCAGTAAATTAGTAGAATAACGCGGACGATATGAACAAAGTACAAAAACGCAGACAATAACGAACTACATGTAGTAGAAAAACGTTTACGATATAAAACAAATAGGATAGCTAACGCGCTATGAAAATATTAGGAAAACGCATACGATATGAAAGTAGTCGGAAAACGCATGCGAATATGGAAATGCAAGCGAAACGCTGACGGTATGAAGTATAACAGTATAGGTCACAACACACTAATGAAATAAGCGGTGGAGGATGTGTAGTCTCGAAATAAATAACTAGCTAAACTCGAAGACATGTATTTACGTTTAGAAACTTGCTATGGAATTCTTGTTTGGAAATTTTTGGTAGGGTAAGCATTGGTGTGCACTAACAAATCACTGATATGTGTAAAGATTGGAGACTACAGTACAACACTGCGCGAGGGCGCTTAACATTCAAATAGAGGGTAGCCGGTAAAAGATGGTGATAAAACAGTCAACTTTGTTTAGTGTCGAGTTCTTCCTTACATGTAACATGACATACCTTTTTATTATTTAAATCAATTCAGCTTAGAATACTCTTTAAGAAAAGGTATTGTTATGAGAGTCCCTATGTGCAAAATGTTGCGTTTATTTTTGTTAAAGTTATCGCTTTTACATTAAATTTCTTGGGATTGAAATGAGTATATTGTAACATAAACAAAACAACAGGGACCGGCACTAAAGGGGCATTTTTTACATGAAATCACCATGTAACTGTGTGGTTTTATTGGATTTCTTACGTTTCACGGCAATAATGCGATTATTTTCATGATTTGAATGTGTTACGATTTCTACAGCGAAAACCGCTTTTTCAGGTAAAAAAAAATGAAAATTGTAGGAAACGCAGACAATATTTAAACAGTAGAAAAACTCATACGATAAAGAAATGCTGGGAAAATGCAGACGCTATGAAATAGTAGGGAAATGCAGACAATATATGAATAATAGGAAAACGGTGACGGTATGAACTTGGTAGGAAAATTAAGACAATCGAAGGCGCAATGAAAACAGAAGAAAAACGCATGCGATTTGAAAATAGTACCTGATCATGCAGAAGCAATGAAAATTATAGGAAAACGCAGACGATATATAAACAGTAGGAAAACGCATACGTTGCGTAAATAGTTACAAACGCAGACGCAATGAAAAGTGTTGGAAAATGCGAAATGCGAAGAAAGACTATGTTAACTAATTAACACGTTTTGATTTAAATATTGTTAAGAATGAGTTCCATGCTTTCTTAAAATGCCCGCTTTACAACGAAATTAGAATGAACCTTATGTTTAATTGGTACAGTGGTCAGAGAGATCAAATGTTGTTTATCATTTCGATGATGGGATGTTGATTCTATTAAACTAATGGCTTTTTACATAGATCTATTCGATGATGAGGGTGTTAATTCTATTAAACTAATGGCTTTTTACATTTTTAAATTAATGAATGAAATTGAAAAGTAACGTTGTTTAAAAAAAATTAAAGATGCATACATGTACGTGCTCTCATCGCTTATTGTACGAATATGTCCTGTTTAAATCAAAAATTGCAAGGTGATTGTCATATTTTTTTTATATATACTGTATTTTGGGCCGGAGGCCTATATGTACAATAAATTTGAGTTGGGTTTGAGTTGCAGACGTAATGAAAACTGTAGGGAAACGCAGACGATATTTACACGGTAGAAAAATGCATACGACATGAAAAAAAGTTGGAAAACGCATACAATATGAAACAGTTGGAAAACGCGGACGCAATGAAAATTGTAGGAAAACGCAGACACTATATAAACATGAGAAAAACGCTAACGATATAGAAATAGTAGAAAAATGCACACTCTGTGAAAATAGTAGGAAAATGCAGACAATATATGAATACTTGGAAAACGCTGACGGTATGAATTTTGTAGGAAAATGCATACGATATATAAATAATAGTAAAACGCAGACGGTATATATGAAAACTGTAGGAAGACGCAGAAGATATATAAACAGTAGAAAAACGCATACGACATGAAAATAGTACGAAAACGCATCCGATTAGAAATAGCAGAAAAAAAAAAGAACCAATGAAAATTTTAGGAATACGCATACGATATGAAAAATGTTGGAAAACGCAGATGCTATGAAAATAATATGGAAAAGACGCTACATATGATAAAAGTAATAACACGCTAAGATATGAACATACTAGAACAATGCAGATGATATGAAATGTGGCTACATATTACTAGTATGTGTGAAAATGTCATCGTGATAGTATTGCATACTGTGTATGAAGTAACAATTTCTGTTGACACCTGCGGGATGAAGCCAATTAGGCGACCGGTAAGTGTCATGAACCGCAAATAATGCAAGATTAAGACCACAATTGTTGACATCTAGATCGTGTCTTTTGATATGCTCGTTATTTTGTGTTTGGATTTTGTGTTTGGATTTTGTGTTGGGATTTTTTGGCCGTGTAAAATGTTTCTGAAGGTAATTTATTGTGCTGATACAGACATAATATGCTTTTTTTTGGAATTATAACAGGGATCGGATTGCAAATGATTGAGAGATCAGGTAATGTTTTATATTTGTTAAAGACAATTTGTTCTTGTTGTTCATTTATCCCATTAAGCATAAAATTGATCAACGTACAAAGGCAGGCCACATCTAAAACGCGCTCATTACAAATATACACTCATTCCGAATACAGTCGGTGCCTTAATTTCGTCTTTGATAATTTTGACTGCGTTTTCCTATGCTATTGTACACTTTTTGTCAGTGTTTTTGTAAAAAAAATATATAGTAAAAACGTAAATGCCAACATAAATCCATAAATAGTTATAATTAATAAACATATTACTTTCAACACTCGTAAATATAATTTTACCACCGATATATTCGTTTATAAATACAGAACTCACACTTTTTGCATTAAACAACTTATACAATTAATTTTAAATAAAATACCACTATTTAATTAATTAATGTTTAAGTTTGAACGTTTACAAACATAACAAACACATTTACAGTGCATTTAACACCACATAAACGCATTCCGAATGCCGTCTGCTGCGTTTTCCTTCTTTGTTTATATTGTATGCGTTTTCCAACGTTATCTATATCGTATGCGTTTTCTCGTATGCGTTTTAGGGAGACGTGTAATAGGCACTACTTTCGAATGGACCACGGAGGGATACACAATGCTTTACTGGTATCTAACCTCATCGAGTGTGGCGTCACTGCGTTTGTCTGACCTCTATACTAGGAACTGATCATTCTATACATAGAGTGTGACGTCACTGCTTTCGAGAATCGACACCTGGTGGACACAATGGGAACTGATAACTATCCATATTTGGCTTAATGTGCATACACTAAGATATAGTCCGCGGAGAAATGAAATAATTTCCAAACAATGAAAATTTCCGTATATTCTTATTGAAACCATGTTTAACCATGATAACTTTATCATCATTATTAACTTCAAACACTCAAAGCATTGTGTTTATACCTGTTCGTGCAATAAAATGCGTTTTACTTGCGTTGTCATGCAGTTTCTACTTTCACTTGCACGAACACTATGTACAAGTAAGCAAATAGAGATAAACAATGAATTGAAAACAATGGCGGATTTTATTTTCAAATTGAATTAAATGATGCAAAGATTGGGTTACTCGCACCAAGTTACGACCTACAAGACTGTATGACGATTTTGCTAATGTTTAAGAGAAGCTTCTCATGCTTCAGTTGGCGCCATATGAATATAGTGCTTGCCCATTATGCACAGCGCGAAATCAAACAGGTTAGTTGCGAGAAGCGACACCTGGTGGACACAATGCGGTCGTAATACAAAATAATTATAATATCATATCTAGAGGCCGGATCCAAGTCAACTATGGCCTTTGTGGTTTACAACCAAGATCAAGATGGCACACATTATTGAGTGTATGATGGGGGGGGGGGTATTATTGTGTGTTTTTGTTATTTTATTATGGGCGCACACATGACTTTCACTACACAAGCAGTGTTACAACATGTTAAATGAACTAAAATGGCCAGCCCTACAGCAACAAAGAGAATAGCCACCCTGGTCATATTACACAAAATTAAGAATAACCGTGTCAATGTGTACCACCATCACCTAACACACACCAGAAACAACAATTTCCTAATACCTCACTAAAATCACAACATCACATAAACTAAATTATCCCTCGGGCAATACGATTCTGGAAAGAACTACCGACAGCGATTCAGACTAACCCAACAGTGCAATCCTTCAACAGTGGGCTGAAACAAGTTTTACTATAATTAAATATAGTCGTAATACATTGGTTGTAAGACCTTCACTTGTCTTTTGGTTATTTAATTTTATCACTCCTTAAATCACTGTTTCCAAAAATAACAAAACAGTGTATTCAAGGGAGCAGAATAACACTACGGACCTAGAAATATACTGTAAAAAGCATTTCGTTCATGAGTAATCATCAATTGAAATTGATATAAGTATAAAGCGTTTGTAACGCTAAACGATGGAATAATTTGGAGTGTTTCTGTTTGTTTCGTTGAAATTGTTGACAACACATGAAACGCTCACCAAAATGATAAAGGGTCTATACAGAAATCGGAATGATCGAGTGGGTGAGGCGGCAACCTTTTAATCCTGAGGTCCCGGGTTCCAACCCCGGCTGGACCTTTTTTTCTTTTCTTTTTTGTTTCTAAATACTTTTCTTGTTACTATACTTGAGCTTAGTTCCGATGCTTAAACTTGTCACGTTAAGACATTTAATGGCATACTTAAAAAATGCGAAAATATGTGAACAAGTCCCTTTAAATTTGTAATACTCTTCGTGACATGCGCTTGCTACTATAGTCAGTATTGACTTTGGCAGTATGAAGTTAAAGTTATCACATACATATACCACTACAATATGACAACGTTATATACCTACATACAGCGTAGCGTATTTTAGGATGTGATTTAAGTCAGATTGATATACACATCCTCGTGTCGCATATTTTGTATATTTACACATGCATCTCATACCTTCGATGAAAATTATTCTAGCAATCGTAAATCGCATGTAAAATATAATTAATATCAGTATGCTGGTTGTGAAGCTTCGTATGCATAAATAGTTGAAGAATCGTCATAATAGGGCAGCGTTATTGAGGTCATTTAAGGAATTGATTACATGTTTATATTACAAACTAATTATTTATTTTCGGCTATTCATAAAGCTTAAAATTTAATATTAACATTTTTGCAGTGAAGGAGTTACTGTCTACAGTTAACATAGCAAGTTGTCTGGTTTGATTTTTACTGTTGACTGTCGGTAGAGATTTCATACCAGTGACCAAAGAGGGCCATTGACACCGATGTGATAGAGCTTGTTAAATAAAGTTTCGTGATTCACGCTGTCAAACGCCGTCTGTGCATCTAGTGTGGCTAGCAAGAGCTGCTTGTTATTTTCTGTGTGGTGTTCCATTGCCTCGGTGACATTGTAGGCTGCATTCATGGAAGAACTTTTTGAGGTGAAGCCCCTTTGGAATAGGTTCTGTACAGCATCAAAGATACCATCAATTCGAGCTTTTAATATGCTTTCCAGCAGCTTGGCACATGTAGCAGAGACTACAATCCCCAGTATTTGTTTGAAGCAGCTTATATTTCCCTTCTTATGGATTGGGATGAAGATCCCACATTTAAGCACTTCTGGAACATCTAATTCATTAAATATTGTATTTATTATATCTGTCAATATTGGTAATTATTCACTGGAGTTGCCGTTGCTGTCGGCGGCCTTGCCTGTTTAGATTTTATGGCATTCGACACTTCAGATTATGTCGCTTCAGAGTTTCCTTACTGTCAATAATGTCTTGCTCTATTATGGTATTTTGTTCAAGTGCCTATATCATTCTCCTTATATATGAGGTCATCTGGAGTTGCTAATTTCTCAAAGGGGGTTAACTTCCGGTTAGCAAGATGGACGTTTTTTTTTTTCTCTGAGATAACGAGAGTGTACAAATAATGTAAAAATAAGCGGTCGTGTCCTATATGTGGTGGATATTTACATATAAAATGGATATACTGAGGTATGTTCATCTCGTTGGCTATCATTTAGTGGTCTATCGGCGAGTTTGACAATATTTTCTCATAAACAGTGACTTGGCGCTCTTCTGCGCACATAGAGGTCATCGGAATAAATGCTAAACCCGAAACTTCAGAAGAAACTTAAACCCAAAACTAAATCAAAGAGAAAACGTAACTCATCCTCTCCTTTACATAAAAATTTGTCTAATAAAAAACATCAGTCAGAAAGTGAATACGAATACGACAGTGACTCTGTTTTTTCCGAATCACCAGCGAAAACCAAAATGGCGTCAAAATTTACAAGTGATGACATAGTACAGCTTAGTAATCTTATTGTGCAGCAAATAAAGCCAGACTTGCTGAATGAAATTTCAACAAAAGTGAAGTCACTTATTGACACTGAAGTAAGTCGTCAAACCAATCATCTAATGAGGAAATAGCGGTTTTAAAGTGCGAAAACGAACAATTACGTAAAAGTCTGGAAGTTCAATATCTTGAGATTGACGAACTTGAACAGTATGGCAGGCGAATGTGCCTCAACTTTACCAACATCCCAGGTGACACAGGTGATCCCCAGTCCGATCGAGTGCAGGAGAAAATCCTTCAAATCGCTGCTGCAAATGGTATCTCCCTCAGTAAAGCTGACATTGACAGGTGCCACAGAGTCGGTAAGAAGAAAGAGGGAGTGCAACGTAAAGTGATAGCGAAATTTACAAATAGTGGAGCTCGACAAAGGTTGAATGAAGCCAGGAGAAATGTGAAAGATGGTATCTACATACAGGAAAATTTGACTAAATTTCGTGAGGAATTGGCATATGAAGCTAGACAGCTAGTTCGTAATAAACTGCTAACTAAAAGTTGGTTCGCTGGATGTAAAGTGTACGGCATGCTTCCCGACTTTTCGAGCAATATGGCCAAACGCATACACATTCGCGACAGGACAATAATCTCAGCAATCCGAGATGGTAAGCCACTGCAAGCTGAGCACATGGACTGACTGTACACGTACAATCGGTAAAAGTGTGATCGAAAACTAGAAAATCAAATAAAGAAAACAAATGTGACTTTTAAGCTATGTACATACCTTACGTATCTCCCAGTTGTATACTCCAAGTACCAGCGTAATACTCCATTTGTTATATTACTATAATATCTACCCGATACTATCTTCGGATAAGTCTCATCCTAACTAGGTACGGGAAAATATTACAGTATTTGTTTCGTTATTCCTTAATTTGTTTACTAATCCAAGTATATCTTATTTACCACCTGATTTGCTGAAATTTAGTCTCGTATTTGTTTTCTTATATCAACTAAGAAACACTTCCGGTATATTTCATGTATGCTAATATACACAATACACACTATTTGTTTCGTTAATCCTTAATTTGTTTACTAATCCAAGTATATCTTATTTACCACCTGATTTGCTGAAATTTAGTCTCGTAATTGTTTTCTTATATCAACTAAGAAACACTTCCGGTATATTTCATGTATGCTAATATACACAATACACACTATAATCAACAGTATGTTCCATTTAGTTCAATGATAATTAAACCCAATAAAACCATTTATTGCCACTCTCTAGTCGTTACATTCATCGCTTACTGTCTTACACTGTATCTAAATTCAGAATTGTTCACTTTCTCTTGATATAAAACTCCCAACACTCAAAATGTACCAAAAAAAATAATCCATTTTTATCTAAGTTCAGAATTGTTCACTTTCTCTTGATATAAAACTCCCAACACTCAAAATGTACAATAAAAAATCCATTTTTGAAAACTAAATGCATTATTTAGATCACATCTTTAAGAATCCAACACAATAAATGCAACACTCGTACACGTTTTGCACGTGGCCGTCACTAAAGTTAACCTCAATGTTTAGGACATTGTTCCCTTGTCATACGTCTAGTTATAGTAACAATGTGTATCATCATAATTTAACCTATCAATGTTGTGATTCTTAAACATATGTGTATTAACACAGAGATGTGTATTGTCTGATTATTGCCAACCTGAGTTAATAACAGGTCGATCTGTGTAATTATGTGCCCTTCTTATGCAAAACCCGCTGTAGAGCACAATTGAAATGCCTAATTATACTAATGGATTTTAGAGGGTCTACGCTCTAACTGTTCGAACTTTATTTATACATTAGCATGTTAGCGCATGTATAGATTAGTGACCCAACGGAAGGGAGACAAATGCTGTTCAAATAATCTCCCTTGTTAAAATCATCTGAAACAGCATATATGTTTAATAACACTATTTTATCTAATTGTACATTATTAAATATCCTGAAGTATTAAATATCCAGAACTGAAAAAGTAATATTTTATTTCCAATTAACCACATAAACCACATTTTATTCATTAATTATTACGATAGTTTTCCAATATAAGTGTATTTATTTGAACTTGCCTAATTATCCGAAATTTGAATCAATTGATTGAACGGACTTTTTGCAATCAACATGTTACATCCTTTCTGGCAGCTTATTTACTTATTGGTTAAGTAAATAATTTTTAATACCCCAATGAACGGAAAAATTTCAGTTGTTAACACCACTGTACATTGAGCTCAAATTTTGTTTTAATATGTAATTTCTGCAACAACGTTTAATTTTACTACCTCTGTATATTGACTTCAAATATCTTTTATGAAATCATAATATCCCACTGACAAATAGGACTTTTTGTGCCAGTACAAATGCATGTATTTCTGTTTTTGTTTTTTATGTATTGTTTCTCATCTCCTTGGCTTGTTCGACTGTACAAGATGTACAACTTTAAAACCTTTTGCAACAGTTTTGATTGCAAACATGCTTTAGACCGCATGCCCTGTCCCATTTACGAATCTTTTTCACTAGTTACATTATTACCCAATGGGTAGTGATATAACGCAATGGAGGCAGGCAATCGGTCTATATTATTGCAAGATTCGGGGTGTTCACATGCATCAAATAGTTCATACTTCAGTATTTAATTTAAAATGCTTTAAAAGGTTTTTTATGCTATTCGTGTTACAGGTCATGCACGTGCTTTACAACATACTGCTTTATGTACAATCATTGAACTTAGCAACGCTCACCTTTTTCTATGTATTTGCAAGCAGTATAACTTTGCAAATACACTTGTCTCCGGACAATACATGTCTACCTATTGTATGCATCGTTTCCTTACGATTTCTTCTGATGATTTCCGGGGATGTTGAGTGTAACCCAGGTCCTTTAAACACAGACTGTTTAACTGTATTTCATCTCAACATTCGAAGCATAAGAAATAAGATGAATTATATACGCGACACATTTGCCGATTGTACCCATACTGTCTTATGTTTTACCGAAACACACCTGTCAGCTGACATCGAAGACAATTTACTATATATTGATGGTTTCGACACAATATTTAGAAAAGACAAGAGCGCACATTCTGGGGGTTTTATAGTCTATACATCATCTCTTTTTCGACCGCAACGAATATCAGAACTCGAAATTATACTACCAGAATCTATTTGGCTGCAAGTCAAGGATCACACACATACTTATTTGATATGCACACTGTACAGACAACCTAGTTCGACCGTCGATTTCTGGAATAAATTAAATATATGTATTGAAAAAGCTTTGGAAATATCTCAACACTTAATACTTGTTGGTGATGTTAATGAAGATCAATTAAATCCTACAAACCATAAACTTAAAGACATTATGACAGTAAATAATTTACGTAACGTTATAACCGAACCCACACGTGTTACAAGTAACTCTAGTACTCTAATAGATATAACTGTACTATCAAGTAGTGTACATTGCTTTGACACCGGTGTGTTCGAATCCGATAAAACCATAAGCGATCATCACGGTACATATGTGCATGTCAAAAACTTTCTCAAACCGGAAGAGCCATATAAAAGAAGAATATGGGACTATAAAAATGCTAACTTTACGTTACTAAATGAACGTATAGAATCTACTGATTGGTCATTTCTAGAATCGGGTCCTATCGATACTATCACCGATGAATTTACTGAACAGTTTCTTGCTCTCGTAAAGTCGTGTATTCCGAACAAATTTGTATCCATTCGACCAAAAGACAAACCATGGTATAACTCCGAAATTCGTAAAACGTCTCGTGCACGCGATCGACATAAACGCAAAGCAATTCGTACTGGAAAAATATCTGATTGAAACACATTTAAATACTTCAGAAACAAAGTTAACAATATGAAGAAGTATGCAAAAGAGCAATTCTTTAACACAATCGAATTTAATCTAAACGATGTATCGTCAACAAACCCAAAAATGTACTGGAAATTGATCAAAAGCCTTATGAATGACAACTCGTCCCTTTGTGACAATATACCGCCACTTATAAATAATGATCAGTCATTTTCACTTACAGATTTCGAAAAAGAATCGACACTAAACGACTATTTTGTATCTGTTTCGAATGTTGATGACAAAGACATCACGTTGCCAACTTTTGAATCCAAGACTGATACGATTTTAAGCGATATTAATATTAGTGAACAAGACATAAAGGACGTATTAAATAAACTTATTATCAATAAAGCAAGCGGCCCTGATGAAATCAGTCATCGAATGTTGAAACAGACATCGACTACATTATGTAAACCGCTTTGCACTTTATTTAATAGATCTATTAAAGAGAATATATTTCCTAAGTCGTGGAAACGAGCAAACGTGATGCCGCTGTTCAAAAAGGGAAACAAAGACACGCCATCAAATTACAGACCCATCTCCTTAATTAGTTGCGTAGGAAAAGTTATGGAACGAGTTGTTTTTAAATATTTGTATAATTATTTAAACTCTAACAATCTCATCTATAAGTATCAGGCCGGCTTTTTGCCCGGGCACTCTACTACCTATCAACTCATTGATATATACAATCAAATATGTAAAGCATTTGATGACAAACAAAGCACATGCATGGTCTTTTGTGACATTTCCAAGGCCTTTGACCGAGTCTGGCATAAAGGGCTTATTTTTAAACTTCGACAATATGGTATATCGGGAGATATCTTATTGTGGCTTTCAAACTACTTATCCGACCGCATCCAAAGGGTTTTTGTGAGTTCCTCTTTTTCAAATGACAAAGCTATCCAAGCTGGAGTACCCCAAGGTTCTGTTTTAGGTCCTCTTCTTTTTCTTGTATATGTTAACGACATTTCTGACAAATTGATAAGTAATTTACGTTTGTTTGCTGATGACAGTTCTCTTTCAGTTACGTCAAATGACCACAGGTTTATTGAAATTACTCTTAATAACGACTTAATGCATATTAACAACTGGGCCAAACAATGGCTTGTTACTTTTAACCCAGCCAAAACTGAAATTGTCTTTTTTTCACTATCGGATATACCAAAGCCACAATTACTATTTGATGGAAACCCTTTATCTTTTGTTGAAACCCACAAGCACCTAGGTCTTTTATTTAGCCATGATGGCCGGTGGCATAAACACATTGATAATATTCTCAATAGAGCATCCAAAATATTAGGATCCATGAGACTGTTAAAGTTAAAGTTAAAACGCCGAACTCTAAACCAAATTTACGTATCGTACTTACGCCCCATATTAGAATATGCATCAATTGTCTGGGACAATTGCACGCGATACGAAAAAGATCTTATTGAAAAACTTCAATATGACGCAGCAAGAGTTGTTAGTGGATTAACCAGATCTTCTTCAATAAACAATCTACTTACTGAAATTGGCTGGGTATCATTGGAAAAAAGACGTAACATTCAAAAGCTGCTTCTTGTTTATAAACATATAAATGGCATCCTCCCTGAGTATCTTTCTGATCTCTTTCCTACATCAGTCCATGAAAATGTTTCATACAATTTACGAAATGGTGGTAATCTTATCACATTACCTAGGCGTCTTGAAATTTACTCAAACTCTGTTATACCATCAGCTATCCATTTATGGAACGAACTTGATTCTAATACACGCAACTCCCATACCTTAAGTGAATTTAAATCAAAACTTAACGAAAAATATAAGACACCATTGGTGCCTGCATATTACCTACACGGAGAAAGAATGTATCAGCTGATACATGCTAGAATCAGGAATAAATGTAGTGATCTGAAAGCACATCTCTTTGAAAATCACTTAATTGACTCACCTAATTGTAGTTGTGGTTTCCACACTGAGGATGCAGACCATTATTTCTTTAACTGTCCCCACTATCGCGATGAGCGTTTACATATGTTTAGAAGCACCCGTACTTTCCACCCAATAAATGCTACGAAACTTTTGTTCGGTATACCAACCCTTAATTATGAAAATAACGTTAAGGTTTTTGACGAAGTCCAGCTGTTTATTAAACGTACAAAACGATTTAGTAACGGATCAATACCATCCTAGAGCACCCTGCTGTGTATTATCACTGTGTATTATCACTGTTGCATGTTATTATTATTATTGTCGGAATGCACAAATGCGGTCGGGCGGGTCAGGAGATGATGAAACAAAAATATATAAGTCTTTTGTGAACTTGTTATGTTCTTTCTTTCTTTCTATCTTTTTCTTTGATTTGTGTGTTTTTTTGTTTTTGTTTTTTTTAATATGGTTTTTGTTGTTTTTTAATGAAAATGAACAGCATCCACATTAAAACCACACTCTCTGTAGAAGAATGCCGTCTTTGACATCTTGCTAATCTTTATATTATCTTTGTCAAACAGGAAAGGGCCCCTTGATGATGTTGGCATAACTCTAGGCCCAATCCTTTTGAATACATGTACTTATTTGTCTACAATATGTCACTGTAGCATAAATATATATGTATATACAATAAAATATGTTTAAACTAAAGGGGGTTTCCATTCATGTAACCTCTCTAACCCTTTCATTAGGCAGGGAACCAGTCAGATTATTGGTACCGGAGCGACCAGTTGAATTGTAGACCGTTTGTCTAAAATCATCCTTCGGGTACATTACTACAACAACAACACGTAAAACAACAACAACAACTGACTACTGGGAAGTGATGAAAGTTTGGCATTTTCGTCTAACTTGTTAGGAATCTTTGTTAACGTTCCTCAAGTTTGGAATCAGTACTGTTATTTGTTTTAATGTAAGTGATCTGGTATCTTCCTAAAGTGAAAAAGTCCTGATAATAACAAAGACAGGCCATTTTTTGAATTTAAGATTTATATACATTACTATATATCGTTGGAAAGGTCTTTCCAAATGCAAATCAATGCACTTTAATTGAAGCCTCTATCATAAAGGGTATAAAAGTTATTGCATTTTGAAGTTGCCATGTATATCAAAAAGGTGAGGCAAAAAAAAAGAACGTCTGAAGTCTATGCACTTAAGGCAATTTTACTGTGACAATCCAAGTGAAAAGTCTATCAAATCATACATCAAAAGAAAGATATTTCAGGAGATCAATGCACTTTAAATGAAGCATTTATCATAAGCGGTCTGAAAGTTATTGCATTTTGAAGTTGCCTTGGTTAGCCAAAAATTGAGGGAAAAATAAGAACGTCTCAAGTCTATGCATATAATGCAATTTTACTGTGACAATCCAAGTGCAAAGCTTCTAATGTTACACATCAACAGAAAGATATTTCAAAAAAGGAGAGCAATGTACTTTTAATAAAGTATCAGTCAATGAGGATAACAAAGTAATTGCATGTTTAAGTTTCCATTACTATCATCAAATGTGCCTATAGTTTATCGTATGTATAATTTTCGATGCATCTAAAATACAACATTCAAGCAAAATAAACATGTTGTAATATCATTTAAAACAAAAAAGATCCACTGTAGAAGAATTAATTTAAAATGAGGCTTTAATACTACATAGCTGGAAGTTATCGGAAAAAAAAGTTGTCATGGTAACTAAAAAAAGTTAAATATTGATTATTGATAGGAAATCCATCATTATATCATCAGTTTCCGGCCTACATTGGAAGATGTCTGTATGCCGAAGACCCATACCAACAACATGGAAACAACTTGCTTACTTTGGAAAATTCCGTGGCTTACACATGTCTTCAGAAATAACTCTGTTTACCAGGAGGCCAATGATGGACTGATTACCTTAATATGAATTGTTATTAGAAATTAAAATTGATTATTAAATGTGAGAAGTATGAAGCAAGAAGTATGTTCATTACAAGCTAACCATTCAATCTTTAATTATGGGTCCAAAAAGCAATTGCTATGGTTAATATGTGTCGTTTGTGTTATTTTGCAACTAAGTCTAATGAACAAATCAAATAAACTTGAAACAAAGTTGTATGGACCTTGACATACAGGCTATATTTTAAAAGTGACATGCCGGTTATATTTGAAAAGATAATAAAAGTACAACTTATGTCAGGGATTTTAACTAAAATATCGGTGGTCCATACAACATTATTATGGAACTCCTGAAAAATAACCAAAAGCAAACACAATTAGGCCTAAATTAAAATTCTGTGTTTCCCCATTTATATACATTGTTACTGTTAATTGTAGACGGGATTTGGATAGTAGAACACTGTTATATATTATGAAATTATGTGTTGGTAGGTATTTAAAGGGAAACAAACACAATTTTTATTTAAGCTTCATAGTCAATAAGAAAACTTTGACCAATGTGAACTTCAGTGAGACACAAAACAAATGCACTAGACAAGACACACACGTACATAACAAACGCACAAACATGAATAAAACTGGGGTCACCGCCTTGGAACGGTCAATGCAAAAGAACAACATATATTGAAAATGGGTTCTGTGTGATACAACCTTAATTAATAATGTACCATATAAAAGTCTAAATCTCAAGAAAACATCTGGACAAACCATTTATTTTTATGGTTAAACTAGTTCCATGATTGTATGAAATTTCCAGTTTGTGATGATGAATGCTGCGAACACTTAACTCTAAGTTCTAACAATCATAAAATATAATGATATAATTATTAATTATAGTTCCTAACAAAATAACAAGAACATCTGAAAAAGGTCAAATTTCTAGAGGTCATTATCTCTTCTAATACAGTTTGAATCAACTAAAACAATATTGTTTATTTATTATGTTAATTATTATTAACAACATGCACTTCAAATAATATGAATAATTTGTGTATCCGAAATATAGATTGTCCGAAATATATACGCTCGCAGCTCATCTTTGTGTATCCGAAATATTGAATGTCCGAAATATATACCCTCCCACTTCAACTGCATCGCGGCAAATTGCGGCAAAAGATATTCACAGACATGTGGGCTCAATGTTCTTATAAATGCATCTTCTTTTTAAAAATCATAGTACAATTTATTCCAAAACAGTCTAATTAGCAATACGCATGATCAAATATGGGTCATTTCTGACCAATTCGCTTGATTTTCTGTCTCGTCGTTTTTCATTACGTCTGCGCTTAAAATGTCGCCAAACATGTGCTTTCTACATAATTGATGACGTTTTACACAAAAAACCTGTCCAAAAGAAGGTAATTTGTAAAATATAGTACTTGGGTTTTCCCCAAAGTTCAATGTCATCCGCCATTTTTTATGCAAAACTAGGTCAGGTGTCCGGTTCAAAGACAGAAAAAAGGCATTGAAGACCATTGAGTGTGAGAAAACTTCATTGTTTTAGTAAGATAAGATATTATTTAGTTTGACTGAACCAATAAATACAAACATTTCATTTAAAAAGTACATAAAACAAACTCCCAAAAATGTATGTTTACAACGGTGACACAATGGAGGAGCCTCGATTCGGTATCCCATTGACCTTGTTACTGATAACCAATGGAATGATATATCTAAATGTTCTATGCACCTGACCAATAGAAATGACACAATGCTTACAGCGTAGCAGAATATCGATACATTTGTACACAATGACAGTTATCAAGATTAATTTCAAATGCCATTGTGTATAGGTTTGAATTTCTGATGGATTAAAAATGGTACTGTAATCATACAATTATTTATGATTCATTAATGAGGAGTAAAATCTGCATGTATGTAAATATTATTCAAAAATATTAATGCAAACCATACCATTTCAGCACATAAAAGTAGAGGTAAAACTTTCGTCGCAGCAATATGTTATATAGGAAAACTTTCCAGTACAGAAATGGTCCTTCTGCTGAATAGCTGGGCAAACTGCGACTATATAAAAAGTATCTCTATGTTTGCCCAGGGCGTATAACCTATAGCTGCTGTCAAAGTGGATTTCAACTTGCCACTGTCCACTGTCCGCCTTTTCTCAGATGACTGCTTACTGTATAGGTGCCACAAGTCAAGACAGGACCACCTACATTTTCAAAAAGAATTCTAAGTCATGGACAATTGTTCATCACCATTGGGTTCAACGCAAATAAATGTTATATCCTGAAAGTGACCTATCTTGATGCATATAAGCAGATAAGCAGATAAAATAATTCTTTTTTGTATGATAACTTCAACATTCATCAAACTGCAATTGTTTTCTTTTATGTATCCTCAGTTCGTTTTAGACACCAAGTGAACATTCATTGACAAATAAACTTTACCAGATTAAAATTGTGTTAACCTATGGAGGCCGCCATGTTTTCTGAGAGTAACCTGAAATGACACATTTGATTGGCTGCCTTGTTATTGTGTCAACAGCACTCTGTTGAAGAATGTACGCTTAAAATTGTACTTACCTTGCCATACTGAAGTTGTGAAATAACAAACCCAGATCTCCTATTAATAAACACAATTAAATGTTTCAAATTTATTGCATTATTTACCAGTAACAATTATGTTTATTGCACAATATGCAGTTTTCATTTCATTTGACAAATGTTAAAGACCTGTATTTAGTAAATCACATGGTCGATACACGCAATGCTTTCTATGTGTAGAATGTGACGTCGTGGTTGTCAGCAGACATTTCGCGCTATTTTGTAGAAAACACGGGTACTTAAACAATACAGCTTGTGTTTCTGAAACTACAACAAACAGTAACACTGGATAGGCTTTTCCGATTACGATTTCATATTAGCGTATTTCTGACTGATCTTTCGCAGTTTATTTTTTGAAGTTATTTAGTGAGGACATAAAATACGAAAAGGGTGAGCACTCTTTTTACAGTTGATAATACACATGGACACACGTATAAGGTTACTTGTGTGTGGATACAAAGTCATGTTTATTGCACCGATTGGTCAATCATAACATCATTCCAAAGCGAAGATAAACAACTTTTCTATTGGCTTACATTGATTCTACTGTGAGATGAAACTCCGCTTACAGGGCGATGCTTCACGGTGATTGATTGTGGCTTAGGAATAACTGTAAATTGTTAAAATTGTTGCAGAAAGTGACACTAGCTTTGATCATTCACCGACTTTATTGAGTGGGTGTACATGTTTCTCCAATGAAAAACGGCCATTGTGACGTAAGAGAGTAGCTTTCACAGCAGGAATGGTTGGCCTGCTGCAGTCAACACAGCTAATTAATTGATAAAATACACGCGCCCCGGGCAATTTTTATAAGCGCAACACCAATTTTAGGCGCCCTGGATATGTTCAAGTTAAAATTTAAGCACCCCAGTGCTAAAACGGCCTGGGGAAGACCCTTGGGTGTAGGGATATATACCCATTTTTTTCTGAAAGATGCTTGTAAGTTATTAGCAGACAACACCTTCGAATATGCCTGACACCCCAGACCACAAACATTGTATCGGGTTATACTCTTCCCACAGTTTTCTCGCATAAACTAATGGCATACAGAGTTATACACACGTTCAAAAGGCCCGAAGCAACCCACATCCAAAGGATGGAGCAGATGGCTTGTATGTGCTGGCAGTATAAACAGAATGATGTTTTGTTTTACTGCCCAGTCAATTAAACCAAGGTTTATGTGGGACTTGTGACCGTCATAGAGCAAAAGGACATGTCAATCTGGGGAATGTTCTGGCAAATACTTCAACAGATCATGTTCTTCAATGTACTGGCGAAATACATTGCTGTTATTCCACCCAGATTCTGTCACAGTTCCATCTACACCACTGCAGCCTTCTTTCAGTAGTTCCTACCTCATTCTTGCCTTTGGAAACACAAAATAGGGCAGCACACTATACCCCAGGGCATTTCTGCACCCAATTACAGTTACGAGCGTCCTGGATGCAGAAGTCACTTCATGAAATTTGGATTCACTTGTAATTACTGATGGTTGAGTATGTGAAGAGGACAGGCCTTTCTCATCTATATTGTAAATACGTTCTGGCTTGCTCTTCAAACAATACTTGTCTAAGATGGACCCTTGTTCTACATCGTACCTGGTCACAGATTCCACGTTGGTGGCCTTGGCTCGTAATTCTAGGCCTCGCGGTTTTAGGACTTTAAGTTTCGGTCAACGAGACATAAAGCCGCGAAACCATTGCATTGATAGAGGATGGTCCCGTTTACCTAGGTAGAGGGCATATTCGGTGGCCATGTAAAACAACTTCAGCACGGCCATAACCATACCCACAACCTGCCATGGACTTTATATGTTCCACAAAATGGACCTCCTCCTGGTTGGAAAACATAGGTTGTGGACCGGAATAGTTTCATTCTGAGTTCACTCTGCCACTCAGTCTATGTCTAAGGGAGGCTTCTGGTACCCCAAACTCTCTATCAGTCGTTCTTATCTGAAAATCTGTAGGCAGCATTCATAGATGTGGGGGAATAGCACCCTTGTGGACCCTGTAAATACAGTGCACATTTTATTTAGATTATCACTCACCACAACATAAACTAACTAAAACATTGATAACATAGATTGTTACAATACTAAAGCAGATATATGTGCCGTAAATCCCAATTAAATGCTAATTATGAGGAGCGTACATTTTTATTCCTATAACCCGTACACCTTGCAAAATGGCTTAAAATAACTTAGTCGATGTATGCCATCACATGACAGTCACGTGACCTATTAATGGGACAAATAGTCGTTGCAGACGAACACCTGTCATTTTTCCCATGCTGATTTTAGGCAATAAAACTAAAATTAAAGTGACAATTATTTTTGTGTTAGTAAAAACATTAAAAAATACATTTAATTAGATTGAATGTACCGGTATGTATTCTTACCTTTGCATCTCATACTTTCTTTTTTCTTTTTTGCAAGCGATAGTATGTGCGCGTTTACTACGATTGATAGTAAAATGACGTCAGCGGAAGTCACTTGTGTAGTGATAACAAAAAAAACAAAAAAATGACGTCAAAATAGGGCAGCGTCAAATCAGGTCACTCGACGATATAATGAGCACCAAAAGGAAGTCAAGTCACTTTTATCAACTTAATGGCCATATCGTGTAACAAGTAGAAGAAAATCCATATTTTGGTGTCCCTTAATGGCCCCATCAGACCAGAGCAAGTCTGTACTAGGCTCTTCACCACATCGTGATGTTTCGTAAGGTCCTAGCAAATCCTCATCAGGTTCTGTCAGGACGTAGAGGTCATGCTCCGGTGTAATGGCACTATAACTGAAAATGTAAACTGTAACAGCCACATACAAAAGATCTGCTGTAAAGCAAGCTCAACTCTTGGCTTCATTAAACAGAATGTAAAACACTGTCCATCACAATGCAGAAAGACCTCATACCTTACCCTTGGGTATTGTTCAACTGTGTGGGACCCTTACAAACCAAAAGAAATTGACCAACTGGAACAAATGCAGCACCCTGCTGCCAGGTTCATAATCGGCGACTACATTCCTGAGAACCAGGTTTCATAACCAGCATGCTGAAAGCACCCAACCTGACACCTATAGAAGACGGGAGTGTTCACACCTTGTCTCTCTACAAGATGACCACTAGGCTGGTGCCGGCTGTGCCCTCCCATGCCTATATTAACCCTATAAGAGCCAAAATGCCGTTAATCACCAGAAGTGCTTCCAGCTAATATATTGTAAAACAGAAATGTAGTAAAGCTTTTGTTTTCAAATAAAAATTATTGACTCGAACAGCCTGGACTCTTGAGAGCTTTACAAAAGTGCTAATAACTGTCCAGTTAGCAAAGTGTCGGGCCCGTTGGTAGAGCGCTAGACTGTCAATCCGGGAATCGTGAGTTCGAACCCCAGCCCCGGCCACATAACTTGTGTGGGGATTGGTCACGAAATTATTTCTGCGGCCATTCTCCCCCTACCTCTGATTCAAGTAGAGCAGTTGTCAGTTACTGGCATAGGTATGTGCACTTAGTACTGGTACTGGTAAACCGCTTAGATCGGCTAAGCTTGCCCAGAAAAAGTGTGAGTAGGTTAACTGACCGCCGTGATATGACTGAAATACTGTTAAACATGGCGAAAAATACAAACAAACAAACATAATTATGCTGCAAAGCCCTGCAGCAATACATACTGATCCAGACATCTAGATTCAGATAATAAATAGATCTTCTGTTTATTCAACTGACTGATGATTGTGGCTTGACACAATAAGATTTGGGCTTAACACTTTTCTTATTAGTATTAGAAATTTGGCAACAAAAATGGCATGAACAGTTCTTTTATTACAAAGTAGTGGCTTCAAAGGTGCTGATCACAAATGTTTGATCGATTGTGATTCCAAAGGTGCTGATCACAAATGTTTGATCGATTGTGATTCCAAAGGTGCTGATCACAAATGTTTGATCGATTGTGATTCCAAAGGTGCTGATCACAAATGTTTGATCGATTGTGATTCCAAAGGTGCTGATCACAAATGTTTGATCGATTGTGATTCCAAAGGTGCTGATCACAAATGTTTGATAGATTGTGATTCCAAAGGTGCTGATCACAAATGTTTGATCGATTGTGATTCCAAAGGTGCTGATCACAAATGTTTGATCGATTGTGATTCCAAAGATGCTGATCACAAATGTTTGATTGATTGTGATTCAAAGGTGCTGATCACAAATGTTTGATCGATTGTGATTCCAAAGGTGCTGGTCACAAATGTTTGATCGATTGTGATTCCAAAGGTGCTGATCACAAATGTTTCATCGATTGTGATTCAAAGGTGCTGATCACAAATGTTTGATCGATTGTGATTCAAAGTTGCTGATCACAAATGTTTGATCGATTGTGATTCAAAGGTGCTGATCACAAATGTTTGATCGATTGTGATTCCAAAGGTGCTGATCACAAATGTTTGATCGATTGTGATTCAAAGGTGCTGATCACAAATGTTTGATCGATTGTGATTCCAAAATATTAGTGTTAACAATATAAGTACCAGTAAATATTGAAGGTCTGTTTCTGTGTTTACCAGTGCTATAATGTTCTGGTACAAGCATTGTTTTTCTGATACCTAAGCCACCTATTACCACATGTGGGAAAAACACCAGCAAATTCGCAACCCAGTAGCCCTCAAAGTTGCCATATCCCTGAAAATGTAAAAACAGCTAGGGAGAAAAATTAATGTCAGAATTTTGCAATCTCTTAACACAAGTGGTTGCAATATCAGGGGATAAGTGGGCCTTTCCTAAATGCAAGTTGTCAAGTCACACGTCTTGGTGACCTCTGACCTATCAGCATTTTTCTGCACTTAAAATATTGTACTGTATTTCAGTTGGTAGACCTCGATACCAGCCTTGGACTAGAGATGTAAAAGAACATGGCCAACGATCCTCATGAAGTGGTTCTCTTGAAGCAACTGGAGTAAGATCATTTGCGATGCATTGCAGGCCTTTTTCTATAAGCCTCACAGATCAGAATATCTTACCTATTCCCAATGCAAAATATGGCTGTTTTTTCCCAATTGAAAAATATATTCCCCTCCGCTACAGAATTTGGTTTGACATTTATTACAATCTTGAAGAAAATTACTTCAAGAAATATTTTGAGAACAAAAACATTAACAAATCATAATGACATTTAAATAAACATTGCAATTTGATCGACTAATCAAGGGAAATTAATACTGACAACAAGATTCATTTGCAGATTATTTTCCCAATTTGGCAAATTTTACGTTGAGAAATTGCCAATTTGAAACCAGGTATTTTTTCCCCCAAAAGACAGAAAAAGGCCTACATTGATTTACTGCATAAAATGAGTCAGTTTGCTTACATGTTATATAGGGATGCATTGATTACCTGCAAAGAAAATTGAGTAAAATTGTTTACATAGAGTTGAAGTGATAAATGGTGACAATTATTGCTGGAATTACTATTTTAACCTATATTCTGACTGTGTTTTAAAGCTAACTACAATTTAATCTTATTTCTTTTCCGATTAGGCTAAAAAAAATAATGAATTGTTTCTCCGGTACTTTTTCCAAAAAATCAGGCGCGAGGTCAATTTTGTTTTTATTGAAGTATGTTGTTCTCCTACTCTTTTCTATTGGCACTATGTAATGACTTATTAAAACAAGTAAATAAGTACAGATTAAAAACAATGTTAAGTCTTTTAATGACAACATAAGCATCCTTTTTTATAAAATTCTAAATATAGATTTATTAATTGCTCATGTTACAAACGGTCATTTATGCAAGCTGACGTAAAAGGCAATCAATTTGAATGTTCATAATTAACGTAAGTACCTTCAAATACCATCAGCATAAGGCAGGGCTATTTCTGCCATTCGCCAAATTAGACAATGGCTACAAATTGAAACATTTTGGCTAAAGAATTTTCCATTTGGCTATAACTTTTTCTTCATAAAACACTATAAAATACCAAAAATGTGTTGGATTTTAACAAAGTATCGAAAAATTGGCTAAAAAAAATTTTCAGCCAGGGGGAGCCCTGATTGGGCCAGAGTTATTTTATTTATTGGTTCTCAGACATTTTTCTGAAAAGTGCCCGGTTGGATGAGGGAAAAAAATAAATAAATAAAATATAAAAAAATAACAAAGACTTGAGTACATTAATGACTAGAATTTCACATATGGAAGTGGGCAGTTATGTTAAAATCTTGATGAATTATTACTTACAAAAATCATATAACACAACATTAACTTAATCACTGCATGATAACCATGATATTAATACCAATAATAGTAACATTAAAAGGCAGTGTTTATCATATAAAAACTACTGTTAAAATATGCTCACACAGTAGGTCTACGTCAGATATCGCTGGACAGGGACCATATTATATGTACGAGGGGTGATCCAGAATTAACCGGACTGAGGCTGTTATTTTAAAACAAGAAGGCAAACAAATAAAATAAAAAAGACAGTAAGTTTATCAATCTTTTATCTATATTATCTGAAAGTAATGCAAGAAATAAAAAATGTACGTACATTATATATAACAACCATACTTCACAGTCGGGAAAGCTCCGACGAAAACTTCAAATAATCCCCAGCGCAAGCTACACATTTTTCATGGCGCGCCATCCACTGCTGAAACAGGTTAATGTACCACTCTTCATCTGAAAGGGACACAACACGCTCAGGGTTACCTCTGGCTTTTGAAAAGTTCTCGCCACTTTTTTTTTCCAAATTTGAAAACTTTGAGCTAATTAGGCGCACATAATTTTTAAGTTAGAGACGTTCGGTAGCCATAATATATAAAACTATACTATATATAACTTATATTTTCACATATAATTGTTACTCTAATGCATTTATAATTTTTCCTAATGAAGAATACAATAAATAAAACACCATATATCTCTTTAATCAATTTACTTCAATAACATTCAATTTAATGAGTAACAAAATATAGCATATTTCTTATACAAATGCAGTAAAATATGTCCATCGTTCATAAAAGTTGCAACAAGAACTATTTTAGCAATGCACTATCAATATGTGTACTAACCTCATCATTTTTTTTTATATAAACATTTAACAATGTATAAATGTTACTATTTTACTTATAAATATGATACATATTTATGAATATACACATATAAATATAATGGCATAATTTAGGCAAGGCAAGGTAAACTTGAAAGGAAACTGAAAATATACAGAAGACATCAATTAGTATCAAGTCTAGATATATTTTGTTCATCGACCAAAATAATTCCAACTTCCAACAGTCTTTAAAATTTCTGTTCACTGAAGAATTCTGAAGTTTGAGCATGTTAGATGGAGAAGAGACGTCATCAGAATCTAAACACGTTTTTTTACAGGGAGTATTTACGTCTGAACTGGCCATTTTGACGAGTGAATTTTCATTTTTGAATTCAACACTTCATACCGATTGTGGTAACAGACTGGTTAATTATGGACTTATGCTTATTTAAACATGAACGTGTTGAAAACACTGCATACTTACTATGTTTTGATTTCTAATTATCATTTGATTTCGTCCTTAATCTGTTACAAACATTGCACACTTCTATTAATTGCTGGTATCGACGATTAAAGAAAAAGCTATTTGTTCTACATGCATTTAAAATTACTTTGGGCCATAGAATCAGTCGCATGTTATCACCTTATCGATACTCATTCAGTTTCATACTTCAGTTAATTCAATCGTACTGCTTCATCACTAAAAATCAATACATGCACGATACCTGTCAAGGTTAACCGAGTCAGCAAGACCGCTTAGGCTAAAATGCCACTTATGTCATTTCAATAGTAAATTGACAAAGAACGCTGTCGCCAGAAAAATCGCCAAACTTGAAAATTTGTCGCCAGTTTTGCGCTTTTGTCGCATTTGGCGACAGTGGCGATCGCCACCGCGAACCCTGACGCTGGACCTCATTTGACAGTTTGTCAAATGTCTCAAACTTCGTGCCCTTCAATGCCGACTTAACCATGGGAAGTACACGTTGTCGTGGTGTAGTATATGCAAATGTCTTGAACAATGTTTTTAACTGTAGCAACAAACGTTAAATCTAGTGACGTCTTCTGGTCCCTTCCTTTATTGTCTTCCAGCAACACACAGCCTTCCCTGAATCGTCTGCCACGAAAATATGCGTCAGTGACATGTTGGTGCCTGCCAATGTTTCCTGAATCATCTCTTTAGGTTGTGGTCGGCGATTATTTATGCTCTTGACAGAAATATTATAATGCCGTGCGTTCCGGTGGCAATCGATGACGCCATGAAAAAAGGGTAGTAACGCTTAAACTCGTTTTGCTAACAATTTGTGTCTACAATGACTTCAGAAACTTGACAAATGACGTTGAATACACCAATGACATTGAAACGGTACTTTTTAAACTATATATTTTTATATCATATTCAAGCACTAAAGTAAAATTACGACACCGTCTCCGCTTAAAGGGGTATCTATAGTAACGAGCAACATACAGAGTGGTTGCTTTCAAATAAATATTGTTTTGTTTCCGTATAAAATAATAAATGAAGACTTGTTTATGAAATTTTCATTACAATATACATGTATTAAGCAATAAATAAAATTGAAAGCCAGTCCGGAAAATTCTGGATCACCCCTTGTGTAACAGCATGTTTAATAAAGTGAAAACTAACTAAATATAGCTTATTAATTAATCAGTATACACCAATGAAATTTGTTAATTATAATTTTTAGATTTTTGGAAAAAATTGGGTCGGCATATCTGAGAACCAAGAAATAAAAAAACTCGCCTTTAAGTACTTTCGTTGATAGAATTTAACTTTTCGTAATTGATAATTTTTATAACTGTCAAAAATAGGAATTATTTTTGCAATTAATCACCAACATCAACACTTTTGAATGCAGCTGGCATTTTCGGTTGCTTCCATAGGACTTATATTGACAAAGATTTGCTTAAAAAAATATGAAATGCTATTACAAGCAAATGCAACTATGAAACAAAAGGTTAAATCAACAAATAAACAACATTTGACAATTTGTTTAAAGTTGAGATTTACACAGTATTTCACAATTAGTGTATATCTGATTTATATAATTAAATCAGACAGGAAAAAGGTTACTTGAAATACCGAGATCTCTACCGGGTTATTCTTCTTCCACTATGTTCAAATGTGGATTCGTTTAATTGTAAGCCGCTGTCCATGGAACCTAATTCAATGCATTGTTATTTTAGTAATAGTTCTTATGAACGTTTATGGTGTTTATTAGGTCGAAATCTGTTTCTTATTTATGAAAGGCATTTTATACTGCTTTTGTTTAAAAACGCTTGGTAAGAACCGAATATATAATATACTATAATGTGCATGCTGGTTTACTCCAGAGTCATCACCAGTTATCGCATACAGAAAATAGATGATAGCAAGTTACCAAAATGTTAATAATTCACAGATTTATTAGTTTTTGTATTTTGTTTGGTAACATGATCATTAGAAACAATTTCGGCAAAGTTTTATTTTTATTAACGTATTTCTGGACTGCTGCTTTAAACCCCGGGTGCGATCGTCAAAAAAAAAATTTATATAAAAACTTTTGTTGGCATTAAATCAAATTTGTGGCGTGCCATAAAAAAAAGTTGTGGCCCTGCCTGCAAAACAATTCATTAACTTTGTTTTTCCTTACTAATAAGTCTTTATGTGGATTAGAAATTCATTATTGTATATGCACCAGCATATAATTAGGAGTGATAAAGTATCAACTATTTGAACCTAGTATTTATTGTAGCTCCATTGTATTGTAAGCCTAAGACTAAAGTTAATGAGATATTTTCCTGGGTAGAACCAGTACTTTGTGTCTTATTAGATAGATCCTTCGAAGACTCCCCGAGTCTGGATCAAACTCGTGACCTCACAAATGATTTATGGACAAAAATAGTTGTGCTAAAGGGACTATGCCATTGAAAAATTGGCTTCCTATTTCACTGTAAACTATATTATTTGATAGAAATGTGCTTTCCTAAGACATGTGCATTAAATAAATAAAAAATAATATAATACACAATAAGATATTGGATGAAAACAAATTAGCCAAAATCAGAAAAAATTAAAACACCAAGCGGGTATCAAACTCAAGACTTAGTAGCCATTTGAAGAAATGACAGCAGACAGCGCTTTAACCAACTGCGCTATCATGCTTGGTAAGGAGTCATGTGTTAACTGTGGTCATAGTTTACCAACTGCTGACAATTCTGGCGTCAAAATATAAACAGGAAAAGGGCCAAACAAGCACAACCCATATTATGAATAGATTTTTATCTCGGAATGCGTACACTCTTTTCCAATTATAATTATATACCCTGTTTTAACCGTTATATGCAAGTATTAATATCTAAATTTCAGATTTAAAAAAAAAAAGCCTCCTTGAGGCTATTTTCGATGACAAAGTGCCTTTAAACAACAAAGACGCTTGAAGCTCAGCCTGCAGGGTTCCCCCTGGTTCAAAATGTTGAAATTATTCTCATTTTGGGTATTTTATGGGGTTTTAATGAAGAAAAAGTTGTAGTCAAATGGAAAATTCTTTAGTCAAATGTTTCAATTTGTAGCCATTGGCTAATTTGGCGAATGGCAGAGTGAGCGCTGAGTTTAACTAATCCCTGTTAAAATTAAATGCAATGTAACTGGCCCAACAACTCTAATATTAACCACATGACTGGTGTAACGGTAGAAACTATTGAATAAAAAACTGTACAAGTTATGATAATGGCTTCAATTTACAGTCTGAAAATTCATTCATTGGTATGTTATTTCAGTTTTTTCCACCCAGATCTCGTACGGCACAAAGCGGAGTGTCTTCTGCTACAGAACGGGGATGAAGGATCGTTTCTGATACGGAACAGTTCAGTACCCAATGAGTTTACAGTCTCTGTGAAGTAAGCTTTTACTTTAACTTTAAGTGATAGAGTAAAGCCGTTAAAATCAAGTGCCGTAGTCTAACATTTGTTTTGTGAAATAGCTGAACAATATTTTGTATTTGAAAATATAAATGGCATCATGTTGAACACAATGTTTTAAATACTCTTGAGTTAAAGGGACTATTTTCATGAAAAATTAATCCTCCTTAGCAACATTAATGTTATTATGTTATATAAACGAGCAATACAAAGGCGTATACACTACATGAATTATTGACTACATTATGAGATTTTTGTTAAAAACAAATAAACGAGAATTCTTTTAAAAAACAAAACTCAGAGGGGGCATCAATCTCACAACGACCGAGTTGTAAGAACAGAAACAATTGACAGCGCTGTAACCAGCTGCGCTATTCTGACTTGTTAATGTTCACATGCATACTATGGTTATATAAGATGCCCACTAATCTGACATCAAAGTGTAAACCAGAAAAGGGCCAAAGAAACTCAACCTAAATAATATGTAGAGGATATTTGTTTAATGCTGTTTTAGATCGTATTTTATTTCATGATTGGTCATCGAAACAATATTTTCACGAGTGGCACAGCCACGAGTGAAAATATCTGGTTTTTATGACCACGAATGAAATAAAATACATTCTTACACTGTATTAAACAAATTTTCTTTTTATTTCATGGTTTTGAACGATAAATGCTGAATATGCTGAAGCGTCACAAGTTTTGTGTATGATGACGTCATATATATGACGTCATTATGATTCCAAAAATGTCAATCACTGTTGTGGTGGGAAAATAGTGCCACTCTTGCTGCGGCGTTGTCGCTTAATTATATTTGTATTGAATTTTATAATGCGTTTTCTGTTGCTTAAAAAGGCCGATGTTTAAACTGATGATTAGGGTTCTCACATAATTTCAAAAAATAAACATAAAAACAAAGTTTAAAGTAGTTCCATATAACCAAGATTGAAATGATCAAACTTTATCATTTTACTTGACCTAGAGTGAAATGATCGGGTTATCATTCACTGGTATTCTCCACTCAGTCACCGCATAGCATGATATAACATGATTTTGTTTCTCAGAATGCATGAATTCTTTTTCCATTATATGTACATTATTTTAACTTTTATTATATGCCAATATTAATATTTAAATGTCGTATTTTTAGCTCACCTGAGCACGAAATGCTCGGTGAGCTATTGGTATACGGGACCTATCCGGCGTCATCCGTATGCCGTCAACAATTTGGACCGTTATCGCGATAAAGACGAAAATTTTTATTCAATCTTGACCTAACTTGCACAGTTTGTGTATGACATAAAATCTCGAAAAGGATTGTTATTGGGTCAGATCACACCAGTAACACCAGAATTATTGCCCCTTTTTCATGCAAAAAAGTGCAAAATGCCCTTTTCCAACATAATTACTTTATTTTCCATCCAATCTTAATCAAACTTTCACAGTTTGTGTATGACCATCAGATCTCAGCAGACGCCAAAAATGGGCAGATTGTGTTTCGAACACTAGAGTTATTGCCCTTTATTTATTTTCAAAAATATACAAAAATGGACATAATTCAAGATAGAGACTTCATTTTTCATCCAATCTTCACCAATCTTGCACAGAAACACGGGAGTTATTGCCCCTTGTGTTTGGAAAAAAACATCAACAAGTCATTGATGATTGGCTTGCACACACGATTCTTGATTTAATGTTGACCAAACTTATGCAGTTTGTGCATGACCATAAAAATTGATTGATAAAATTTGATTTCCAACAGTTGCAAGACTTGCAGGCAGTTATTTGTACATGAAACATTGATGTATTCAGAGCCTGCATTAACATCATTTATCATCATTGGTCAAAAAATTATCAAAGAAAAGGCAAAACTTTACCTTATAGCACAGCCATCGCAATTATTGCATTGCAACTAGTTCTCCAATACTGTTTGCAAAAAAGACATCAAAATTTACTGTTTCTGCATTTTCCAGAATTGTCAATGACTAACTGAAAAAGGGTCAGGTAAGAATGTAGAGAAAAATGATTTGAGATTATTAGTAAATAAAACGCACGTCCACTACCCAACTCATACTTTAGTTAGCCCATTGTACTAACCGATGTTTTAAATCAAAATTGATCCTATCCCCCTCTGCGTATTGTTCAGATACATTAATTTTCAAACCTGTCACAACAGTATGGTCTTCATCTTTACCAGTTCTTAGGTGAACGCTTTGGGCCATCAATGCCCTCTTGTTTTACTGCAGTTGCCCCCTTTGGGCCCTTTTTGTAGACATAGTCCCTTAAAGCAAACATTTATATTCAAACTAATGTATACATACACCTTGTACATCTTCAGTACCTGATGATAAACAAGCCATTCGTTTAGTTTCAGGGTAAAGAGAACGCTCTGTGGCTAGTTTTGTTACTATATAGTCTCACAATAAAAATTTGATACTGTTTTAAAATATTCCTTATAAAATCAACCAAACTCAGTGTATTTGAGACGTGTTGTGGGAGAACTGGGCTTAATGCATGTGCGTAAAGTGTCGTCCCGGATCAGCCTGTGCGGACTCAATGTGCAGTCTGCACAGGCTGAATCGGGACGAGACTTTTTGTTTTTATGGTATTTTCTGTTTCAAGGAAGTCTCTTCTAAACATAAATCCACTGTAAGTGGAAAGTGCTGTCCTGGATTAACCTGTGCGGACTGCACGGGCTGATCCGGGACAACACTTTATGCATGTTCATTAAGCCTGATATTCCCACAACACACGGCATTAGTATTTTCTATGTCTGAGGGTATCTCATTATTATGGCCTCTGATTGACATAGACTGGTTCCAGGTCGGAAGGAGCTGTGAAGCATTTCAAGCTGCTGTGGATTAAAGACGTCTTCCAGTTTGGACATGGCACGTATCGGAACTGCAAAGAATTGGAGAAACACTTCAACAGCCAGCCAATGTTGGCCGGGGAGTCTGGTGAGAAGGACTGAGAATGAACAAAATATTTCAGTACAGTGGCTTAACACCAGGTCATGTTTCAACATTAGGTGTACACATTTCTGTTTGGGGTAGAACTACTTCATCTTCATGAAACCTTATAAAATAACTCGAATAACAATGATTTCAACATAATACAGTAGCCAGTGGGAGACCTAAGTAATCATTGCAAAACAGTTTGATTTTGCAAAAATAGCAGTCATTTTGGAAAATTTTCCCATAATATATGAGAAATTAACTCGGTAATGCAAACAACTCAAACCCTAACCACAGGGTATATACCATGTTCGTATTACCGGTAAGTAGGTAAGTGACTCATTTGGTGTCCTCTGATAACCATTTTAATTGATACCAGATTATATTTTCATGACCAGCGCATATTAATTCCATCATTTTCATGTGTTGGCCTTTATTGTAAATGAACAAAATGGACATGTGTTATTGCTGATTAACATAGAAGATGTTCATGATTTGAATTGTACTGTTTTTGAAAAGTACTTCATATTAACTCATACCTCTAGTTTCGTTTAGCTGCCACTGTATTCAATTCTGAACCATCGTTCAGGTAAACCCACCAAACTTGTGGAGCCGTATCCCCGTGATGTGGCTGAGCCATCTATTTACGAGGCTGTGTTAGTGCATGCAGAGGGCGGGGAGCTGGTGCCTGCCAAAGCCAACAAACAGCCACGCTCAGTACGCACGTTGAGTTTGTATGCCTGTGATTGCTTCATCTTTTAAAGGGGTTGTAAAACTGGCTTCAGTTTGTAAGCCTGCATCATCTCTTTAAAGGGGTATATCCACACTATTTCGCATAGACACGTAATAAAACAAGATTTTTTTTATGCCCCCAGCATCGTGATGGTCCTGTCCATCCGTCCGTCCTTCCGTGACAAGGTTAAGTAGATTTAACCGTTTTGTCTAGCACCAACACCGCTTTCTACAACACTTTGATACTTACACAGTTGTTGCTTATGACCATTCCCTATCCACCCATATCACCCAACCTCACCTTGACCTTGACCTAATTTGGACTTACAATAATTCAAGTGCCATTTCTTGGTTAACTAGATTTTACTGTTTCGTCTAGCACCAACACCGCTTTCTACAACACTTTGATACTTACACAGTTGTTGCTTATGACCATTCCCTATCCACCCATATCACCCAACCTCACCTTGACCTTGATCTAATTTGGACTTATAATAATTAAAAAGTGCCATTTCTTGGTTAACTAGATTTTACTGTTTCGTCTAGCACCAGCACCGCTTACTACAACACTTAGATATTTACACAGTTGTTACTTATGACCGTTCCCAATCCACCCATATCACCCAACCTCACTTTGACCTTGATCTTGACCTAATTTGCACTTAGAATAATTCAAATGGGCTGTTTCTTGGTTAACTAGATTTTACCATTTTGTCAAGCACCAACACCGCTTGCTACAACACTTGGATACTTACACAGTTGTTGCTTATGACCATCCCCAATCCACCCATATCACCCAACTTTACTTTGACCTTGACCTAATTTGGACTTATAATAATTCAAAAGTGCCATTTCTTGTTTTACTAGATTTTACTACAACACTTGGATACTTACACAGTTTTTACTTATGACAATCCCCAATCCACCCATATCACCCATCCTCACTTTGACCTTGACCTAATTCGGACTAAGAAATAGGCTACACAGCACCAACTGGGGGCATGTGTGTTTATCAAACACAGAATCTTTTTTTCCTTTTAATATTTTTTCTAGTAGCAACAATATATTGTTGGAATCTTTAAAATAATTGTATTCACTGACCAAATGTTTTTTAGGATATGTATACAGTTTAAGTAGGAATCAAACTCACACCTACACAATCGCGCATTTAAATGAAAAGTTTCCTACGCTGCGCAACATTTTATCAATATTAAGCATGCACGTAACAGTACGTCATGTATGTTTTATTCATATTGATTTTACTGCTACTACTTTTTTTACCATTCCTGCGAGAGTGTCATCAATGACCACTATTTATATATAAAAATAACATATGTTTGTCAAATGTTTATAGAAACAAGACCATCACATTTAACCTGTGCTACAGATAAGCATTGTTTTTTTGTTAAAAACGGATTGATTTTCTGGAAAAACTATTTAATTTTTTAAAGTTGTTAAAAAAAGTATTGATATTTTAAAACACTAGTTGTAACCATTCTGTTAATCGTTTTTGTTGACATGGATAATTTGCTTGCGATAATAATTACGGTAGCACCACATAAAAATCGAAACCATTGTGACTTGTCTGGTTCCCTACTTTTGCTTCTTTATCAACCAGATATTCAGTTTGAAGTGTAAGTTATAAATAATAATTGGGAACCGATTGTAATTGTTTTGTCTTAGAACTGGTATTGAAAGAAAATCATAGTTGAAAAATAAAGAGGAACACACAAATGTCTATCAACGTTGATTTAATCGTATAAATATTGTTCAAAGGCAAAATTCTTGATTTATTGATGATTTATGACAGTAAATTACAAGAATGTATGAAATATTATAATAACTCAACTAAATTTGACAACTTTCCAACCAGCTCAAATTGAATGGATGAAAAATAGCTGATTTTAAATGCAGACTGAAAATTATTTGACAAACTAATTAGTCTTGACAGTGGTAAAGAACGATTTGAGTGAAAAAATGGGAAGTGAAAAACTGTTTGCTGGAAAAATTATCTGTAGTACTGCATTTAACAATGTTTCTATATTAATTTCTTCTCAGTCAACTTTATTTTTGCAAATGTTAATGGTGACTTGCTGTCAATACACCCCTTTAAATAGTTTTGTCTGCAGAGTTAATACGAAAAGTAAGAAAGAGAAATTGCAGAAAAATTCCTTGGACCATATCGCTCTCAACATGTACTGCTAATGTGTAAACGTCTTCTGTTGGTAATGAATGATACTGGGAGAATTTGTACTACAGGAACAATCATTCTCTTCTGGCCCCATGTTCACAAAGGATTAAGTGCAGGATCAAGATCAATCTTAGCTGATCTTGATCTTCCAGCTCAACTGAGCTGAATCTGAAAAATATTTTATTTTTTTAAATAACTTTTGTTCTAGATTCAATAAACAAACATTTTTGTTACATTTTGATTAAAATCTTTATATCAGGTAGAAACATGCGCTAAGTGGAGTTCATAATCATGTAAAATATATATTTGATCAACAATTAAATTGATCCAGATTTTTAGTGAACCATTTTTGAGCCTGATCCTAAAATATCTGACTCAACTTCATCTTAAACCTGACAATCAGGCTTTACTCGTTTTGTGAACACAGCCATTGATTTTCTTTTCTTGTACAAGGCATAATTACATTGCACAACAGATCTGTATCCTACATGATATGCACAGTGCAATTATTTACATCAATAGAAGAGACTTTGTCAAAAATTATCAAAGGGCACAATCAATTGAGATGCATTTCAGTTTAGTACTATAAGAACATAAAAACAAATGAGGCGTGTCATGGGAAAACTGGGCTTCATGCATGTGCTTAAAGTGTCGTCCCGGATCAGCCTGTGCAGTCCGCACAGGCTGATCCGGGACAACACTTTCCGCTTTTATGATCTTTTCTGTTTCAATGAAGTCTGTTCTAAACATAAATCCACTCTTGGCGGAAAGTGCCGTCCTGGATAAGCCTGTGTGGACTGCACAGGCTGATCCAGGACAACACTTTACGCACGTGCATTAAGTCTGGTTTTCCCACGACACGCCTAAAAAAAAAAAAAAATCTTATTTGTATATTTTTCAGGTAAACTCTAAAGATGGATATTTGACAAAGCTTGGTGCAGTTTTCAAGGTAAGAGCTGATTGTTTGTGCTCAGTTATTAAGTGATATGGTGCAACTTCACATTTACTAGTGCCTTTACACAACTTTGTGTGGCAGGTAAATTTAACAGATTTATGTAGCACATGCTTTGCCCCTTAGGCTTATTATTTAAAAACCATTTTAAGCTCTTGGTGTAAACTGGGTTAAAAGTTAAAACATGCAGCATTAGAGTGCAGATATTGAATAAAATATTAGATACATTTTCATATGATTCCACATTAATTGTAGGATTATCTTTTCAGCACATTAAGTAAATACCTGTTCCTCAGATCAGGGCTTTTTTTTATGCCCCCGGCATCTTGATGCAGGAGGCATATAGTGATTGTCCTGTCCGTCCGTCCTTCTGTCCTTTCGTCCGTGACAAGGTTAAGTAGATTTTACCATTTTGTCAAGCACCAACACCGCTTACTACAACACTTCAATACTTGAACAGTTGTTGCTTATGACCATTCCCTATCCACCCATATCACCCAACCTCACTTTGACCTTGACCTTGACTTAATTTGCTACAACACTTGGATACTTACACAGTTGTTGCTAATGATCATCCCCAATCCACCCATATCACCCAACCTCACTTTGACCTTGACCTAATTTGCACTTATAATAATTCAAAAGTGCCATTTCGTGGTTAACTAGATTTTACCGTTTCGTCTAGCACCAACACCGCTTACTACAACACTTCGATACTTGCACAGTTGTTACTTATAACCGTTCTCAATCCACCCATATCACCCAACCTCACTTTGACCTTGACCTAATTTGGACTAAGAAATGGGCTATCCATCACCAACCGGGGGCATGTGTGCTTATCAAACACAGAATCTTGTTTCCTTCTATAGCAGAGGCCGTTTTACGGTGTCATCTCCTCCGAAAAATACTTTCAAATCTTTCAAATCACGCAGTTTTTCCCTAAAACTGATCCTACCCCAGGATTTTTAATTCCCCTGCTATGAAAGTTTTTCCCAAAAATGCCAAAATGAGGGCAGGGGTGTACAGATTTGTTAAAAGCCACTAGCCCTGCAGGGCTACCAGCTGACAAAATCAGGTCGCCCTTACTAATGGTGTGGTTGTCCTTAGTTTTGGTTACAGTAGTTTATAATCCATGTATAATATATTGCCATTCGCGTTTTTCGCTGTCACCCCCACCGAGACATGTTTTTGCTCCAAATAAATTGTTAATATCAAGCTGTTTTGACATTTTGCAAGAAAATCAATGGTGTCAATGTCAATATTACCCCCAAGCGCACACAAGTTGACTGGTTATGGTTAGGAACATCAACGCATTTATTTATAATAGTATTAAATGGCGACACAGTCTAATCACATGGCTACCAGACAAGGATCTGTTACAAAATCAAAGCGCTGACTGACCTTGAAATGCGGTCGCCCAATGGGGCGAGTAATTCGGATATCATATTCGCCCGGAGCAAAATTTAAGTCGCCAATGCGAGCGGGCGAGTGATATTATACACCCCTGGAGGGCAAAGGGCCCATTCCCAAGAGGTGAAAAAAAGCCCTAAAGATCTACATTTCTTTGTAGACGTGGAATGTCCGCTACTACAAGCTGCAAGGCCATGAGCTCAAGTACTTCAAGGACAGCTCTGTGAAGGAGCCGCTACGAGTGCTGGACCTGGACCAATGTACAGACTGTCAGTTTGTGGGCGACTTCAAGGGCAAGCACCATGTGTTCAGGTAGGCCATACGCATGGAATGGATTCTTTTACATAATACTAAAACTAATGATGAATATGCTCCAGTATGTTGAAATCAGGGATTTGATTCTCCATTTTTTCTGCTGATTTCCTCTTTTTAAATACTGTAGAATGCTTTAAATTCGCAAGGACGAATTTTCAGGTTTTTTCCCAAAATGATCCGTTTTTTAAATTCGCATGTTCTTGAATTCGCGTCTTCGTCATGACGGGAATTCAAAACTGAAAAAAGATTGACCATATAGGAAATTTTATATCGACTACCACTAACGTAATCGTGCCATGAAAGAACAATAATGTTTTTTTACTGGATCTACCAATCCTATCTATGATCAATTGATTATAAATTTACATGTAATTCTTTAAACTAGCGTCGCAAGTGTTTTTGTTATGGCTTAGCGTGAATAACGACGAGGCACAGTAACACTAGGTTATTTTCACACATTTCCACACCTTTTCAGGTTTGTCACACGTTTATTCGCACTGGTTTTGAATTCGCGTGGAAATAAAATCGCGAATATTAGCGAAAATAAAATCTACAGTAGCAAATTAATATGAGGCGTGTTGTGGGAAACCAGGGCTTAATGCATGTGCGTAAAGTGTTGTCCCGGATCAGCCTGTGCAGTCTGCACAGGCTAATCTGGGACAACACTTTCCGCATACAGTGGATTTATGTTTAGAAGAGACTTCCTTGTAACAAAAAATACTATAAAAGCGGAAAGTGTTATCCCGGATTAACCTGTGTGGACTGCACAGACTGATGCAGGAAGACACTTTATGCACATCCATTTAGCCTGAGTTTCCCATGACAAGCCTCATATAGTTCTTAAATAATATTATGCTGGATCTCTTTGAGATGATGAGTTTGAGTGAAACCTGTGATGGAGAGAGTCAGGATAGGATGGAGATGGTCGGGATAGGATGGAGATAGTCGGGATAGGGGAGTTTTCTCACCTAAAGTGTTCCTCGGAAATTTTACCCCTGAAATATGCTTAAATATATTCTGTTTGTGCGGTTTCCATGGCCTAGTGGTTAGGGTGTTCGCCTACAGAGCGGGAGGTAGAAGGTTCGAGTCTCGCACAGGGCTTGTTCTGATACGGCCGGTTGCCTACCCAGCAGCTTGTTAAATGGAAGGAGAGGGTACCGATTGCATTCCTGCTAAGAGTAAAGATTTTATCATTAAAGGTGTCTCATTAGTCAAAACTGGCTGGCCCTTAATCACGAGGGGTGACACTATAATGAAAAAAAAAAAAATTTACTTTACTTTATATTCAATAGTGATTGGAACCAGTCCAAAAAAGGTTACTTTGAGTAATCATATTTTGTCCAGTTATCATTGGTACAATATGGCTTTGATTGCATTTTGATATGCATCCTAGATCATTATTAACATATAAGTTTTGTATGTTAATATAATAAGATGATTAGTCTAGACTTAAAAATGTGGCAGGCATTTTAACCTTTTGGAATTGGAATGGCAATATAAATGATTAAGCTTATAGTAAGAAGCAAGCAAATAATATATCTGCCCCCAAGTTATGTCCAGTTACATGTTATATATTATGTAGAAAGAGTTAGCTCGTATGTTTTCAGGTTGACATTTTCATGGAGGACCTTCTACATGTTTGGAACAAGTGATGACGAGTCTAAAGAATGGGTGAACATAATCACCTGGAGACTGGTAAGGTCTAGATAATATAGCTGACACATAATGAGGTCTAGATCTATAATATAGCTGACACATAATAAGGTCTAGATAATATAGCTGACAACTAGATAATATAGCTAACACCTAATAAGGTGTAGAGAATATAGCTGACACCTGATAAGGTCTAGATAATATAGCTGATCACTAATATGGTCTAGATAATATGGCTGACAAATAATAAGGTCTAGATAATATAGCTGACACATAATGAGGTCTAGATCTATAATATAGCTTGACACATAATAAGGTCTAGATCTATAATATAGCTGACACATAATGAGGTCTAGATCTATAATGTAGCTGACACATAATGAGGTCTAGATCTATAATGTAGCTGACACATAATGAGGTCTAGATAATATAGCTGACACATAATGAGGTCTAGATCTATAATATAGCTGACACATAATGAGGTCTAGATCTATAATGTAGCTGACACATAATGAGGTCTAGATCTATAATGTAGCTGACACATAATGAGGTCTAGGTCTATAATGTAGCTGACACATAATGACGTCTAGATCTATAATGTAGCTGACACATAATGAGGTCTAGATCTATAATATAGCTGACACATAATGAGGTCTAGATCTATAATATAGCTGACACATAATGAGGTCTAGATCTATAATATACCTGACACATAATGAGGTCTAGATCTATAATATAGCTGACACATAATGAGGTCTAGATAATATAGCTGACACATAATGAGGTCTAGATAATATAGCTGACACATAATGAGGTCTAGATAATATAGCTGACACATAATGAGGTCTAGATAATATAGCTGACACATAATGAGGTCTAGATAATATAGCTGACACATAATGAGGTCTAGATCTATAATATAGCTGACACATAATGAGGTCTAGATCTATAATATAGCTGACACATAATGAGGTCTAGATCTATAATATAGCTGACACATAATGAGGTCTAGATAATATAGCTGACACATAATGAGGTCTAGATAATGTAGCTGACACATAATGAGGTCTAGATAATATAGCTGACACATAATGAGGTGTAGATAATATAGCTGACACATAATGAGGTCTAGATAATATAGCTGACACATAATGAGGTCTAGATAATATAGCTGACACATAATGAGGTCTAGATAATATAGCTGACACATAATGAGGTCTAGATAATGTAGCTGACACATAATGAGGTCTAGATAATATAGCTGACACATAATGAGGTCTAGATAATATAGCTGACACATAATGAGGTCTAGATAATATAGCTGACACATAATGAGGTCTAGATCTATAATGTAGCTGACACATAATGAGGTCTAGATCTATAATGTAGCTGACACATAATGACGTCTAGATCTATAATGTAGCTGACACATAATGAGGTCTAGATCTATAGTATAGCTGACACATAATGAGGTCTAGATCTATAATATAGCTGACACATAATGAGGTCTAGATCTATAATATAGCTGACACATAATGAGGTCTAGATCTATAATATAGCTGACACATAATGAGGTCTAGATAATATAGCTGACACATAATGAGGTCTAGATAATGTAGCTGACACATAATGAGGTCTAGATAATATAGCTGACACATAATGAGGTCTAGATAATATAGCTGACACATAATGAGGTCTAGATAATATAGCTGACACATAATGAGGTCTAGATAATATAGCTGACACATAATGAGGTCTAGATAATATAGCTGACACATAATGAGGTCTAGATAATGTAGCTGACACATAATGAGGTCTAGATAATATAGCTGACACATAATGAGGTCTAGATAATATAGCTGACACATAATGAGGTCTAGATAATATAGCTGACACATAATGAGGTCTAGATCTATAATGTAGCTGACACATAATGAGGTCTAGATCTATAATGTAGCTGACACATAATGACGTCTAGATCTATAATGTAGCTGACACATAATGAGGTCTAGATCTATAATATAGCTGACACATAATAAGGTCTAGATAATATAGCTGACAACTAAAAGGGTCTAGATAATATAGCTAACACCTAATAAGGTGTAGAGAATATAGCTGACACCTGATAAGGTCTAGATAATATAGCTGATCACTAATATGGTCTAGATAATATGGCTGACAAATAATAAGGTCTAGATAATATAGCTGACCACTAATATGGTCTAGATAATATAGCTGACCACTAATATGGTTTAGGTTATATGTTACACCTAATAAGGTCTAGATAATATAGCTGACACCTAATAAGGTCTACATAATATAGCAGACACCTAACAAAGTCTATATAGTATAGCTGCCCACTAATAAGGTCTAGGTAATATAGCTGACCACTAATATGGTTTAGGTTATATGTTACACCTAATAAGGTCTAGATAATATAGCTGACACCTAATAAGGTCTACATAATATAGCAGACACCTAACAAAGTCTATATAGTATAGCTGCCCACTAATAAGGTCTAGGTAATATAGCTGACCACTAATATGGTCTATATAATCTAGCTGACACCTAATAAGGTCTAGATAATATAGCTAACTACTAATAAACTAGATAATATAGCTGACACCTAATAAGGCCTACATAATATAGCAGACACCTAACAAAGTCTATATAGTATAGCTGCCCACTAATAAGGTTAGGTAATATAGCTGACCACTAATATGGTCTATATAATCTAGCTGACACCTAATAAGGTCCAGATAATATAGCTGACACCTAATAAGGCCTACATAATATAGCAGACACCTAACAAAGTCTATATAGTATAGCTGCCCACTAATAAGGTTAGGTAATATAGCTGACCACTAATATGGTCTATATAATATAGCTGACACCTAATAAGGTCTAGATAATATAGCTAACTACTAATAAACTCTGGATAATATAGCTGACCACTAATATGGTCTAGATAATATAGCTGAAAAATAATAAGATCTTGATATAATAGCGGAAAACTTAATAGGTCTAGATAGTGTAGCTGAAAAATAATAATATACTAGCTAATAACTTATACCGTGTAGATAATGTAGCTGAAAAATAAAAATGTGTGGATACTATAGCTGACCACTTATAAAGTCTAGATAATGAAACTTGAAAAGTGGTGATGTCTAGATAATTTAGCTGGTGAGTAGTAATGTGTAGACTGTGTAGGTAGACACTGGTAAGGTCTAGATAATTTAGCTGGTGAGTAGTAATGTGTAGACTGTGTAGGTAGACACTGGTAAGGTCTAGATAATTTAGCTGGTGAGTAGTAATGTGTAGACTGTGTAGGTAGACACTGGTAAGGTCTAGATAATTTAGCTGGTGAGTAGTAATGTGTAGACTGTGTAGGTAGACACTGGTAAGGTCTAGATAATTTAGCTGGTGAGTAGTAATGTGTAGACTGTGTAGGTAGACACTGGTAAGGTCTAGATAATTTAGCTGGTGAGTAGTAATGTGTAGACTGTGTAGGTAGACACTGGTAAGGTCTAGATAATTTAGCTGGTGAGTATTAATGTGTAGACTGTGTAGCTAGACACTGGTAAGGTCTAGATAATTAAGCTGGAGGTTGGTAATATATAGATAATCCAGATGCACACTTGAAAGGTTTAAATATTAAAGCTAGAGACTGAATAGGTTAAGTCAGGATTTAATCTGCCATTCGCCAAATAATACAAATTAGTAATTTTACCTAAAGAAAAATATATTTGGCTACAACCGTTTCTTCATAAAACCCCATAAAATAGCCAAAATGAGAAGAATTTAAATGTAGTAAGGTAAATTTGGCTAAAGAAAGTTTTGAACCAGGGTTAATATTTTAGGAGACTGACAAGGTCTAGAAATTAGTGCAGAAAACTTGTAAGGGTAGCAGAGCTGTAGCCGTGTATGGTCGGGTGGTAAATCTATAGGCTTACTATATCCACATACTATATCTTGAGCCTGTAAGATCTTCATAATATAGCTAGAAATTAATGATGTCTGGGCGGGTATTCAAAAAGCTCCTAATGCAAATCTCAACTTAAGTTGTACTTAAGTGAAAATTTCAGTTCATTTCTTCCATGTGAAATCGACTGATTTCTGTTTACAAAAGGGTAAAATATGAAACATCTTAGCAATATTTACTAGTTTAAGTCATTTGAATGTGAAAAGACCTATATATGAAACCGCCATAGACTTAAGGAATTTAGAGAATTTAAGGAATTTAAGTTTTCCTTAAGGAGCTGGACATTGTAGATAGTGACTTGTAATGTATCGCTGGAGGCCAGAAGAGATCATAGATAGTGACTTGTAATGTATCGCTGGAGGCCAGAAGAGCATTGTAGATAGTGACTTGTAATGTATCGCTGGAGGCCAGAAGAGCATCGTATATAGTGACTTGTAATGTATCGCTGGAGGCCAGAAGAGCATTGTTGAAGGATTGAATGTATAGATTTAGTTGCATAAATAATATCTAGCTAAACCTCATAATGATAAACGCATGTGAACATTTGTGTCAAACAATATTAAGTATAAAAGCCTTGCATTGATTACCATATGTGTAACCCACCTGAAAAAATCCCAAAGCCTCAATGGGGATGGAACCCAGGACCTCCTGGTTCCAAGGCAAACGCTCCACTGCGTCGCTATAAAAGCTAGCTCATAAGGCAATATAAGTGTCCCTTATACATACATCACCCTACTACGGTACACATGTACCATAAATGATCTATAATGTGCTTCATTAAATGTCATGTATTACATGTACTGTTTTTCTTCATAGAACAAAGCCAGACAGGAGCTAAGTTAGTGCAGTGGCACTCTGTGAAACAACAAGAGCCTACTTCTCACACAACTTGTGCACAAACCAAAGACCCTGGCCGACATCGTGAAACGATACCGGCTTCAGCTCATGTAAAGTGTCACATATAATAGACGCTTCCACAAATGTCAATCATATTCAAATTTTTCTGCAATATTATCCAATCATTGCACTTGAATATCACGTGTTTAGCAATTAAACTATTTCATATAAAAGAACACGTGCATAATGTTTGTGATATCAACATGGTAACGTTTGTGATTTTTGATGAATGGAAATCAATCCATTAACAATAGCTGGGGAGGAGTTTAAATTATTCTTGGCAAAACCCAGATCCGTCTATTATATAACTAGTTCACCTACCAGAGACGCTGTCTAACCTTGTGCAACCATACTGGCGTCAGCTCATGTAAAGTGTCACATGTTATTATATATATATATTAATTGTGATGTTTTTTTTAAATATTTTTGTTATTCTACTATACACGTATGTTTTCTATTCAAATGTGGCAAACCATGCTAGTTCTAATGTTAGATTTGCACTGCTTTAGATATTATGTGAAATTAAATTAATACAAGTGATGTCAAAGGTTACATGTATGTCAGTTACACAGTAACATAGATTAAATTTCTATCTCATAACCTGTTTATATTGGTATACATTCCAAGATTTTCAGAATACATAAAAAAATTATTGCATATTTTTTACTTTATTTCAAACCCGTTTTGTAAATATTTGAATACTTTTTTTTTATTGGACCATATAATAGTTTATAAAACCATTTTTTAAAAAGGTTATTGTAATATGCAGTATGTTGGAATGGTTGTCTGACATTATGTGATAATTTTGTGTTTACTAATGATTAGTTGTGTTTTGAAGTTTTTTTGTTTTTTTTTATATTATAAATTCTGTCTTTTGTTTAACAAAACTTTTATAAGAAGAATGTATTGTTCAGGAAGTGGTGATTACACTTGTAATCAATCAACACTGATCTGCTGTGATCCTGTCTTCAATGTTCCTCATTCTGTATTGTTTATTTTGTGTATCTGATTGTATGTTATTTACGTACCGGTATTTTCTGGTCATGAATAATGCACACCTGAGTATGTTATAAAAAGTCTTCAACCATCAGATAATCTTTTGACTGGTTTTTGGTCCTTTCATGCACAACAATTGACAATACACTATGGGATTTACAGCCATATTAGGTCATACACCGACAAATACGCAAATGAGCCGTGTTGTGGGAAAACCGGGCTTAATGCGTTTGCGTAAAGTGTCATCCCGGATTAGCCTGTGCTGTCCACACAGACTAATCCAGGATGGCACTTTCCGCCTATAGTGGATTTATGTTTAGAAGAGACTTCCATGAAACAGGAAATACCATAAACGCAGAAAGTGCCGTCCTGGATAAGCCTATGGAGACTGCTCAAGCTAATCCAGGACGACACTTTACGCACATGCATTAATCCCAGTTTTCCCACAACACGCCTCAAATGTTTTTACAAGTTATCTCTGTCAAACAATTAAGTTAAAGCTTTCTTAATGGTCAAACACATTATTAGTCTAATTACATTGTACAGTTAATTGTATAATTTTTCTAACAGTGAAAACAGATGTATTATATCTACATATACTATATTACTATTTGTTTTAATAAATACTCATTTATCCACCAATATCATCCTCTTTAAGACTCACTGAAACTTCTACAAGAAAACACCATAACATAATTATAACCTATTAAGTATGACTGTCACGAGGTGTGTCGATTTCTTACTTGAGATGTTTTTCTTCTTTTTATGTAAATCAATAAAATTATGCTCATTTCTAATTGTTTGAAGAGTGATGAAGTGCAAATCTGTAAATTGTAAACAATTTTCATTTACAAATGTACAGATTGTAATAACAATGGTACTTTTAAGTATCTTTTGTAAAATCTGATTTGAAGTGTGAAGATTGCTGTCGGTCATTTTGACACTAAACATCGCCTCTTGGAGTGCTTGGTAAGTGTCAGATGTAACTTTAATATTGACTTACGCTTGGTCAAGTGTTGAACACAGCAATGTATGTTGGCTAGCATTTATTGTGATATCAAGTCCAAGTTCAGGCACATATGTGAAATATTTACACATTAAATCATATGTAAAAAAAGGAAAAATACAATTTAGAAAACTGAGTAAGAAAATGGAATGTTGTTTGTTGCTTTTCACAGAAATAAAATAAACTATATTTAAAGGCAATGACATGGTGTAAACATGCGAAATAGTTTGCAATGGTTTATGTATATAATTTTAAGGATGATAAACAGATTTTTGTTTTCAAGTAGTCCCAGTTCTGGAATTCCATGTGAACCTCAAATTATATTAATGAGTTTGTTTTTCATTTTCTTGGAGGACTTTTGATTATATCTTTAATTGTTTGGTAATAATTGTGCAATTAGGCAGTGTATAACCTCATTTCATAGTATTACAGATTGAAAGAAGGCACACAACTAGCCCAGTTGCTAGATCGCTGGACTTTTAAGCGGGGATGGTGAGTTCGAACCCCAGCCCGGCCACATAACTTGTGTAGATTGGTCATGAAATTATTTATACGGCCATTCTCTCCCTACCTCTGATTCAATTAGGGCAGTTATCAGTTACTGGCATAAGTATGTGCACTAAGTACTGGTAAACCACTTAGATAAGCTGCCCAGGAAATGTGCGAGTAGGTTAACTGACCACCATGATATGACTGAAATACTGTAAAAAACAGCAAAAAATCCAAACAAAGCTCACAAATCTGAATCTCACTGAGGCTTATTTCAAGGGTAGAAAGCTGCCATCGAAATCAACAGACTTTTGTACTTTCTGGTTTTCAACCCTTGATTCAGTATAGTCTATTTCTTGGCTGTTATGTTCATATGTTTATGTGCATGCCTGTTTTAGAATAAAACGTAGACTTTGGTTGGTAGCTTACTGCATTAATTAAGTTAAATTATTTGCTAACCCCCAAAAATTAAGTTTAAATAAGTTCACCTTGCAGTTTGTCAGGCATTCATTCAGCTCATTATTGAAAAGATAACTCAAGAATGGCGTGACATATTCAAATAATTTTTGGTACACATGTGTATCATCATAAAATACAGGTCAAGTTCTACTTAGGTTAAAAACCATTTAAGTTTAAGTTATGGCCCTTTTTAGCTTTTGTGATGGCCCGTTGTCCGTAGTCAGTGCGTGCGTGTGTGCGTGCGTCCGTCCATCGTCAACTTTTCATTCAAACAACATCTCCTCCTAAACCACTTGGCAGATTTTCACCAAACTTCACAGGAATGATAATTGTGTGACCATCTTTCAAAGTTGTTCAAATCGTTACGGTCCGCTGCATATGTAGGCCTTCTTCTCTGAAACGCAGAGCCCAGAGGTTTCATATTTGGTATGTAACATCGTATAGTGGTCCTCTACAATGATCGTTCAAATTATACCCCTGGGGTCAAAACAGGCCATGCCCCGGGGGTCACATGGTTTATATAGAATATATGGCAAAATTACTTTTAAATTCTTCTCCTCTGAAACCACAAGACCCAGAGGTTTCATATTTGGTATGTAACATTATATAGTGGTCCTCTACAAATATTTTTCAAATTATGCCCCTGGGGTCAGAACTGGCCACGCCCTGGGGGTCACATGGTTTATAATCAATATATAGCAAAATGACTTTAAAAATCTTCTCCTCTGAAACTGCATGGCCCAGAGGTTTCATATTTGGTATTAACATCTTTTAGTGGTCCTTTACAAAGTTTGTTCAAATTATGCCCCTGGGGTCCAAACAGGCCATGCTTTATATAGAATATGTCGCAAAATGACTTTAAAACATTTCTTCTCTGAAACCACAAGGCCCAGAGGTTTCATATTTGGTATGTAACATCCTATAGTGGTCCTCTACATAAATTGTTCAAATTATGCCCCTGGGGTCAAAACTGGCCACGCCCCTGGGGTCATACAGTTCATATAAACTTTATTAGCAAAATGTCTTTAAAATCTCTGAAACTGCAAGGCCCAGAGGTTTTATGTTTAAACATCCTATAGTGGTCCTCTACAAATATTGTTCAATTTATGCCCCTGAGGTCAAACTGGCCTCGGAGGTCACATGGTTTATATAAACTTAAATAGCAAAATGTCTTTAAAAAAAACTCTTCTCTGAAACTGCAAGGCCCAGAGGTTTCGTATTTGGCATGTAACATCCTTAAGTGGTCCTCTACAAAGATTGTTCAAATTATGCCCCATGGGTCAAAACTGACCACACCCCAGGGGTCACATGGTTTATAAAGACTTAAATAGCAAAATGACTTTTAAATTCTTCACCTCTGAAACCGCAAGGCCTAGAGGTTTTATATTTGGTATGTAACGTCGTATGGTGGTCCTCTAAAAATATTGTTCAAATTATGCCCCTGGGAACAAAACTGGTCACGCCCCGGGGGTCACATGGTTTATATAGACTTAAATAGCAAAATGACTTTAAAAATCTTTACATGAAACCGCAAGGCCACGAGATTTGTTCAAGATTGTTCAAATTATGCCCCTAGGATAAAAATAAGCCACACCTCGGGAATGCAAATTCCAATTGGGCTACAAGGTCTCAGGTGAGCGTCCTAGGGCCCTCAGGGCCCTCTTGTTTGACTTCAATTCCCTAAAAACACGGTTTCAAGACAATAAATCATGAAAGGCTTCACATATTTAAATTATTTTTGGTACATAGGTATAGCACCATAAAATACAGGTCAGGTTCAAATTATGTTACAAACCACTTAATGTTGACAGAGTTATGGCTCCTATTGAAAATACATTTTTCCAAATACACTTTCTAACATTCACAAATTAAAGCATTCTCATTGTGTCCATTTCTTTCGAATAGATGCCATAGTTTTGTGACAAGGCCATATTGTGGGGGTATATCCATCACTCATGTGACAATTCTAGTTAAACATTCTTTTGCATTTTATTGTCTTTTCAAACAAGTACATTGCTCAAAGGTTAGTTGATATTGGACATTATTTTCCAGTCGAAAGATTTGTGTTTTAAAATTTCTTTGAATTAGATTTTAGTTCATGAGGTATTAAAACTGTTGTTTTATATTTCATTAAAACGTGTGGTATAATATCGAGTGTGTTTTGTTCATAAACACTACAACATCAAATGATTTTAAAAATATTCCTTAGATCAAAATTACTTATATGAAATGTCATTTTACATTGTTGCCATAAATACTTTTATATGCAAGGTTGTTATGCTTGTACATAATATAGACATGTTATATTTTATATTGGCATTCTTTATTTGGCTCTATATATACATGAATATTTGTGATCTGTATTATCGAACTGCTTTTCTTTCTTGTTGATAGAAACTGAAAAATGCTAGTCAGTGTTTCTACAAGTATTGTTACCTATATTGTTTAATCTATGACATTTTGCGTGAAATAATTCTGGTTGACTTTCTAAAACTTTCATTTGCGTCAACATCTAATACAGAATAATATTTTGTGTATTAATATTATCAGTTTATCAATCAAATTGAAAGTACTTAATTTTTGTGAAAATTTTCACTAATTTATCATACTCAAATTCATACCTGACATCATATAATTTACTGCTATCAAAATCCAAAGATCTCTCTATGTAATTTTTATACTGGTTTTTGAGATGTTAAATTCCATCGAATTTGTAACAACAAATGTTTAATATTTTGATAACTGTGTCAATTAAGGATACGGTGGCGAAACAGTCAGCAATGTTAGCCGGATAAGCATTTGTTATAGCATGAACTGGTGTGGATCTTCGATGTAATCTGAATAAAGTCTTCCAATAGATAGAGTTTCATGTTGTTTTTGAGTTTCAGAGTTTTTTCAAGGATCTTTTTCACGTTACCTGTAAATATTTGTCGTATTTGTTCGTATTTTTCCCATCAATTAATGGAGATCACTTTAACCTTCAAGCTTAAGTGTTGTCATTACAAGTGGAGCAAATAGAAAAAGACACATTTTATAGGTGAAAACTGTTCACATTTATTTTATGTGTCTGAACATTTAATATTAACAAAAATTTATATTATTCATGACATAAATTCCAAGATTTTCTTATGTGCTAGCTAGTCTACAACTGAAATATAGTTACTGTATTAATGCTATTAAAATCTGGTTTGGAAAAGTGTGTCTTATAATAAAAATCAGGTTCACAATAACAGAACTTCATTTTAGCAGGCTTGCAATGTAGATACAAGAGTATGCTAACAATGGAAAATACAATAAAAATTATTTTATCTGCGAATTCTCTGTTATAGATAATATAGAGATTCTACAAATAGACAACACTTCACATTCTAACCCTGTCTTGCACAGACCACTCTGTTAGTAGCTCAAATACTTTCATTGGCAACTGAATCTGATGCTTTTGGTTCAATTACAAAGCCTAACCAGTTTGATTTCCGACATCAATGCAGTGATCGAAATTAGAATTTCAGAATGCAAGCCCTTCTGGCTTGTTCATTATTCAAGAATACAAGCCCGAAGGTCTTGCATTTTTAAATTCTAATTTAAATTCTAATCTAAAGAAAGTACAAGCCCGAATGTTCAAACCATTTGTTTGTTATATCCATTACTTTGTTTTTGTTTATTAATATTAAATATTTTCATAAATAGACTACATATTGTTTATAAACCTGTTTACTAGTGATTTTGATATTTGAAAGTGAATTACTATGACAAAACATAATTATATGTGACAATGTAGACATCTATAAGTCAATATACATTTATTGCACAAATTAATATGTATTCTTATGACAAGGCAATCATAATTGCAGGTAGTCGGTGCTGCACTGCTTTCTTGAATTCACTTAAATTCTGTATTTTTCAAATAGCATTTGAAGTTATGTCAGTCACTGGTTATATTTAAAAATAAATAAAACATGATTTATTGTATTGAAAACTATTTAAAAAAAATATCAATTCAAATATAACAACTATAAAAATAACTTAATTAACGGTGAAATTATCAACATATTTATCTATTATTAAAAGTGTTGTGATGATTATTAGAAATCAGTGTCTGTGATATTTTTTGTTTGAAAAAAATAAATTACTTTTTTTACATTTTAACATTATAACAACTACAATAATGTTTAAAACACTTTCAATCTGATAAATTATAGTTCAAGCCTTTCTAAAATTTAATTTTGTGAAGCCATTATCAGTGAACACAGGTCAGAGACACATATTACAATTCATCAAAGTTGACATGCAGGCTGCAGCCTCCCCTTTACCTGATTCCATAGCAGGAAATTTTTTCTTTTCGTAGTGAGAATCTTGCATAATTTTCAGTTAAACCGTTCATTTTTATTTGTTTTATGGTATGATGAATGTCTAGGTAACAGTCGCTGCATTGTTTTGATGCAATATTTCATCATTTGACAAACTTCTATTTTCACATTCATATTTTCTAACTTTCACTTTCAGTTTCAATTTATTCACAAAGTTACTTCCACAATTCAGCATTGGAGAAATTAAATATTTCTTGGACATTTATTTAGCATTAATCAAACGAAACATCAGTCTAATCTGCAATTGGGTGGTCCAATAGAAATGGAGCTGGGAGTAATTAATTAAGGTCAATTAGATTTTCATAGTAAATGAGGAAGTTCAACATGGGGGGGGGGATTTAATGGACATTAAATAACAGTTAATTTTATTGGTTTATTTGTTAACCACCTTGTTTATGTGGCCAATAAGAATTGATGTTACAGATGTAAATTTATGTCATTAGGCATTCACAGCTACACTATTGTGCTGATATTTATGGCTCCCAGAAATCAAATTGAGATGAATTGGAAGCAATTAAGATTCATCTGACCCATTTTCACGGCTCTCCGGTCGAATGGCTTTAGCAAACTGAGCAAGCCCGACGGGCTTGTAATTCTACATAATGAACAAGCCCGTGCCGAATTTTACCAGTCTTGGGCATACTTGCTTGTGCTAAGATCACTGTCAATGTCCACACATGCTGCCTCTGATACCAACTATAGGTCCTGACATCGAACTGCTCCAACCAATATGGAAAATAAGCCTGGCAAAGGTCTGCACGGCCAGTTTGTGACCTTAGTGCAAAAACTGAATAAGTGCTTACATTTCTCACTGCAGATGTGAAGTTATTCCTCTAAGGTTAACAGTTGTAATCTTAGATAGTTTATACAAACACGTCCACAGGCTATTTCAGTTGCATTGTAGCAATGACATACAAATGATCAACTATACTAGTATTAAAAATATTACTTTTTGAGTCCATTTAACAAAAACATGTAGGCAAGTCAAGTTATACCACAAAAGGCTTCAGTTCATACCAAAAACCTGTATTTATATTGTCTGCACTAACACGTTCCATACGTGTTACTGCAAGCCGCTTAAAGTACTGAAAGGCAAACCACTGACAGAGCCAGCTCTGCAGATCAGCCTGCCAATTTCCCTTTCTAGGATCAGTGTATAATTTGAACTTAAAAAAGCCTGTCCGCTTTCCCGAAACAGTGCAGTCAATTTCCAATTTGTGGATCATAGCACGGTTTGAGGTTTGTTTGAGGTTTGACAAGTCAGTCAGAGCTTGTAGCTTCATAGTTTGATGTAGTTGGAGTCCCTCCATACAGGGCCAGTAGCTTCATAGTTTGATATAAGTCCCTCCATGCAGAACTAGTAGCTGGTGAGGATGGTGGCCGCGTCGTGCATGTTGCAGTCTCGCAGCGCCCTCTCGAGTGCCTCCGTGGTCGCCTCGTCCCCGTCTCGCTCGCGCCACTGCTTCAACATCTGGAACACCTACAGCACCACATGTGATATGTGAATGATTGTCTAGAATATTAGTTGCATGGCTTCTTACAGACCCTGTATCACACTGTACGGGGTCAGTTAGAAGCCATGTAACAAATTTATCTTAACGAGTACCATTATTTTTACCATCATCACGCCAGCATTGATGAAATAACAACCCTAAACTTAGTATATTTCAACACTGTGGAATAAAGAACACATGAGCAGCATAATGACGTCATCTGTTGATTTTAGTGATGTCATTTTATGTTTATTTTGAAAGAATGATTTCACTGACTGGATATTAACTGCTACTGACATAGTATGGAACAATACACGGTCAGGACGTGACCTGGCTAAATCAATCAAAAGCAAGTATTTTGTATGAGGTAAGATAATACAACATCTCACTAAACTTCTTATCTAATGTTAAACCATATACCTACAGCACAGGGAACACAACATGAGAGATTGAAAGATAACTTGGAATTACATATCTCACTAGTCTTGATATTGTACAGTGCATTCTTTAATAATGCACCTATCAATATTTTCCCCCAGGGGGGAAGTGGCGGGCAAACCCAGGGGAATTTCACTAATTGTATTTTGGGGGTTCTAATTCCCCAACCTAGAGCCAAGCAGTTTTGACTAAATCCCCTCAATGGGAGATGCTTAATTGGTGTATCAAATGACCCACGGGCCAATACTACCAGGATCTAAAATCGGTACAAAGACTATTTCCCGGGACCCGGAATCATTCGGCGTGTCAAATTCCTGCCTGTCGGGAAATGCTTTCAGTGTAAAGTCCTGTATATGCCTGCCGCTCCCCCCCCGGGGGAAAATATTGATAGGTGCATAACGTAACAAAGTACCTTACACATAGATCGACCAGTATACACCACTTCAACTAAAAAAGCAGCATGCATATTTTGAAAAACAACACTTTTCAGTAAATGATTCATAATACAGCATGGTTGATAATGTTATAACAAGAGCGCCACTATGGCCCTAGGTCGCTCACCTGATATCTATGTATGAAGTTTCATTAAAATATCTTCATAGGTTTTCAAGTTATAGAGCGAAAACTGTTTTTCTATTTTTAGTAACAGTGACCTTGACCCCACCCACCACATACGTAAAGCAAGGTCTCGATATAAGGTATCTACGTATGAAGTTTCATTAAAATATCTCGATGCGTTCTTAAGTTATTGAGCTTAAACCATTTTTCTACTTTTAATAACAGTGACCTTGACCCCACCCACCCCATAAGAAAACCCAAGTGAGGTCTCGATATAAGATATGTGTATTAAACAATGTTTTCTCAAGTTATTGAGCGGAAACTGTTTTTCTATTTTCAGTAAAGTGACCTTGACCCCACCCACCCCATATGCAATCCCAAGCAATGTGTTGATATAAGATACTTATGTATTAAGTTTCATTAAAATAGCTCAATGCATTCTCAAAATATTTAGTGGAAACCCCATTTTTCTACATTTAATAATGGTGACCTGACCTTGACCCCACCCACCCTATATGCAATTCCAATCGAGGTCTCAAAATAATGTATTTATGTATTAAGTTTCATTAAAATATCTCAATGCGTTCTCAAGATATTGAGCAGAAACCGTTTTTCTATTTTTAGTAACAGTGACCTTGACCTTGACCCCTCCCACCCCATATGCAATCCCATGCGAGGTGTCAATATAACGTATCTATGTTTTAAGTTTCATTAAAATATCTCAATGCGTTCTAAAGTTATTGAGCAGAAACCGTTTTTCTATTTCTAGTAACAGTGACCTTGACCTTGACCCCACCCATCCCATATGCAATCCCAATTGAGGTCTCCATATAATGTTTTAACCAAATATGAAACCTCTGGGCCTTGTGGTTTCAGAGAAGAATTTTGAAATCCTTTTGACATTTACGTCTATATAAACCATGTGAGCCCCGGGGTGTGCCCAGCTTTGACCCCGGGGCGTCATTTGAACAATCTTTATAGAGGACCACTACACAATGTTACATACCAAATATAAAACCTCTAGGCCTTGAACTTTCAGAGGAGAAAATTTTTTAAGTCATTTTGCTATTTAGGTCTATATAATCCATGTGACCCCCAGGGTGTGGCCAGTTTTGACCCCAGGGGCATCACTTGAACAATCTGTGTAGAGGACCACTATACAATGTTACATACCATATATGAAACCTCTGGGCCTTGCGGTTTCAGAGGAGAAGATTTTAAAAGTCATTTTGCTATTAAAGTCTATAACAACCATGTGGCTCCCGGGATGTGGCCAGTTTTTAACCCAGGGGCATCATTTGAACAATCTTTGTAGAGGACCACTATACAATGTCACATACCAAATATGAAACCTCTAGGCCTTGCAATTTCAGAGAAGAAGATTTAAAAAATAATTTTGCTATTAAAGTCTTTATAAACCATGTCTTGACCCCAGGGGTATCATTTGAACAATCTTTGTAGAGGACCACTATACAATGTTACATACCAAATATGTTGTACTCAGGTGAGCTAAAAAAGACTTGATTTTTTATATCCACATATTGGCACAGAACATTTATTACTTTGGACAATGACACTAAATTGGCTGAATTTTTCATCTATAATATAAAAAGTTCATTAGAAATTCTTCAACACTGGCTCACCTGATGTTGCACATTATTCGGGTAGGCCTCCCTTATCTCCTCAACATCCTGTGTAAAAAAGCCCAGTTTATTGGCTACACGCATCCAGTCCCTCTTGAATATTTTCTCCGCCACTTCCCGACATGCTTGTTCAGGCACAACCTGACGATGGAGGCGAGACCGGGGCTTTTGTTGGACAGACGGTTGCCGGGCCGTAGAGGGACCTGGAGCCATCTGACTGTCCGAGCGGAACTGTGAAATACACAGAGCATGCCGGGCAAGTGTGAAATAGAATGGTGAAAATACACAGAGCATGCTGGGCAAGAGTAAAATAGAATGGTGAACATACACAGAGCATGCTGGGCAAGTGTGAAATAGAATGGTGAAAATACACAGAGCATGCTGGGCAAGTGTGCAGTAGAATGGTGAAAATACACAAAGCATGCTGGGCAAGTGTTGAATATAAGTTCTGTAAATGACACTGTAGCATGCATAGAACATAAAAGTATAAACATAATATAAAAGACACTGTTGCATGCATAGTGTTTAATAGTACTAGTGTTTCATCCAGTTGAAGATTTATGTATAATTTGTGAGTACCCGTATGAGCAAGCCAAACTTGCGACCGCTAATGAACAATGAACACTAATGGCAGAATTCATCAACTTCTTTGCATTTGAAATTGAACTGACATCTTGTGTTTATGCAGACTTGTAAACAAGATTCTGTGTTTGATAAACACACATGCCCCCGGTTGGTGCTGGGTAGTCCAAATTAGGTCAAGGTCAAAGTGAGGTTGGGTGATGTGGGTGGATTGGGAACGGTTATAAGTAACAACTGTATAAATATCCAAGTGGTGTAGTAAGCAGTGTTGGTGCTAGACGAAATGGTAAAATCTAGTTAACCAAGAAATGGCATTTTTGAATTATTCTAAGTGCTAATTTGGTCAAGGTAAAGGTCAAAGTGAGGTTGGGTGATATGGGTGGATTGGAAACGGTCATAAGTAACAACTGTGTAAATATCCAAGTGTTGTACTAAGCGGTGTTTGTGCTAGACGAAACAGTAAAATCTACTGAACCTTGTCATGGACGGATGGAAGGACGGACGCTATAACAAATGAATACCTATGTGACTATTTCATAAAGAAGCTGGGGGCATAAAAATGTCTTTCAAACATACACACAGAGTCACAGACTACAGATTCATACCTCTTGCAAGTTTTTATGGAGGCGCTCCTTCATTTCCTCTGGCAGGATCTGGAAGTTGAGGTAGTAGTCGAGGTAGTCAGATGGCAGACGTCTCACGCCCGTCAAAAACTTCTCTTCGTCCACCTGACCTGGAACACAACGCTTTCAGTGACATTTCCAATCAATATCATTGTACAATCATGAAATAAACATATAATAATTTGGATATATTGTTCAAATTATTATAATTTAGAATAAAAGTCCAAATTATTGAAGTACATTCAAGGTTTTAATTTGATATAGTAAAAACAATAAGTAATATAAAATGTAAACAAAGTTAAGATGTAAATTTGCCTGTACATGTTTGTTTATATTTTGTATGAGTTGTTATTATTACATATATGGGCCGCGTCGCGACAAAACCAAAACAAAATTAGTTAAATATACTTTATTTTGAATTATGAAGTGGCAATATGGATGAAGATATGGAGGTAAGCATTCGTTTGTTCATGTTATTAATATTAAGAAAGTTTTTGTTTGAATTTGATTAATTTTGGGACCTTAAAATGAACAGTATGAAACTGAAAGTAAACAGTCTCTGAATTATTGATTCAGTTCTAGTGTTTTGCTACTACTGTTTACACTGTCCAAATCACAATGATTGATCGAATATTTGGTAATATGTTGAGATATTAAGTCCACTGTTTGCTACTGTAGATATACATTTTAATTTATGTTATTTCTTTAAAAATGTAGATTTCTAGATTGCATTCAAAATGTACCATGTCAATTTCAGAAATAGTGCATTTTTTCACAGATTCAATAATAATAATCGCATTGATCTAGTTATATGTAATATTGAATACTTAGAAAGTGCAATGTGCCTTTAATTCATGTTTCCGAACGGAGATTAAAATATTTTTGACATGTCAAAAGTGTCTATTCATTATCGATTGTCCTTTCGGTGACTAATTTTAAATATGATGTTTGCAAACATGCAAATAACATGTGGACTCCGTGGTGTAGTGGATAGTAAGTTAGCTTTTGGATCAGTCATTCCGAGTTCAATTCTGGCTACCAACACATTCAGTTTTTTGGGGGTTACGTACGTACCTACGCACTATTTCACTGCTTGAAAATAAAACGTTAACTGATTGAATCGAAATTATAGATATCAAAATATGTGATTTCAATGTAGATCTACATCATGTTAAATTAATAGCATCAGTATTGTTTCCCTATTTTTATCATTATTTTAAATAGCTCTAAAATCATCCCGGCATTAACTATAAAATAATATTTTACTAACTATTTAACTAAATGGTCAGCATATTGTTCAGTTTAGAATGAAACGTAATAATTTCTGTTTTGATTACCCGATAGATTGGGTGATCGAAAACCATGGTGGGCATTCTGTGTCTTTTGCCATTAATGTTGATAACTATCCAGGTATTTATACCTATATGCTCTTAAATTCATAACCCATTAAATGTGAAAGACGTGTGTGCTTCCAATATTGGTTAGATTTATACAATTTCTTTGTTCATGAAATATTTTTAAAGATAATGACTCGTATGTTAAAGCTATGTTATAATATTGTTATTAAATTAAGCAAATACATGTAGCAAGCAAATAGCCTAATTAAGTATCTTTATAAGGACTTGTGTATGAATTACTACTTCCTATTCTCATACCGGACTTTAAGCATGTGCGTAAAGTGTTGTCCCGGATTAGCCTGTGCAGTCTTTCCGCTTTCATGGTATTTTCTGTTTCAAGGAAGTCTCTTCTAAACATAAATTCACTGCAGGGGGAAAGTGCATTTTAAGCACATGCATTAAGACCGGTTTTCCCATGACACTCCTCAATCTGTTCTTGTTGGGTTACTTCATGTGGCGAGTGATTACTGGACATCAACAAACAGTCGAATATCTTATGCAGATACCAAGTTGGTATAACAACAACAAACTACTGATATAACTAACTATTTGCACTTGAAAATCATGTGGGTCGCACGGTTAGAATCATTTGTGTATTATTTTGATTTCAAATAATAATAACAGCACAATATAAATGGAATTTTACAACCAGGCATTTACTACGTAGCAGTAATTATTTTATTAAGTACACATCATAGCCGAACATACGAAATGCCACGTGGACGGAGGGTTAGGTAACATTAAGACACTACAGGAGGACGGATTGTGATAGTATGGAGCAATTAGAGGTCGTTGTAGATTAGTTGTTAACCATCACCACCGTTCAATACCCGGCATGGTCCTGGAGGAACTGGAAGGAGTTTCTTGGAGAGCATTTCAATGCGCTAACTGGAATACGGCAGCATCATGCCTATGAGTACCATGAATAATCTAACACTTATAATCAATATTTTTCAATCTTAATCAAGTATGAATAACATTTATTTTTCCAAATAACGAGGCCTTGTTTCATACATAGGGCTCTTTTTGGCATGAAGGAAAATGTGTTTCTTCGATTTGAGTAAGTATCAGTACTTTAAGTTCTGCACTGGTGAGTCAGGCATGGTAACGTTGAGATCGTCACAGATAGACGCCCATTCGACAGTATGCATTTTGAAAGACCCCACGTTCCGGTTCAATAATACTACTCGACCGGTAATTGTCCCCGCGGCCAGCTGGAGCAAAACCAGACATGACTATCTTCATAAATCTGTGTTTTGAATACGAGCATGAATGTCGTTCATCATATCAATGCAGTTGTATAGTGACAAAATAAATATACCATGCGTTTTGATGATGCTAATTGCATTGTTTTATTTCTTTTTTTTTTCATTGAACATTCGCCAGAACCATATTGAACACTGATCGTTAAGTTGTATGGTTACTAAGCAACATTATCAAATATAAACTAAGCCAAGGTGAAAACCATGGTAGGTCAAAATTATATGTTTTTACGATGACGTTACTTGTGAAACGTATTAACTTAGTAATGCCTGGGTTACGTTAATAACTTTAAATTAAAAACGTTTAAATGAGAGATTGTACAACTTCTTGTGATGGCAATACTGGTGCACACATGTGCCAATCAAATATGCATTTCCGCAATATATGTATAGTACATCTCGGTAAAACAATAATGTATAGATCTACTTGTTAATGAGGCATACATTTCTTAATTATACAATTTTAGACTTAATTTTCATATTTTTCATCACGGCGATTGTTGTTATTCCAACATGCCACACGTGGATCGGTCTGCTAAGCATACATTTACGCTCTATTGTTGCTAGGCAACGAAACCTAATCTTTAAACGTGCAGAACGGGTCTACAGAACACTTCGATAAAAGTTCTTATAGAAGAGATAAATATCTTAATTATCTGCTTTAAAAATATACAGCACGCAATGGTTTTTCAACGCATCACAACGCTCCATATCAGAAGAAAAATGTTTTCATTTATGATTAGTTGATGTTACGGAAATGAATATAACCTTTTCATTTTTAGTCCGATCCGTTATATTTTTTCTATATTAATTCAGAATTCAGTGTTTTATTGAAAGTATTTGACAGGCAGTGTGCTTAAACATTATTTGGCATAAAAAACAACATTTAGCCTCTTTTCCTGTATACTCAGCCACTTAAGAGCTAAACTGCTTTTATACCCTAAATGAACACAATTTCAAAACCAGTGAGACTTTCATCTATAAATTTAAGATCTCTCCTACTAAATAAAGGCCAGATAATGTATAGATCAGCCATTCACTTTGTAAGTGACCAATTCTAGGAAGGTACCCTAGCAACCATGGATTTGTCAGGTGTTTCCTATCATTTGGTTCAGTCTTCATTTTGATAAGAAAACGCTAAATTTTGTTACAATTTTGATATAATTCATTAGAAGCATTCTTTATTAGACTTACACACACTTGCAAACTTTTTGAAAATGAATGGTTTCAAAATTCTTGGCTTATGCACAAAGTGTGTAGCAATTTGGGGGAATTTCTTTTAAAAATCTTAATTTTCTCAGACAAAATCTAAAATTCACAATTTTTTTTAACCAAAACTAATATTTATGCGATAGAATTGTTTCAATACAGATAACAAACAGAAGTTTTATAGGAAATAACAGTTTATTTCCATTATCTGGGGGTGGCCGAATCTATAGGAATGGCTGAATCTATAGGAAAGAAGGATAAATAGCAGTTATGCTGTCCATTTTTATCTTCAGTATACCGCGGCGTTCTATTGTTGCTAGGCGACAATATAGTCTTATTTTAAGACTGCGTATGGATCTTACTACTTTGCTAACAATTATTGTTGACAAGATGATGAAATGCACATTTGATATTTTTTTCAGCTGATAAAAACAGATTTGCGCTTTAGCGCGCAATTGTTTCTCAAAGTGTTGCTAATGTCTTAACGTCAGATATAAAATGCTAGTTACGCGATGTCACAAAAACGCGCATAACTTTGGCGTTTCTTGTCCGAATCGAAATACTTTTGTATCAATTATCTCTAAATATAATGTAGTTTTTAAAATGATTTAAATACAAAAAATATGAAACTTTGTCATTCAGCCGGTTTTTTCACGACGCTGCCCATATGTATTATTTTCACTATATATACAACTCTCATAATACTTTCAACTTTTGTTTAATTATTTATACATTTATTTTGTAGTTTAAAATATCTAGATTTAAACATTAATATTAAGACATCCTTAAATAAAAATAAAATAATAAATTACATTAGTAGAATGTAAATTGTTGGAAATTTTACATAATATTTAAATATTGTAAGTGATAAATTGGATATCATTTATTGCAGTGCAGTTCTTGTAATTTAAAGATTTCTACATTTGTGTTCTTCCATATTTTTGTTTTTCATTTTCACATATTTTGCAGATCTTTTAATGCCTAATACAATAAAACCATAACATTGTTTGTGGAAAAAGGATATATATGACATACCAGTAAATGAATGTTTCGAAAATATTGTGTGTGTTGTTTCAGCAACAAAGTAGTTGCCCATTGACTGATAAAAAAATGACCGTATTTTATTAGTTAAAATGGTTTATTGTAAGAAAACAACATGTTATAAGGTGAAAAAAAGATATATGCAATTTGGCAAAATTCTTTGTTATTCAATGTTTTGTGGAAAAAAATGTGTTTCTTTATTTTATAAAGGACTTTTTGGACTATACAAAAAAATATGTTCCATAAAAAAAAAAAAATCAATATTTTATGCAATTGTATGCTCAGTACACTGGAAAAAAGAAAACAATAGGTCACCATACTTGTTTTCGAGAAAAATGAGATAGTTTACATGTGCGTATCTGTTTTTTCTGTAAAACAGAATTTAATTACAATCAGTATTTCTAACAATACAATAATAAAGAGATAATTAATATATTATATGAGGCGCGTCGTGGGAAAACCGGACTTAATGCATGTGCGTAAAGTGTCGTCTGGATCAGCCTGTGCAGTCCGCACAGGCTAATCCGGGACGGCACTTTCCGCTTTTATGGTATTTTCTGTTTCAAGGAAGTCTCTTCTAACCATAAATCCACTTTAGGTGGAAAGTGCCATCCTGGATCAGCCTGTGCGGACTGCACAGGCTGATCCGGGATGACACTTTAAGCACATACATTAAGTCCGGTTTTCCCATGACGCGCCTCATATATTTAATTCTATGATACAACAGTTGATAATTACTGTGAACACAATAGCTATTACAGCCAAAACACCATTCATAGCTAGAAAGTGCATCGCTATGCGAGTTTAGTATTCAGACTGGGGTTTGTCTACTTTCGTTTTCAGTCAATAAACTTTATAAAACATCGAACTGCAAGACACACTTCTACTATAAGTCTATTACTATTATGACCATATTTGATTCTTTAAGTAACACTAGTTGATAATAACATTGTACAGAACATTTATTATTTATTATCTGTCAAGACACATCTGATTTTCGAGGAGTTAAATCAACTCCACTGATGCGCGAATTTATGCACAGAAACACTACTGAAATCATCTTTAAGTGGACAAGCAACTTCTGAGCATTTGCCATGTGATCCCGGGGTGTGGCCTCCTTTTACCCAAGGGGCATAATTTGAACATTTAAAAATCTTCTACTCTGAAACTGCAAGGCCTAGTGGTTTAGTATTTGGTATGTAACATTGTATTGTGGTCCTCTACAAAGATTGTTCAAATGATGCCCCTGGGGTCAAAACTGGCCATGCCCCAGTGGTCACATGGTTTATATAGAGTTAAATAGCAAAATGACTATAAACTCACGTTTGCCATCTGTGTCCATGACTTGGAACAGAATTTCCACCAATCTCTTTCTTTCTTCCTGTAATAAGGTCAATAAAGTCATGTTTTTTTCTTCAAAAACATTTACTTTGTTCACAAGTTGTTATACAGTATCCAAACATCAAAATTTTGTTTTGAGGTTTATATATCAAGTTATATCACAACATTTTGAAGTCAACAATGTGGTTGGCTCCAAAAAAGGTCTTCTGAACGTGACCCCTATTGCTAAGTCATCCGATCCAGTGTAATAGACTGTGTAATAGTCATCCGATCCAGTGTAATAGTCTGTGTAATAGTCATCCGATCCAGTGTAATAGTCTGTGTAATAGTCATCCGATCCAGTGTTATAGCATCAGTCTGGATATTAGTCTATTGAGACTGGCTGAACACTTACTGGTTGCTTGTCTGGCTCCACTCTCTCCCAGATTTTCAACATCAAGTCTGGCGTGATGGGATTCCCATTGCCGAGGAAATAGTAAATAGCTGAAAAAGACATAGATGCGAGTGAAATAATTCTTAAAGCCAAGGAAGTGCTAGCAGTACTGATGAATAGTTGATACCATAATACAGGTACCCCCTGTTCACTAAGAAACATTTGAGGCGCGTCGTGAAAAAACCGGTCTTAATGCATTTGCGTAAAGTGTCGTCCCGGATTAGCCTGTGCAGTTCGCACAGGCTAATCCAGGACAGCACTTTCCGCTTTTATGGTATTTTCTATTTCAAAGAAGTCTCTTCTAAAAATAAATCCACTGTAGGCGGAAAGTGCCATCCTGGATTAGCCTGTGCGGACTGCACAGGGTTATCCGGGACAACACTTTACGTACATGCATTAAGTCCGGTTTTCCCACGATGATCCTCATTTGTATCAAGCTAATTGTTTGTGCTCTACGTCGTTTGAAGTACTGGGCCCAGCAGGATTCAAACCAGTGGCCTTGAAACGCTTGAACATAAAACAATGCTTGAACATAAAACAATGCTTGAACATAATACAATGCTTGAACATAAAACAACTGAACTCTGCTTACTGAGTACCTATGAAATGCTGGATATGATTGTAAGTAAATGGATCCACCAATATGTAATATTATATATTGCAAACATCTTATCATACATTACATATAAAAGAACAGGTATCATCCTAAACTATATTTAAAAATAATCCATGTATTATTTATAAAAAAAATTGTATTCTGTGCAGAAATGTAAAATGAGACCTGATGCCACAGTGCCATGTTTATGAAATCTTTAAATAACATAAACAATTAATGAACTCTGCTTACTGTGGACGGTGAGACGTGTAGTGAACTATTTATAATACAGATATATAGAGGATATTTGTTGATTTTGGTGTAAGATCGTATTTTATTTCACGCGTGTTCATAGAAAATGATATTTTCACGAGTGGCGCAGCCACAAGTTAAAATATTTGTTTTCTATGATCACAAGTTAAATAAAATACGATCTTACACCAAAACCAACAAATTTTCTTTTTATTATATGGTTTTGGAAAATAAATAAATAAAATTGCGCGAGATAAGCTTAAACGACACAAGTTCATATATTCCGACATCATAAAAATGACGTCAAAATGATTCCAAAACTGTCACTGTTAGTATGGTGGGAAAAAAGTGCCATATTTTGTGAGTCGTTGTCACTAAATTACAATTTTGTTGAATTTTATGTGTTTTATGTAACCACATGCATGTACATACTGTACATGAATAAAAATTTGCCAAGGGTTGTAAACCCCTGCTTGTAGATCCATGCTATTTATGGAAAAATAGTCCATTTTATGTTATGTTTTCACTGCAGTGAAAATATAAAATCTGATATTTTCACTGCTCCAACAGTAAAAATATAACATTTCATTTCACAAATAAAATTCAATATTTCACTGAAAAGCATATAATAAAATTAAGTTGTAACAAGTAATCACACTTTATCACCTCTTATTTTCTCATCAATGGTTGCCTGCTCTGTCCACTTCAATGCTCGAAGAAAATTCTCAAATGTGATCTTTTTTGTTGACCCTTCAAAATACTTTTTCAAAATCTGTAATTAAATATAACAAAATGTCAAAACCATTTAAAAATCTTTAGGATACCTGTTCATTATCATGTTCATATATGACTGCAAGTGAATAAAGAAATTCTGCCCTTTTATAACTGAAAAATGTTTCAATGAAGTTATACACATAAAGGAGTTTGACTGAGAATCATCGGTAAAAGAAGGGTCTGTTAATAAACATTCTTAATATTTTTTAGATTTTAGTAAGTTTTTATGCATTAATTAAAAAATAAAAATAATGTCATATTGTGAACATGTTCCTGTCAACTCTCTCAGTTTTAACATGATTAAAAAGCAAAATGCAGTTAAGATTCAACATTATGAAATCCGTGTGAAACGACTCTTAAAAGAAACATCTAGGGACTATAGGAGCCCTAGGTATGAATTCTAAAGTACTTTTCAAATTTTCTAATTTTTAAGGTAGTTTTACTGGATTATTTAACATGTTTGCAATCTCACTGCATTTCTCCAGTAATTTGGTATCAAAATTGATCCTACTTTATAGCTTTAGTTAATTAGAAATCATTTTTATGTAATTAAGCATGCTATAATAACGTTATGCTATAATAACGTTATGTATTATATTGGTGTTATGTTTAATTTTTTACGCCAAATATTATATAACATTGACATTGTTGCCGTCGATGTCATGTGACAATGACGTAATTTCCTTTATACTGTTTATTACTTATGTCATTACTCCGGATGAAGGTCTTTGACCGAAACGTTGAGTAAATTTAAAATGAAACATATGAAGTTGTTTCTCTGTTTTTTATAATTATTTCTTGGAAAATAATACAAATTTTAATTCAGTGATTACAAGTAACATGAAATCAATGAGTCTGCTAATAAAAAAATTAATCATTGATTTTATTGATAAAATAACATTTTTTTTTAGCTAACAGCAGATATGAGTGTACATTTTTCATGAAGACATCCTGGCTGTAGTCAGACTTGTTGAGGGTGGCCTCAGTGAGCTCCCCACTGTCCGGGTTACACCCCAACTGCTGAAACCGAACCCACAGCCTCTCCACCTCCGCAATACTCACTGCCAGAACAAAAGGAACAAATGAAGCATGTTATGGGAAAACTGGGTTTAATGCATGTGCGTAAAGTGTTGTTCCGGATTAGACTGTGCAGACCGCACAGGCTAATCCGGGACGACACTTTCCACTTCAATGGTATTTTCTGTTTCAAGGAAGTCTCTTCCAAACATAAATCCACTGCACAGGCTTATCCGGGACAACATTTTATGTACATGCATTAAGACCTGTTTCCCCATTAATTCTCCTCAAATGTAACCAGGTACAATAATTCTGCCTTCAGTAGTAGGTTATCTCCCTTTGGCCACATCACAGTTCAGGATAATTTAAAAACATATTTAATTTACAGAAACTGTTGTGTTTTTGGTACATCTTTTATAGAAATGAAATAAACCAAAGATACTAATGGAAAACACGATGTCAAACAGTTGTTCAAGTTTACAGGAATAATTTTTCCATATTTTTTAATTTTATATATGATATATGCAGTAACCAGAGAGTAACTTAATTCAAATAACTAATAGCTTCTTATCAATTTAGCTACTTAGAAATCGTGGTAAGTTAAGCAAATTATCCTTTCATCTACTTACATTCTGATGCTATGGCATGGGAAGTAATCCAGTTAGCTTTCTTTGGGTTTGTATTTTTTGCACAAGCCTTATTAGCTGGGGTGATGAACACACTTGCATATGGTCCCATACTGCTCTCAAAGCCTGAAACATACCTTTTAATTACAGTAAAAATTCTTTAACTTGAGCATCAATAACTCAAATAACTATGATAACTGGAGTGTATCTCAAAGTTCCCAGGAAATTGTTAATACCTCTATAAAATAATTCCTCCTTAAGTAAATGAGGCATGTCGTGGAAAAACCTGGCGCAATGCATGTACGTAAAGTGTCGTCCCGGATTAGCATGTGCAGCCCGCATAGGCTAATCCAGGACAGCACTTTCCGCGTACAGTGGATTTATGTTTAGAAGAGACTTCTTTGAAACAGAAAATACCATAAAGCGGAAAGTGTCGTTCCGGTTCTGTCTGTGCAGACTGCACAGGCTGATCTGGTACGACACTTTATGCACATGCAATAAGCCCAGTTTTCCCACAACACCCCTCAAATATTTATCATTCTACAGTATGGAATTCTTGATAGCTTGTGAACTTTGATATCTCGAGCATTTTCGTCAGCCCAATATGTTTGTTTGTTTGGATTTTTTGCCGTATTAAACAGTATTTCAGTCATATAACGGCGATCAGTTAACCTACTCACACTTTTCCTGGGTAAGCTGGTTTACCAGTACTGGGTGCACATACTTATGCCAGTAACTGACAACTGCCCTACTTAAATCAGAGGTAGGGGGAGAATGGCCGTAGAAATAATTTCATGACCAATCCCCATACAATTTATGTGACCGGGCTGGGAATCGAACCCGCGATCCTCGGAGTTGTAGTCCAGCGCTCTGCCAACTGAGCTAGCCGGCCCGGCGTCAGCCCAATATGACCATCTAGTTAATTAGTTTTACTGTATTGGTTTATAACAAGATCCAGGTTTGCACTCTGCTACAGAAGGACTGGAAACCAAAAAAAAAAGCATAATAGATGAAGTTAAAAACGAGACTAGTATAGTAGAACTTTTTAAACTTGAGCACTGATTCACCTGAATACTTATCACAACTGGCCAGAGAAAATCCACAAGTCTGTCCACTTCTTTATAAATTATGAATTTATCACTTAAATTTTCATCCAATAATATATTATGATATTAGCAGAGGTCCTAATAATAATCATTAATGATGTAGAAACACCGTTTGCATACAATCATGTTACAAGTAAGACTTCTGAATATTTTAAGACTTTTATTGCTAACTACTGGACATATCAACTACACATTGAGGTAGGCAGGCCTGTCAAAATATTCTGTTTCTGTCTTTCAGTTACTTATGTATGCAAACATCGGAAAAAAAAAGTGAATTCAGTAAATGTACACCAAAATTTGAGCCGCGTCGTGGAAAAACCGGACTTAATGCTTGAGCGTAAAGTGTCGTCCCAGATTAGCCTGTGCAGTCTGCACAGGCTAATCCAGGATGGCACTTTCCGCCTACAGTGGATTTATGTTTAGAAGAGACTTCCTTGAAATAGAAAATGCCATAAAAGCGGTAAGTGTCATCCTGGATTAGCCTGTGCGACTGCACAGGCTAATCCGGGACGACATTTTTTTTTTTTTTTTACACACATGCATTAAGACCGGTTTTCCCACGACGCACCTCATTTTATTTTCTATAGATGTGTATCTTCTAGTTTTTTGTGCGTAATTTATTTGTGTACGCGCCTTATCTGGGCCTCTGACTGAGCAACCAGTGTCACAGTGCTAAAATTCAATGGTTATTTTTAGTGTGGACAGATGTTAAAACTGATTCATATAAACATAACAATAAAATTAGGGGACACTTCTAGCATAACTTGTTAGCGCTCGGCGAATACTTAGCTACTTTTTATATGGGAAATATTCGCTGGAGCGCATAACCGGGTAAGAACTATTTCTGTGGTAGAAAATAATCCTTCTTAGTCTATATTGTTCTGACAGGATTATAATTGCAACTTTCATGTCCTTAAATTAGATAGTTATTGTGAACGGATTGCAATAAAAGTGACATACCTGGGCTGATGAACCATTCCTAATTAATGTTCCATACATATTTTTTATAACAACACTTTCATTTGGATGTTTGAACAATTTACACCTACACACCTTTGCATTTTTAAATAAATCTTGATAACGGCCGCTATCAGTGTTTTCAATATAATCGATAAATCTGCTCACTCAGGGAATTGTGTCATTTCTATTGGTCAGTTGATTCTATTAATAAAGTTGAAGGTGTACACAAGGCACAATAATAGCAGTATGTCTGTAACCAGTCACAATTTCATCATTTCATTGTTATCTCCCTTGTTCTTCTATAGTTGTTTTAACCCTATATTGTGTTCAGTTTCTTTCCTTTAATTGTTTCTCTTTGGGGTTAGAGCCTTCCCGCTTGTGCAGGAGGTTTTCATGATTTGAAGAGAGAGGACGTGTTTTTATTGAATCCAAGTCTATAAGTTGTTTTGAAGTGGTATTAACATCACAGAGTGACAGAGTGAGTTTGAGAAAGAACAACCATTCCTTAAAGGGTAAGCTAAAACAAACGAATTATTATATGCAATTTTTGTATCAGTCATAATATGTTTTTAAACCAGTGTCATTTATATTGTTTTACTGTTATCTATGTAAGCCACTAGATGACGGACTTGCGTTTTATATAATGTTTATTATTTATGATATAAATAGGTTGATATGAATGTACCTATTATATTATTATGTATTTATGAGTTATGATGTTAACTGGTATATTTAGTAAAATATGTTTATTGTTCATTTCAGGTTGTTAAACAGATTTAAACAACTCTACATAGCTTTAAACTAAATGAATATATATATAGCACTAATTAAATAAAGACAAATTAACTTACAAGTGACTTGTTTTAACTCCAGCAGTTTATTCGAAGAACCCACAGCACTTGTGGAACTATAATATTTCAATTTTACTTATAAAAGAACCACAGTGTTACATGTCCATAAATATAGTAGATGAATATGCAGGTTTAAAACGGAATTCATGCATGTCCTAGGTAAATTTCGGCATATATTAAGCAGTTTAGGTGTTGTCTATGCAGTGTTTTTTTTTAGGGCCAAGTTGGGGCCGAAATTCGGCCGCATTCCCCTGCTTAAAAAGTATATATTTTTACCTTATATTTACCTTTAAATTCCCCCCAGAATGTAATTATTTTGAAAAAAAATTGACCAATATCAGACAAAAATTAACTAAAATAGAGGAATTTTTGTAAACAATACCATCATTTTTTTAATCAAAACAAGTTTGAGCATAATCTGAGTTATCAATTGTACCAAAACAACTGATTAATGTTTTATAACAAAGTAGAATATAAAAATGTTGAAATGCTTTTCTACAAAAACAATTCCCTTTTTGCTGTAAAATTCCCAGTCTGAAGGGCACCGCCATCTTTCCCCCAAAGGTGAAAAAAAAACACTGGTAGTATGTAAACTACATCAATGGATAACTTTCTTGTTGCAAATAATAGGAATCAATGAAATTAAAACTTTCCCGTTTCCACCACATTAAAGGTCCTTCGGCGATAAGACGTTCCAACTAATTTAGCCCTGCATAAAAAGTAAAATTAAATTCGTTGCACGTCTTATAAATAAGACTAGGCCTAGGGACACTTCTTAAATTATTGCAAGTGTCCCAAGAATTCCTTCACTGCCGCAGATGTAATTTATCTGTCATATCAACAAATTAATCGTGCTAAAAGGCACTGGAAAGAAAATCTATATGTGCCAAAACTGAAATTATTTTGTTCCACTAATTGCATTATGTTTTACCTAATCCTTCCCAAAACAGACGTTGTTTACAATCTCCAGGAAGTCACATGTCGGTGTTCTATTTGTTTGCTCCCCTTTCCAATAATCCTGCATTTCGTGGAATGTAACCTGGGTTGGGCGTTTGTTTTTTTGCCGAAATAGTCGTTTGGCGAATCGGATGAGGTGACAATTTTTAAACAATCAGGAAGTATTTGTATGGGAAGTATTTTTGTATACAGATAAAGGTAATGCATGTCTTATATTGTTCATAACCATTTATGTGGAGTATTCTTTAATATCCCAAATTTGTTTGGACATATTTAGAAATTTGGATGAATTAGGACTAGTATTGGTAAATATCTCTTGTAATTCAATGTATCGATATATCGGTCACATATGACCGTCATTTGTCACGAATAATTTATACATGTGTTGGTGTTTATTTCTTCTGTGTATCAGACAAAGGAAATACACAATATAAAACTGGTTGTCATGCTGTCGTCATATTAAATGAAGATCTCTCCCAGGTTTTACTTAAGAAAATAATGTTTAATGTGTATTTTAATTTAATTATGTTTGTTTTTTTAGTTTAAGGAGTGCCACTTTATACATGGAACTACAAACAATCAAGCAAAATGCTCATGATATATTCTAAGATTTTTCTAAGATTTTATAAATACCAGAAACGTCTTTACAATATTAATATTACGAGAATGTCTTAAATGTTAATTCAAGTACACTTATTTTTAAATTTCCTTTGAATGCTGCAATTTGACTCAAACTGTAACACAATTTTCTCTTTTGTCCAAAGCCAGGTCAGGTTATATTTTTCTACATCAATTTCTACCGTTGACAAAGAGATAACATGCACCTTTAATCCTTTTTTATGTCCCTGTACATTTCTGTACCCCCATTTTAGTGATAAAATCACAATGAAAAAATGTTGTTTTGAATTTAATAATGAAATTTATTTGTAGATACTCCAGCGTTACAATAACGCCTTTTTAAACTATAATTCTTTTATTATAATCTAACAAATTGTTGACTCATTGCTGAGTCTCCTCGAAAGTGGTTTGACTTAATGTACGGTAGATAGATCAATCAGTGTGCCCCTGGTTTTGGTCATAGGCTAATTTTAATCTTAAATTAAAATGTTTAATTTTCAGACACAAGTTTGCACTGTTCCAATTCCGATATTAAAATGACGATTGAAGTCAACTTTAACCTTGAACACGATTGGTTTGCTTTTAAATGTAAACTGTATTAATTGGTGGTGCAGGCTAAGTATGAGATTTCACTCTTGTTTGTTTCCATTTTTAGATGGTTCTGATATAAACCATGGCCTCTGGAGGATATGATGATTATAGACACAGCGAACACATACCCTTGTCAAACAGTAATATTATGTTTGTTATTTGGCTCTAAATTGAAGATATATAGTCAGGACATTACTTAACTTAGTATAACCAATGCTTCACAATAAAGACATGTATTCATAAACTTAGGGAAAGATCTAGGATCACAAAAGGTACAATGTGCTGCTAAAAAGGAGCAGGTACCTGGAAAGCCGGACCAGTCTGGTGACATTTTCTAATAATTTGTTAAATCCAGAAAATTTCTTAGTCTAATACATTTAAATAAGTTTTTAAGCATATACTGTTCATTTGCAACTGAATATTTGCACACACAAAATTTTTTTTTTAAAAGATTTTCAATTTTTGTGTGTTGACCAGCCCAGGGGGGAAGCAAAAAGGAGCAGGGCGCAGCACCCTGCTATTTCACTCTAGATCTTCCCTACGTAAACTATGTTTTTTGTTTGACTTGACACATTATTTACTTTAATTTTTTGCATTTCCAGCATTTTTTTGTATAACACCTAAGTATTAAGAAGTATAGTCCGTTTTTTCTGAACTGTCAAAACATGAATAATTTTACGGTGGTTGAATGTGTTATTTATATAATTTTACTTTCATCGCAGTTTTCCGTTGTATTTACGGGTATTGCTTAGCCTTTTATGATATGCAAAATACACGATAAATAACATTAGCAATTCTACACTGACCATCAGTCGGAATGGCCGAGTGGTTTACAGACGAAGTTCATCTGTTGTTAACCGAGCGAACCGGGTTCGAATCCCAGAGAGTTACACTTTTAATTTTATTATATAACACAAGATTTTTTCATTGTACATTGCTTTAATTAGTGAATCATGATTTTCACGAATAAAATGATATTAAAAACTCCACAGAGACGGATACGGCAGACGAAGACGATGAAGCACTTATCTGAATTTGTTTTTAAATTGTTATGTAATCAATTATTTATTTAATGAACATAATGAAAAGTAAAGATTGAAAAAAAGAGAAAAGAAAAAAGGCAAAATAACAAATATCTGTAAATATAAAATCTATTATTAAAAAAAAATGTAATTTAACATTTAAAATATTACCTTTTAGCTCAAAATATTTTTTTAAATGACGGGACTCGAACCAGCAAAAGCTAGGTTGACTTGACGAGCATAATACCACTCAGCTATTTCCTCTCTGATATTTTATAGGTAGAAATTACTGCTTCATTGAAAACCCTGCTTTAAATATCATAAATCACGTGTAGTATTTTCTACCTGAAACCCGAAGCACGCTATCGGAAAATCACGAATGCTGGCCAAAGATATAAATGACGCATTCAACTATCATGAAATTATTCATGTTTTGACAGTTCAGAAAAAATGGACAATACTCATACAGTTTAATAAAACTGCTGCTAAAGTCTTGTCATTTGTTTGCCTGTTTTACTGATAATTAGATTTTGGTTGTGATCTGGAACCCTCTGGATCCAGGCTATAATAGACCGTTTTCACGAGGTATAATTTTACCGTAACACCAGTTGGCGGCCATATTGGAGGTATTCCCCAGACTATCTAAATATAGTTATATGACTCAAAAAGAAAAATGCTCATGTTTTCTGAAGCGTAAAATAACTAAAAATAACCGATAGATATCCTAAAGTGTGTTCATATTTTCTGACTGTGTATACAAACGGAGATCAGAAAAACTATACAAGTTTTGATGCTGTGAATAACGTTGAATGTGGATGGACATCTGGCATTTAGTTGTTATTGACAAGAAACATGTGATTAGCCTCATTTAATAGGGAAACAGTAAGTAATTTTATAATTTATTGGTAGTTGGTACTTTAATTTCAAACCAGTGTTTTTTGACAATGATATGTTACTTTATGTAGCATTTGTAAATTGTATGTGAATTACATGCACCTGCTGGCAGTCAGTGAGTCACTCCTTTCATGATTGATTTAGTACAATAAGGGGCATGGTCAATGAGGTCTATAAATTATAATACAAAATGCTAAAACTATATATTTAAAATGTACATGTAATATTGTTATTTTATTTAAGTTGATCCACTTCCAGCCTGACAAAGCCCTAAACCCCGGGTTCATCGCAGAGAAGATGGGCACATTCTAAGCCAGCCACTGCGACTGCAAGGTTGTGGCGAAATGGGAACACATGTAGCAGCTTTTATGTTTTCGGTGTTGGCCACCATTAAACTTTAATGATTACTTCTTGCTGTGCTGTAATTACATTTATTAATGCATTTTGAAATATTTTATTTTGTTTAACTTTTAGATCTCCAATGTTAAAATGTACAGTATCTATAAATTTAAGATTTCTCTAATTATTGGTATTAATTATTTTAATGTGTATTGTATTATTAATATTGTATAAAAAATAATAATTAAAGTAAATAATGAAATATTGCTATTATTTATTTAATGTGTATAATATTATTAACAAAATTTCAGATTTAGCAACCCCAAAACCTCAAGAATGTAGAGTACAAAAAAAGATGCCATGTTTTTGATGCATTATTAATTTTTTTATCAACCTGTATTTTTCTGTTACTATGTAGGGTTTCTACATAAAATAGTTGATCACTTTAGACTGCATGTCATTGTGTTTATATTTTCTTTTCTTGAATAGCAATAAAAAGTAGACACTTTCATTACGTGCAGGGTTTCCCCCAGGAATATGTTAAGGGATGTCGAGCCGAGACGGGGTGGGCTTGGGAGGAGTGTCCCCTCCCTACATTGTTAGAAAATTTTACGTTTGAGTAACGTTATTGGTGCAATTTGGCATATACTTAAAGGTGTGTACACTCATATATTGCATAACAAAATATAAACAAAAACAATGAACACTTGATTCATAATATTTAATGGTCTTGGAGTAAATACGTTCATACATAAATGCAATGTTTCATACATAATCGTTAACTAACTACTGATGCGGTTCAAATTTCAATGATCTCAAACATCCAGACGACGGTTTCTACACTTGGCCCACTGCGACACGGTCACGTCATAAGGGAACTGCTCTATTGTCTCTCCTTCCATAGATATCATGAGTAGAGTTGCGTGGATTTCGTTGTTTAGACCACTATGCTGGAATGTCTTTACCCTGCCTTTCGTTCAACATTTTACCGATTAATAAAAATCATAAAAAGCAAAATTTGCTCAAATCCCATGATAAATTTTAAAAGGTGAGATAATAATTAATGTAATGAAGAAAAAAAAATCATCATTTAAACATTTTATTCATGTCGCTAATTTTATAAACTACAAACGTTTTGTTTTCACAGTTTTCAGATAAAAAGAGACGCATACAGTATGTGCTAATTAAAGTGCATTCAAGTATCGATTAACGCTCCACTTGCTATCTTACCTACCCGGTAATTTAGTTGATTAACTCTGGCAATTGAGAACTGCCTCTTCTTATCGATTATCTTTGACAAGCAAGCCGCACGTGTAGATAATAAACAATGTTTTCACAGTTTATTGGTTTATATTTATGACATGTCGGGTGGCTCATTAAGGCATGTCGCTGCAATTAAGGGATGTCGCAAGACCAACCCAGATTACGAAGGGATGTCGCTAGCGACACGCCATATTGGACTGGGGTAAACCCAGATTTAATTTTATTTACCCTATTCCTCATTAAGCAGTGAGAAAATAGTTAATTTGTCTTTGTTTAGTAATAATATCATTACAATTACCAAATTATAAGATCATGCTCAAATCAATACCATATTTATATATATGAAAAACATCAATTCAAACAATTTACTTATGATCACACAATCATTATCAATAACATCACACAAACACCTGAAATTTGTTATTTAATATTTAACAAAGTGGTGGCTAGATTCTCGGTTTGTCCATCCGTCGGTCTGTTCTCCTATTTATCAAAAACATGCGTCTGAATGGTCCTTGGCGAGTCATTTCGACATCTTTTCAAAAAATAAAATGACACAATAGATTAATAATTAAGCAAACTGCATAAATGAAAAGATTTATGATCACCATTTAAACTGCTATTTGTTATGCTAGTGGAAAACATCCAAATATTCTGTGATTGTGAAGAATGTAGTTAAATAAGTATTGAGGCTAATTTTAAAATAGGGACACATTGTCCTGAAATTATCACCCACATTCACAGATTGACAATGGCACTTCGATTATAACTACATATTATTTATCATAACTGTCATCATACTTTAGCTAATGTGGTCAGAACATATTCCAATGCTCTTTAAACGTTTGCCACTCAGGAGATGGAGATTGACACTGACAGCCATGCAAGCCTTTTTCTTCCAACAATTCACGATTTTTTTTACACTTGTAGTTATTATATCTGGTGTTCTGTATGATTGACCCGTATTTCTCTCTATTTGAACGATTGTGGCGACCAATTATAGGACGATAATTAGCTATTTTGTTGAATTTATCTGAAATCGGTAACTGTTGTTATTGTACACAGAGGAAGGAATACCTCCAATATTGCCACCGCGCACGCTCGCTAAGCGTTAAAACGGTCTATAAGAATCCGAGACAAGAAAAGGTAGGTTTTGTTTACAAGAAATGTCCGCAAGATGATGTTTATTGTTTACCGCGACACCGTCCGTACCTCGACTCCATCCGAATAGATTATATATTTATTAAATAAATATTGAGAAAAAATAACGTTCAGAAATACTTTTTAAGAGAGAAATTTAAAACTAAAATATTTTAACTGCTTTGCAAAAAATTATAGAAAGTTTATATGCAGCGTCTTGACATGTCAGACCAATTGATTAAGCATGCTCAGTTCTTATTTTCTAATTCAAAACCAAATTAACCATTGCTGTAGGGTATAGGATAAATTAGTTGGTATCAACAGAAATTTTTATTTTCAGTAAATAAAATAGTTTTTAGCTCACCTGAGCACAATGTGCTCATGGTGAGCCTTTAGGATCGCCTTTTGTCCGTCGTGCGTTATGTGTCAACATTTTCATTCAAAGAACATCTCCTAAACCGCTGGACAGATTTTCACCAAACTTCACAGGAATGATCCTTGGGTGACCCTCTTTCAAAGTTGTTCAAATCGTTCGGTCCGCTGCATATATAGGTTACAAGTGCTAAAAATAGATTTAAAAACTGAAAACTTTAAAAATCTTCTCTGAAACCACAAGGCTTGGAGCTTTCATATTTGATATCTGACATCCTCTAGTGGTCCTCTACAAAGATTGGTCAAACTATGCCCCTGGGGTCAAAACTGGCCACACCCCGGGGTCACATGGTTTATGTAGACTTGTATAGCAAAATGACTTTACAAATCTTCTTCTCTGAAACCGCAAGGCCCAGAGGTTTCATATTTGGTATGTAACATGTATAGTGGTCCTGTACAAAGATTGTTCAAATGATGCCCCTGGGGTGAAAACTGGCCACACCCCAGGGGTCACATGGTTTATGTAGACTTGAATAGCAAAATGACTTTAAAAATCTTCTCCTCTGAAACCGCAAGGCCTAGAGGTTTCATATTTGGTATGTAACATTGTTTAGTGGTCCTCTACAAAGATTGTTGAAATGATGCCCCGGGGGTCACATGGTTTATATAGACTTAAATAGCAAAATGACTATAAAACTTTTCTCCTCTGAAAGTTCAAGGCCTAGAGGTTTTATATTTGGTATGTATAGTGGTCCTCTATAAAAGATTGTTCAAATGTTGCCCCTGGGGTCAAAGCTGGGCACACCCCGGGGCTCACATGGTTTATATGGACGTAAATGGCAAAATTATTTAAAAATTCTTCTCTGAAACCTCAAGGCCCAGAGGTTTCATATATGGTTAAAACAGTATATCGAGACCTCGATTTGGATTGCATATGGGATGGGTGGGGTTAAGATCAGGGTCACTGTTACTAAAAATAGAAAAACGGCATTGAGATATTTTAATGAAACTTAATACATAGATACCTTATATTGACACCTCGCATATGGGGTGGGAGGGGTCAAGGTAAAGGTCACTGTTACTAAAAATAGAAAAACTGTTTCCGCTCAATATCTGTAGAACACATTGAGATATTTTAATGAAACTTAATACATAAATACATTATTTTGAGACCTCGAATGGGATTGCATATGGGGTGGGTGGGGTCATGGTCAAGGTCACCGTTATTAAATATAGAAAAATGGGTTCCCTAAATATTTTGAGAACGAAATGAGCTATTTTAATGAAACTTAATACAAAAGTACCTTATATCAAGACATTGCTTGGGATTGCATATGGGGTGGGTGGGGTCAAGGTCACTGTTACTGAAAATAGAAAAACGGTTTCCGCTCAATAACTTGAGCAAGCATTGCGAGATTTTTTTATGAAACTTATTACACATATCTTATATCGAGACCTCACTTTGGTTTTCTTACGGGGTCGGTGGGGTGAAGGTTATTGTTATTAAAATTAGAAAGACGGTTTACGCTCAATAACTTAAGAACGCATTGAGATATTTTAATGAAACTTCATACGTAGATACCTTATATCGAGACCTTGCATTACGTATGTGCTGGTTGGGGTCAAGGTCACTGTTACTAAAAATAGAAAAACAGTTTTCGCTCAATAACTTGAAAACCTATTGAGATATTTTAATGAAACTTCATACATAGGTATCAGGTGAGCGACCTAGGGCCATAGTGGCCCTCTTGTTTGTTGATGTTGACATTTTTTATGTTAATAAAAAACTGTATTTTATTCATGGGGAATGAAAGGTACTCGAAATAAAGGTATACAAATCATAAAGTCCCTCTTGAAAATAAATCTGTTTGTTCTCATGTTTGATACAGACTTAATCGTCTTACCTGTTGACAGTAAACCCTGGGTATGAGGATCCTCATCTTTACACAGATCTGGCCCCTAGAGGGGAATACAGGAGGGACAACTACTTGCCGAGAGGGTACAGCGCGGATGTCATCGAGATGAGGTCGGAAACTGACGAGCCGCGCCGGGGGAGCTACGGGTCCAGTACGGGAGGCCGTAACTGGGCAAAGGAAGAGGCACCACGAGATACAGCAATCCTCCTAGAGTCCCTTCCTAGCAAACAACTAGGTGGGCATTGGCATGCAATTCTGTACAGCTTGTAGGATGGACAGTCGTCACGAATAAATTGTCAAATCAGTGGACTGTCGGTCCACCAAGCCATCTAAAAAGACTAAACCAGATACAATTAAGTGGACCATATACATATATGTATATTTTTTCCATATACTTTAGCGTTACATAACTTTACAGTGATGTGAATTTGGAAAGGACAAATACTTGCTTTCTAAGGGACTACCATTTTCATACTAAACGAGGGACCTTAAATTGATGGACCCATCGGTCCAGTAAGCTTACAAATTGTGATGGACCATGCAAAAATTTTGTGGACTCGGTCCATGGTCCACTGGTTTATCCTGAAGATTGGGTGGAAACTTTAGTTTTGACTAAATTATGTGAACTTCCTGTTCCAAATAATTACTATACATTGTATTAGTTTTGACTGAATTATGTGAACTTCCTTTTACCAAAGTATTATATTATTGCAAATAATTCAGCTGAATACTGATTCAAATAATTTTTGAAATTCTGGTAAACATTTGTGAGAATCAATGATAATAAGACATTTAATTACATTGAATCGACTAACCCTATCTTTATTGAAAAACTGGTTACAAACTTTTATCCATCCAGTACACTTTGTTTAACTTTTTGCATTGTGCAACATTTTAATTTTAAATATTTCAACATAATTAGCAATATTTTGTAGAGAAACTAGCTAGTGAGATAGCCCATGGTGACTCGTTCATGCGCCGTAGATCCTCCAAAAGGAAGTCGTTTCATGGGGTTCACATTCCCGCCAGACAGGACGTCTCCGATGAGCTGATCCGGCAATACCAAGATGACCCGGACGCAACCAGGCCGGACAGCAGTGAGCTGAAGGCTATGACTTTAAGAATGTCTGACAAACGTCGCATCAAGTAAATGCAATAATTTTATTATTAAAATTCATTTTATGTGTCATGCTTCTCAGAGACCAGATATGGTTTTTCCCATCTTTTTAAATGGCATTATTTTCTTACGAAGGTAGACATCCCATCATATCCGTATCAAGTGAATTGGTTGTTTTTTACATAACATTTAATGTAGCTTACATATGAAATCACATTTTTTGTCTGAGTGACTTTTTTAAAATGATATTTTTAATGCTACTTTTTATATATTTAAAATAACATATTATCAGCCTAAATTTTCTTTCTAACTACAATTGTTACAATGTCTAGCAAAATGATGTTACTTTCTTGTTAGGTTGCAGCTATGCTTCAAGCTTACAGAGATATTTGTTTAATTATTTAATTTAAAAAGATCCTAAACATTAAGCACCTGATCTTTTTGCCATTTACTTACATTAAGTATCCGGTTGTTGCTTTTATGCGAACAAAAGAAAACATTACAATTTACTTTTAGCATTTATATGCCATGTAAAACATTGAGGCAGTTTCTAATTCAATGTCACGATTTTCTTTTCTTTTCATACTTTGCTTTTTTCTTCTGTTTACTTCAGAAATGAATTCACCTTAAATCGTCCCGCGCCAAAACTCTCACAGTGGAAACAGTTCAAGTACAACCTAAGTATTGTAAGTCACTTTACTTATACTACTTTTTTTTCCTGATAATTTGTATCGTTAAAATTGTATGTCATGTTACATATTTTACTGGAATGTTTTCCAGAAAATTTTCTTATTTTATTTATTTATTATTTTAGAAATATTTTATAACCAACAGTTTTTGTGCTGCATGCGATTTGAACTAAAAATCGCATCATTCATTGGCACATCTTACATCATTCATTGGCACATCTTACATCATTCATTGGCACATCTTACATCATTCATTGGCACATCTTACATCATTCATTGGCACATCTTACATCATTCATTGGCACATCTTACATCATTCATTGGCACATCTTACATCATTCATTGGCACATCTTACATCATTCATTGGCATATGTTACATCATTCATTGGCACATCTCACTCAGTTTTGGTTTTGATGGCAGTCATTACAATACTTTTTTTGTTGGATGGACCGTTCAGTTTCAGCTTGCCCAAATCCGCCTGAACTTGTCTGACATGTAAAATAAAATGTTACTGATTACCTAATCAGGTCAAATGATAATGATTATTATACCCCCACAAACGAAGTTTATGGGGGGGGTATATAGGAGTGAGCTTGTCAGTCCGTCGGTCTGTTGGTTTTTGGTTTCCGGATGATAACTCAAGAAAGGCTTGACATATTCAAATAATTTTTGGTACACGTGTAACATAATACAATACAAGTCAAGGTTGTTGTTGGTTACAAACCACTAAATTTTGACAGAGTTATGGCCCCTTTTCGACTTAAAATTCCCTAAAAACTTGGTTTCCGGATGATTACTCAAGAAAGGCTTGACATATTCAAATAATTTTTGGTACACATGTGTAACATAATAGAATACAAGTCAAGTATGTTGTTGGTTACAAACCACTAAATTTTGGCAGAGTTATGGCCCCTTTTCGACTTAAAATTCCCTAAAAACTTGGTTTCCGGATGATTTCTCAAGAGAGGCTTGACATATTCAAATAATTTTTGGTACACATGTGTAGCATCATAGAATACAGGTCAGGTTTGATGTTGGTTACAAACCACTAAATTTTCACAGAGTTATGGCCCCTTTTCAACTTAAAATTCCCTAAAAACATGATTTCCGGACGATAACTCAAGAATGGCTTGACGTATTCAAATAATTATTGGAATACATGTGTAGCATCATAAAATACAGGTAAAGTTTTACTTTGGCTGCAAACCGCTAAATTTTGACAGAGTTATGGCCCTTTATTGGACTTAAATTCCCTAAAAACATGGTTTCCTGACGATAACTCCACAATGGCGGGACATATTTAAATATTTATTGGTACACATGTGTAGCATCATAAAATACAGGTCAAGTTTGACTTTGGTTACAAACCACTAAATTTTTGTGACACAGTTATGGCCCCCCCTTTTTTACTTAAATTCCAGAAAAACATGGACAGTAACTCATGAAAGGCTTCACGTATTTAAATTATTTTTGGTACATAGGTGTAACATCATAAAATACAGATTAAGTTCAACTTTGGTTACAGACCACTAAATGTTGACAAAGTTATCGCTCCTGTTGAAATTAAATTTTTCCAAATGCACTGTTGACCATTCACAAATTAAAGCATTCTCTCTCTGTCCATTTCTTTTGAATGGATGCCATAGTTTTGTGACAAGGCCATATTGTGGGGGTATATCCATCACTCATGTGACAATTCTAGTTGTGTATGTAGACATATGGAAAGAAAATAAGGTGATTATGTTATATTTAGAAGAAATGTCTGGAATATTTGTAGTAAATGAATAATAAAATTTCATAATTCTGCATCCTTTTTGGTCGGGAAATATGTTTACTTCTCCCAGACTTTGGGCAAGTGGATTATTTCGATGACTGTGATGGTGTTTGTTTTGTGTTTTTATTTGGTGTTGTATAGACACTTGGTCACTTGCCGGAAATGAAGAATCTTGGTATGTTAATAGGCAGTTCTTTCAAATCATTTACAATTATTTATTTGTTAACATTATTATGTTGATTGACTTCTACCTTACAGCGTTGGAAGCACTTCAAGTACAGCATGGCAGAAGTTGGCTACTTCTTCAAGCTCTGGCGAGGTCACATGAAGAAAATAGAGGGTCACTTTGGTACAGGCGTACTGTCATACTTCCTGTTCCTCAAGTGGCTGTTCTACATCAACATCCCCGTGTTCATTCTCACGTTCGGCTTCGTGATACTTCCCCAGATTCTCTACCGGCATCTTGGGCCCGGAAGAACCGGGTTTACAGATAATGCAACCTTCAGTGGACTGGAACTGCTCACTGGATCAGTATGTGCTTTCACACTGATAAGATCTATACAAAATCTGTGTTACACATTATGCAATGATTCCCGCATGCTTTGACAGAACTGGTACTCAGCACGGTCACTGAACATTTTTTGTAAAAACAGGGCTGAAAATTGGGCCCAGGCTGTAGCTTTGGGGTTTTAATAGCTTAAAAACTTTGGTAATGGGCTGCAAAAAATCCAGTTGTTAAGTCCCAGTATGGGGAAAAGTGGATGATTTTACGGTAGATGACCACTTTAAATGGCCTTTATTGTATAAGATAATGGCTGAAAACACTTTGTCATTTTTGCTGACATTGTTTAGAACATTTTACTGAATGATTTCACTGACATTGTTACATTATAATTCAGTGCACAGCCACTGTTACACTCTAATTTATGACTTGTTCACTGTAACACACTATAATTTATTACTGGTTCACTGTTACTCTTATTCAGGACTGGTTCACTGTTACACACTCTAATTCAGGGCTGGTTCACTGTTACACTCTCAAATTCAGGACTGGTTCACTGTTACACTCTAATTCAGGACTGGTTCACTGTTACACTAGTTCAGGACTGGTTCACTGTTACACTCTAATTCAGGACTGGCTCGCTGTTACACTCTAATTTATGACATGTTCACTGTAACACACTCTAAATCAGGACTGGTTCACTGTTACACTGTATTTCAGGACTGGTTCACTGTTAGACTCTAATTTAGGACTTGTTCACTCTAACACACTCTAATGCAAGACTGGTTCACTGTAACACTCTCTAATTCACGACTAGTTCACTGTTACACTCTCTAATTCTGGATTGATTCACTGTTACACTCTAATGCAAGACTGGTTCACTGCTACACACTCTAATTCAGAACTGGTTCACTGTTACACTCTAATCCAGGACTGCTTCACTCTTACACTGTAATTCAGGACTGGTTCACTATTACACTGTAATTCAGGACTGGTTCACTGTTACACTCTAATCCAGGACTGGTTCACTGTTACTCTTTAATTCAGGACTGGTTCACTGTTACGCTCTTATTCAGGACTGGTTCACTGACACTGAGCTATTCTACGGCCACTACACCAATGTGACCCTGAACCTGGCCGGGGAGACCTACTACAACATGAAGTATGCCTACCTGTTCACTTGTGGAGGATACTATCTGCTCTGCCTATTTATCCTAGCATTTAGGTAGGTGTAAAAGGTGTCTATGTGTTCAAAAAACACAGTTTGTGCCTTCAGTATTCAAGACAGAACATTCAGACTTTTATTTAACAAAACAATTTTCAAAATAACTTGTTTGATTGCTGTTACTATACAATGAAACCATTTACTACAATTTATTGACCAAATTTTTTAAACATACTGAATACTCTCGCCTTTCTTCTTAAGCCAGACAGTCAAGCTGATAAAATTAGTAGTACTACCCGATAGACAGTCAGTTGTTTGGTACTAATAGGAAATCTTCCAAAGATTTTCGGCTGCTATCGATTTTATCTAATGATCGATACTACCTTATTTAATATTCAATCGGTAATAAATTTTACGCTTTCATACCCTCAACAATTTAATCTGGCTGTCCTGTAAGCACAGTGTTTTTGCAAGAGTATATCGGTATGCAAGAGATAAAGCGACACACTTCTGTTTTTATTAACCCAATTTTTCCAATAAAAATTTTGTTATGACATTGCGTATGTCGTTGGGCGGGCGGGTTTTCGTGGAATTTCCATGTTTCTTGTTCAATTTTATTCTCTGTTGGAAAATATTGAGGTTACAATTATTCCATAGTCCTTAATAGTAACAACAAACTACTACAACAACAACTACTACTACCACTACCACTACTAATACTACTATTATTATTATTATATTATTATTATTATTATTACTGTTGTTGTTAAATACATTTTGTGATACAACAAGCTCTGTTTGGCAATTAATAAGAACTGACCAAGGACAATTACGACAATTTTGCATTATGAAATAGCATCTATGACATATTGGGGGATTGCACAAGCAAACTATTTAGTGGCCCCATTTGTCACCTTGGCCTGTCCCTGTCCATTGCGACCAGGTATAGAGCCCCTTGTCTAAACATAATCACTTTGGCACTTAGGACTCAACAGTATAGTTTTAAAAACAATTAGGAGAGCACCCATGTATAATGATCATTATCAGCTGATTATACCACTGACACATATAGTGCCTGCATGATCCCATTTTATTGTGTCGCCTGACTAGGCGACAATAGAGGTTACTTATGTCGGCAGCGGTGGCGTCCCGTTTTGCTTGTCCGGAGCATAACTCTTAGAATATTAAAGCTATCAACATGAAACTTCATAGGTAGATAGATCTCATTGAGGAGAAGTGCAGTGCGCAAGAACCATTTCTCTGCACCTCATACTTTTGGAGTTATTGCCCTTAGTTTATTTTCATACCTAATTTTTGTCCGGAACATAACTCTAAGACTATGAAAGCTATCAACTTGAAACTACATAGGTAGATAGATCTCATGGAGGAGAAGTGCAGCGCACAAGAACTGTTACTCTGCATCACATACTTTTGGAGTTATTGCCCTTTGTAAATTTTCATTCTATTTTTGTGTTGCATTTTTGGTTTTAATAACTCTTTTCTTTGCAATTAGCCAGAGTGCAGTGCTTTTGCAGATTTCAATAAATCTGTTTAAAAAAAAATTGAGCGTCAGGCAACACATCAGACTCGCGGAGTTCTAGTTTGATATTTTATGCTTTAATTAATATAGAAACTTAAAGTTAAATCATTTAAAGTTATAAATTGTAATGGTTACAGTCTCAGAACTTTGTAATTTCAGTTATTCTAGCTTGTTTTGTCTTAATTTAATAAAGGAATTATTGTTACGCATATTAAAACAAATGTTTATTTTTCCTTTGTTTCTTTCATTAATTTCGGGCATTATGCTGACGTTTTTGTTTTTGGATCACAATATTGAGGCATAATTTCTTATCTTTAATTAAACAATAATTGAAATTACGTTTTCTGCTATCAATTAAAAAGCATACTCTGAACTATCTCAATGTCAAATATAAAGCTAATGCATTGTTATAAAAAAAAACATCTAGATTTCCTTCTGGATTTCATTATCTAAAATAAGCTAAACTGCAGATTATAAGTTCTATGATACCAAGATTCTTATCTGTTTATTACCCCAAATTAACGCCGCGGGGAACATACACTGCTAGAATGGTACCAACTCGGTATCGTTCGACAACGCTCGTTTATTTCCGTATTGAGTCACGGAAATGAATTTTAAACTATAGGTACCTCATTTAAGTCTAAATTCCCTCGCCTTAAATGTTGAATAATTAAACAAAATTAACACCTCTCGAACAAGCAAAGAATGAATTTTCCAAATCCGTCTGTACTTTTCTGACAAACAAGGGGAAGTTTATTTTTTAATGCGATAAAGTTGAAAATGCACCATATTTCTGACCGAGTTTCTATTGATTTCTATAGGAAATAGGGTGATGTGACAAATTCACCCGCCTTAATTTTAAAATAAAGTAAAATAACTGGTACCATGTTCAAGAGCATATAATGTTCTTTTTAAATCCGTCTGTACTTTTCTGCGAGTAAAAAAATAAGGAAGTTACGGCAAATAATATTTAACGCTCCCTATCAAATCATTGTAAATTTTACGTGAGAAGTATTGATTTTTGTGCCACGCTGAGAAGCGAGATTGTTGCACATGGAAAAATTTGGGTTATTAGATTAGCCCAATACAGTATGGGTTATGTCGTTGGTCTGGCAGGCAGGTGGGCTGCCGTCTGTGCGAGCTGGCATCAAGTTTTAGTTTATGTTCTTTATCTCAAGAACGAATTGAGCTATTGTAATTAAAGTTCATACATAGATACCTTATTATAAGACCTTGCTTGGGATTGCATATGGGGTGGGTGGGGCCAAGGTCAAGGTCACAATTGCTAAAATTAGAAAAAAATGTTTTTGTGGAATTTCCATGTATCTTGTTAGTATGTTTCTCACAGTAACACACAGTTACTTTTAATGTTTCTAGTAATGTAAGAGGAGATCATTATGAATGTTCATACGAGTATAATTAATATGTATCTCTGCAAACTACAGTTTAACTTATATCAAAGTCATCCAGGCAAATAAGAATGCTTCAAAATAATGATAACTGAATTTAATATTTGACAGACAAATATAAATTTATAGATATGATAAAATGGTATTTGTTGTTCTTATAAGAAATACTATAGTTGAGGCGCGTCGTGAAAAAGCCGGTCTTAATGCATGTGGGTAAAGTGTCGTCCTGGATTAGCCTATGCAGTCCGCACAGGCTAATCCAGGACGGCACTTTCCGCCTTCAGTGGATTTATGTTTAGAAGAGACTTTCTTGAAACAGAAAATACCATAAAAGCAGAAAGTGTCGTCCAGGATTCGCCTGTGGGGACTGCACAGGCTGATCTGGGACAACACTTTGCGCACATGCATTAGCCCGGTTTTCCCACGAGGCGCCTCAGTGGTATTGTGATTTCTCGGCATGGTAATATCTCTTGTTCAGTATATCGAAGTCTTACAAGAAGAACTACATAGAGGGCAGTGGAGCCGTGGACTTCTACTACGTGAGCCGCGTGTTCTGCGGATGGGACTACGGTATCACGGCCAAGAACTCTGCAGACCTCAAACATAGAGGCATTTACAATGAGTTTAAGGTACTGTCCTGAAATATGTCTCTGTGTTGCTGTGTAAATTGTTATGCCTTAATCCAGAGAGTGTGTAAAAGGTTACAATTGAAATGGGAGTAGTAAATATGGTTAAGCAATAATGTTGAGAAAGATAAAGGTGCAATTTTTAGCTCGACTTTTCGCAGAAAAGGCAAGTTATTCTACTTGCTCCGGCGTCGCCGTCGCCGTACGAGCTAGGTTAAAGTTTGTCGGTAAGCTAGTTTCTCAGGAATGGTTTGAGGGATTTCATTCACACTTAAAACATGTATTCCTCACATTAAAATGAACCTATAGGCCAAGTTTGGTAACTCTAGTTTGAAATTTGTCAAAATTATGGGCCTTTTTACACTGAGAAATTTTACATATAACTATAATTATGGACATAAGTTTAAGTTTTTCGGTAAGCTGGTTTCTAAGGAATGGCTTAAGGGATTTCATTCAAACTTAGAACACTTATTCCCTATATTAAAATGAACTCATAGGCCAATTTTGATAACTCTAGTTTGAAATTTGTCAAAATTATGGGCCTTTTTACACTTAGAAATGTTACATATATAAAGCTATATGGACAGGTTAAAGTTTTTCGGTAAGCTAGTTTCTCAACTTTTCGTTTCCGCTCTCTAACTCAAGAACGGATTAAGCTATTGTAATGAAACTGAAAACGTAGATACCTTATAGCGAGACCTCGCTTTGGAATGCATATTGAGTTGGTAGGGTCAAGGTCAAGGTAACTTTTACTAAAAATATAAAATTATTTCCGCTCAATAACTTGAGAACGTATTGAAATATTTTAATAACTTGTAATACATAGATACCTTATATCAATACCTCACTTGGGATTGCATATTGGGTGGGTGGAGTTAAGGTCAAGGTCATTGTTACTAAAAATAGAAAAACGGTTTCCGCTCAATAATTTGACAATGCATTGAGATATTTTAATGAAACTTGCTACATATAAGGTGTGTTGTGGGAAAACCGGTCTTAATGCATGTCCACACAGGCTAATCCAGGACGGCACTTTCCGTCTACAGTGGATTTATGGTTAGAAGAGACTTCCTTGAAACAGAAAATACCATAAAAGCGGAAAGTGCCGTCCTGGATTAGCATGTGCGGACTGAACAGGCTAATCTGGGCCGACACTTTGCACACATGCATTAAGACCGGTTTTCTCACGACGCACCTCATATATACCTTATATCAAGACCTTGCTTGGGATTGCATATGGGGTGAGTGGGGTCAAGGTCACTGTTACTAAAGATAGAAAAACGGTTTCCACTCAATAACTTGAGAACGCATTGAGATATTTTAATGAAACTTTATACATGCATTCCTTATATTGAGACCTCGCTTGGGATTGAATATGGGGTGGGTGGGGTCAAGGTCACGGTTACTAAAAATAGACAAACGGTTTCGGCTCAATAATTTGAGAACGCATTGAGATATTTTTATTGAATTTTATACATACATACCGTATATCGAGACCTCACTTGCGATTGCTTATAGGGTCAAGGTCAAGGCCACTGTTACTAAAATAGAAAAACGGTTTCCGCTCAATAACTTGAGAATGCATTGAGATATTTTAATAAAACTTAATACATAGATACCTTATATTAAGACCTCGCTTCTGATTGCATATGGGCTGGGTGAGTCAAGATCACTGTTACTAAAAATAGAAAAATGGTTTCCACTCAATAACTTGAGAACACATTAAGATATTTTAATAAAACTTAATACATACATACCTTATATCGAGACCTCGCTTGGAATTGCATATGGGGTGGGGTGGGGTCAAGGTCAAGTTTACCATTACTAAAAATTGTATTGATGTGCTGACTTTAATGCATTTCGTTAGAAAAATTTGGTTTTCGTGGAATTTCCATATTTCTCGTTTAAGAAAAAAATGCCAGTAACTCTGAAAAGCGCAAGAAAAGTCTAGCACGCTATCCTCCGACAGCTCTTGTTATTTAAATAAAATCATAAAAAAGTTCATTTTACAATTACTACAATTACATACTACACAGTTACAACTAAAAAGTGAAACATTGATCTAAAGCTGTAAATCTTTGTTTGCTGTTACATTATATTAGAAAGGACTGAAAGTTGATTTAGACTGGACCTTATCAAAAATCCATACTCAGTGAATCTCCATAAAACTGATCAATATATAGCTAAAGATTATGCTCCAGTTTTCAAGATAAAAGTTTAATTAAAGGGTACTGGTACTCGCTAAATTCAAAAATAAAGGGGTATTTACCCCTTCATATACCAAACTAAAAGAAGACAATCTGTACTTTAATGGTTTAAAGATGTATAAATATTCAATCAACACTTGCTGCGCAATTATTGTGTAGTAAATTTCAATCAATATATTGTGAGAAACTCATTTTAAAATTAAAAGTGTGTTATTTTATAAATAATTTTCGATTCAGAGTTGTTTATCAGCTAATAAACAATGATTTGGAGTTCTGTGGCGTAGGAATTAAACCACAAGGGCGTTACTTGAGTGGTTTAATATACCGCATCAGGACGACAAATCGGTGTTTATTAGCCAATGAACAATGATAATGCAAAAATTATTTCAATTCGAACATGACCTGACCACATTTTCTGCATTTTCAATGCAAACTATATTTTACATTTTTCGAGTTGTTTATTGGTAGTTTAACAACAGTAAATTTTGTTCTTCATTTGTCTATAGAAAACTCGTATGTGTGTCATGTTATAATTTAAAATCAATCGAAGTTTCTGTCAAAATGTTTAATGCATACTGGTACTTCCGTTTTTATTTGCTAATCAGTATTTTCCAAATTTTAAATGTGTAATTACTCCAAAACTCCTCTTATCTAAAACACTGAATGCTCTAAAAAATTACCCTCAGTTTGAAATGTCCAACGTACTGAGGCTAGAGCTCAGACCAACGTACTGAGGCTAGAACTCAGACGAACGTACTGAGGCTAGAGCTCAGACCAACATACTGAGGCTAGAGCTCAGACCAACGTACTGAGGCTAGAGCTAAGACCAACGTACTGAGGCTATAGCTAAGAACAACGTGCTGAGGCTAGAGCTCAGACCAACGTGCTGAGGCTAGAGCTCAGACCAACGTGCTGAGGCTAGAGCTCAGAAGAACGTGCTGAGGCTAGAGCTCAGAACAACGTGCTGAGGCTAGAGCTCAGACCAACATACTGAGGCTAGAGCTCAGAACAACGTGCTGAGGCTAGAGCTCAGACCAACGTGCTGAGGCTAGAGCTCAGACCAACGTGCTGAGGCTAGAGCTCAGAAGAACGTGCTGAGGCTAGAGCTCAGAACAACGTGCTGAGGCTAGAGCTCAGAACAACGTGCTGGGGCTAGAGCTCAGACCAACGTGCTGAGGCTAGAGCTCAGACCATCGTGCTGAGGCTAGAGCTCAGACCAACGTGCTGGAGCCAGGGTTCGTACAGGTCCTGGAAACTCCTGGAAAAATGTATTGTGTGTTCCAGGGCCCTTGAAACTCCTTTAAAATCAAAGAATCTCATTTTAGTCCTGGAATACTCCTGGAATTTCTGCAGATAACATAATAATGTAATGTTTACGTTCAGTAATAAATTAAAAAAAACAACAACATATTATTGAACATACAAGTTTTTTTCTCTTTTTTCGTGTTCTCGGCTTCACGCCTATTTTCACTTTCCAAGAACGTTCTTCAACAGAGTTATTTCCCTTCACCATTCACCATTTCCGGCAAGCATGTGGCCAGGTTTTCGCGCTGGCAGAAGATCGGTCCGTTTTTTAAAATGCCTGGCGGAAAGTGCGTGTTCAGTGTTGCCTGGCTGCAAGTTGATGAATACAAACAATGGCTTCAAAAAGAACAGAAAGACCGACATGCTGCTTTTTGCACTGCCTGTGGAAAATCAATAGACATTGGCAACATGGGAGAAAGTGCAGTGAAAAGCCAGGGTAACGGTAAGATAGAATCTGATTATGTTGTAAATAGAAATTATGTTGTAAATTTATTTTTGTTTGGTTGTAATAAATTTATTTCTTTAAGCCAAATTTTAACATTGCAAAAAAAACAAAGTTATAATTATAATAATATAAATAAACTTTAAGAAAATTATCAGGTAACGGCAGAGATTTATTTTAATTATCTAACCTGTTAAAGTGTTATGGTTTTTGACCACTACTGGCACTAGGGTACAAACATTGAATAACTATAACATTTTAAATCACCATAATATAACCTATATTCCTAATGCCATTGCTTGCTTTGTTGTAACAGGTGTGAAGCACACAAAAAAACTTGCTGCAGGAAGCACAGCAGTTGCAACTATTAGCAGTTTTTTCAAGTCCCATCCTGCAACGACCAATGACACCATCTCTGACTCTCACTCAGCTAAACCTATCCCTTCAACTTCAACAGCATCTACTGAGAATAGCCAACATCAACGTTCAAGTCATCAGCAAACATTGAATGTTTGCACTGCAGATGTGCTAAAAACTGAAATACTTTGGACATTGAAATGCGTTGATGCACACTACAGTTATAGCTCATGTACTGGGGTGAATAGCCTTTTTAGAGCTATGTTTCCTGACAGCACCATTGCTGCTGGTTTTCAATGCAGTGAAAAGAAAGCATCCTAAATATGTGCCTTTGGACTTGGTCCATACTTTGCCGCACAGCTATTGAAAAGCATCCGTCTGCCTCAAGTTATGTTCTTTTGTTTGACGAAACCTTAAACAAGGAAATGCAAGAAAAACAACTGGATGTCCACATTCGATTTTGGGAAAAGAATCGTGTGTGGACTTGACTGAAACATACCACTACAATAAATAATTTCAAGCTGGTCTTCAATTACTGATCAGTGATAAGACTCAGTATTAACGTTTGAATGGTCCTGGATTTTAAACATTATTGTCCTGGAAAACTCCTGGAAAACTCCTGCAATTTTGTGGTATGTTTTGTGTACGAACCCTGTAGAGCTCAGACCAACATGCTGAGGCTAGAGTTCAGACCAACGTGCTGAGGCTAGAGCTCAGACCAACATACTGAGGCTAGAGCTCAGCCCAACGTACTGAGGCTAGAGCTCAGCCCAACGTACTGAGGCTAGAGCTCAGCCCAATGTACTGAGGCTAGAGCTCAGCCCAACGTACTGAGGCTAGAGCTCAGACCAACGTACTGAGGCTAGAGCTCAGCCCAACGTACTGAGGCTAGAGCTCAGACCAACGTACTGAGGCTAGAGCTCAGACCAACGTACTGAGGCTAGAGCTCAGACCAACGTACTGAGGCTAGAGCTCAGACCAACCTACTGAGGCTAGAGCTCAGACCAACCTGCTGAGGCTAGAGCTCAGACCAACCTGCTGAGGCTAGAGCTCAGACCAACGTGCTGAGGCTAGAGCTCAGACCAACGTGCTGAGGCTAGAGCTCAGACCAACCTACTGAGGCTAGAGCTCAGACCAACCTGCTGAGGCTAGAGCTCAGACCAACGTACTGAGGCTAGAGCTCAGACCAACGTACTGAGGCTAGAGCTCAGACCAACGTACTGAGGCTAGAGCTCAGACCAACGTACTGAGGCTAGAGCTCAGACCAACGTACTGAGGCTAGAGCTCAGACCAACCTACTGAGGCTAGAGCTCAGACCAACCTACTGAGGCTAGAGCTCAGACCAACGTGCTGAGGCTAGAGCTCAGACCAACCTACTGAGGCTAGAGCTCAGACCAACCTGCTGAGGCTAGAGCTCAGACCAACGTACTGAGGCTAGAGCTCAGACCATCGTACTGAGGCTAGAGCTCAGACCAACGTACTGAGGCTAGAGCTCAGACCAACGTACTGAGGCTAGAGCTCAGACCAACGTACTGAGGCTAGAGCTCAGACCAATGTACTGAGGCTAGAGCTCAGACTTAGACTTGTCCGACATGGGAAATTTTACCATTGGACAAGTAAACTTTTGCTGTTAAGTTGTCCGTGGACATGTACAGTATAAGTGTGTGAAAATGATGTAAAAGTTGGGAATTAGTTATTATATAATTACATATTTAGACAACAAAATTAAATCATGTTTTATTTATAATTTAATTACAATTGATATTATGAACGCCTGGAATGAAAAATATAATTAATTTGTACAAGTGATTTTTTCTTTCTGACAAGTGCAGTTTTGCAATTAACTTGCAAAATTTTAGTTTAAATTTTAATTTAATTACTAGTTATATTAGGAACACCTGGAATGAAAAATATAACTTATTTGAACATGTGAATTTTGCTTGCAGACAGTGGATTTTTGCGATAAACTTGTCGTTGGACAAGCGAATAGTTTTGGTATTTCTGCACCCTAGCTTAAGCTGCTCCCTATGTCCTTGTTTCAAGGAGTACCTGTCAGGGGTGAAAAAAGAGGAGGAGGAGGAGGACCTGAGCACGTGTTGCAAGTGGTTCTGGATCCGAGTCCTCACCAATCTCCTTGTGCTCAGCATGATCGGGGGCGCTGGGTACCTCATCTACTACATCTCCGACACGCAGTCCATCAACGTGAGTAGGCATGGTCGCATGATACAAAGTCTTGGGATCTTTGTCATGATCAGGGCTCACACTGTCATACGCCAAATAAACCATTGGCTACAAAGTTCAACATTTGTGGCGCGTCATGAGAAAACCGGTCTTAATGCATGTGCATAAAGTGTCGTCCCTGATTAGCCTGTGCAGTCTGCACAGGCTAATTCAGTACGGCACTTTGCATTTTTATGGTATTTTCTGTTTTAAGGTCTCTTCTAATCATAAATACACTGTAGGCGGAAAGTGCCGTCTGGTTTAAGTGTGGTTTTCCCACGACACGCCTCATTTGGTTTATGAAATTTCCATTTGGCTACAACTATTTCTTTGGAAAAGCCAATAAAATTCTAAAAAATAAGTAAGATTTCAACCTAGTATGATAAATTTGGCTAAAGAATATTGTTAGGGGAAGCCCTGGTGTTCTCACTTTTCTGTTGTTATTTTGTCCAAACATTTTGTGGTAGATCTCTAAGAGTTTGGAGAGAAAGTTTCATAATTCATGACAGTTACCATATTTATTCTATGTTTTCAGACACACAAAGTTTTTGGACACCCACAAAATCTGTCGAAATAATTATTTTGTGCGCCTTTATATTTTCAGACACTTTCAGAAAAGGAATTAAGATGTGATAATATGTTTTGGAAAGGATAATTTATGTCAACTCTATAAGTATATACAACGCAACTACGATGGGCGAATTTCATTTGTAACGAGAAATAACTTACCGTAATATACCGACATATAGTACGTGTTAATGTGTGTTGTTATGTTTCATGATAAAGAATAATAAACGCATTTAATAACATCTGATATTTATTTTCATTTTGAAAGGATGCACGCAGATGCTTGTGCGTACACGTATGGTCAAGAATGCATGCACACATTCCAAAAAGGTTATGAAAAAGACAGAATAAATACATGTACATGTAATACGGACAACATGATATTTGCATATGTCAGTCTATGACTCTATACACCTATACACAGAAACAGAAGCACATGACAGTTATTTATCTCAGTCTACGTCTGTACACTTATATTAACTGAAACAGAAGCACATGATAGTTACGTATTTCAGTCTAGGTTAAGTAAAGGAAATCATATACATTTATTTCACTATTTTATATACGATATAAAATTTCAAACCAATCAAAATATTATAATCATTTACATATATTTGAATAAATCACAGTTTTAAACCAATCAAAACCTATTACTCTTTCTGAAAAACAAATATTTTGAATCGATAATTGGTAATTAACACCAATTATACTAAAACCTTTCATAGGGAGCGACAGGTTTTATCACAGACGTCTCTCCTATTGTTTGCCAATTTCATCTTGTAAAAAATTTGCAGCACCACTCTGCATGTCAATTATCAAGTTAGGGACAATATTATGGCTTCAATAAACAACATCGTGTCAAATATTAACAACTCCGGCTATAAACGAAGTCAATATTCGCAGACAACTATACAAACAAGTGCGTAGCTTATTTGCGATTTTTACGACTTGCAAATTTTTCAGAATCTTTGTTTTCAGACAGATTTGGATGAAATATTTTGTGTGAATCTAAGTATTCAGACGCTGAAAAAAATTATTATTTTTAAGCGTCTGAAAACATAGAATAAATACGGTATATTCGTAATACCAGATGTTGTGCATTCAGTTTGCTAGGTTGTTGGTCATGTTTTTTGTTGTTTTTGTTGTTGTTGTTTTTTATGTTGTTTTCTTTTCATTGCTAGTATGATTTATAGGATTTATTGCTGAAGGTTCATTTGAGTTGTTTTACAGAATGTGTGGTATGATTCATGTATGATTTATTTATGAATGTCTATTTTTGGTTGTTTAATAGAACATGTGGTGTACATTCTTATTGAAATCATGGTTTTCCTTGTCCTGTGCTCAAGCATTTAAAACATTCCATGGGCAAAAATATGCAAGAAACATGGCTAAAGGTTTCATCTTATGAAAAGTTTATATTGTAGTAATTTGATAAGGTATGTGTTGAATGACACTGTTTGAGAAAGATCCTGTAATTTGATCCCCTCTAGAGGGCACTTCGTGTTCATCCAGTCATTCTAGTTGAGAATAAACATTGTAAACGGTGTGTATGTAGCAGCAGTAAATGGGTCGGTAAACATGGGTAGCTATTTGAAAATGAAATTAGTGCAGTTTATATTGTAGTAAGGTAAGGTAAAAAAAAGCATTTAAAACATTCCATGGGCAAAAATATGCAAGAAACATGGCTAAAGGTTTCATCTTATGAAAAGTTTATATTGTAGTAATTTGATAAGGTATGTGTTGAAGGACACTGTTTGAGAAAGATCCTGTAATTTGATCCCCTCTAGAGGGCACTTCGTGTTCATCCAGTCGTTCTAGTTGAGATTAAACATTGTAAACGGTGTGTTTCGTGACAATGTAGCAGCAGTAAATGGGTCGGTAAGCATGGGTAGCTACTTGTGTTGCTGAAATGATGTTGATTTATGTATGTATTGGCAAACATGATTTCGATTGCTCAGCGCAAAACTATGCTATATAACATGTTTTCAACATAGACTTAGCATAGTTTTGCACTTACCCATCAAATTTTGTGCTCAAATGTTGAATGAATTACTCAGATTACGTATTAATTGTGGCCTTGTTATTAGTTGCATGATACTAACATTTTAAGTTCTTGTTTTAATTTAAAGTTATTTTCAAAATTAAATGTGCATTTTGTGTATATAATATAAATTAATATTTCATATATTTGTCATGACATTAAATTTTACAACTTATGTTGCTCTACAATCTTTCCCTGTTTAATAAAAAAAGATGTAGTTGTTCATAATTTGTAAGTATCAATGGTTTGTAGATGTCATAAAATGAAAATGAAAGTAAAATAGTATGTTATTTAAAGCTGGTATCTAAAATTTTAAAATGAAAGTAAAATAGTCTGTTATTTAAAGCTGGTATCTAAAATTTTACTTAGAATCCCAAAGCTTAAGGAAAATAAAACAAGAATTTAAAAAAATAAAACATTTGCCTCCTTTTGTTTTTGAAAATTAAAATATCATAGCAGTGTGCTAAATCTGCAGTGTTTGTATTCACTTTATAATAATATTTGCTAAATCTACCATGCATGTTTTTTCATTGACATAGGAAGGAAAGGTGAACAACCACTAATGGCTATGACTGCCTCTCTCTAGTATGTGCATGCTGTTCTCTGCCTGCTATTGTTCTGCCAGTCATCTGTATGATGCTGGTTATGTTTAACTGTGCATGTAATAGGCTTGCTCAAAGTAGTTTAAACAGTAAATGAGGCGTGTCATGGAAAAACCGTGCTTAATGCATGTTTGTAAAGTTTCGTCCTGGATCAGCCTGTGCAGTCCGGACGACACTTTCCACCCACAGTGGATTTATGTTTAGAAGAGACTTCCTTGAAACAGAAATTACCATGAAACGGAAAGTGTCGTCCCAGATTAGCCTGTGCCCACGGCACGCCTAATTTATTCATATATTGACATACGGTAGTTGTACACGGTGTGTATTGCAGTTAGTGTGTCATGTACTTCTACCATTAGGAGTCTTCTATGATGTGGTGTGGTAGTGATGAGTTCGCGACTTAGTAGCATGGTTTATAACATTTTCAACCAAGGTGTAAAAGAGTGTCACAGGATCATTTAGCATTATCACGAAGTGTTATTGCCACATGAAATATGCAACATTGATTGCATACTGATGTCACAATGATGTGATCAACTGCAGTTAGTGGGTAGAAAATATAATTGTACGCTCAATTTCTTTGTATTGTCTTCACAAATTGAGACAGGCGAAGAACAGCTGTGTCATCGTGTGAATAATGTAATGCTTGTATATTTTCTATTAATCATTGTTTATTGGCTAATAAGTAATGGTTTGGAGTTCTGATGCATAGGAATTATATATATCATAGTGTAATAAATAGGCGTTGGCCAGAGTGGTTTAATAACCACGCATCAGAACATCAAACATTTTTCTATTTACAAAAACAACGATAGTGTGAACATTATTTTGATTCTAACATGCCTTGACTCTAAATTCTGCGATTTGAGCTGCCTTGACAGAGGTCTGCACTCTCCAAATGCTTTCTTTTTATTGTTTGCAATGCTTTCAGCAGCAGTCTTCGAAGTAGCAGCTTTTTGTATGTACATGCTTTAGATGTTAGTGTTGTTTTAGATACAGGTCTGGTCCAATTTTCTGTGTGAATAACCATAGGTTTTCAGGAATAAAATATCATTTGACCTGAGGGTCACAGAGGTCAAGCAGTTATCCAGCCTACTGAAAGGGTCACAGAGGTCAAGCAGTTATCGAGCCTACTGAATGCCTTATGTGCAGACAGCATATTCTAGATAATTATGCATTCTCAAACACAAACCTGTCAATCTTTCAATGAAAAAGATACATTTGTTTTTCTTAAGAAAAAAAGATTATTAGCTTCTATTCAACATTATTTACTCCTTGTATGGTCATCAGTGCCATATTATTAACAAGTTTATCCACTATGCTATCACAGGGTGTAGCATTATCACTTATTAATACCATATGCTTTTTTTAGTTTGCTTTTAAATGTTAAAAACCAGTATTGTGAAGGGACTTTTAAAATATGTATTATATTAAAAAAAAAAAAAAAATCTGTTGAAATATGTTTGATTCTAGTTTTACTCATACCAATTTTTGGAAATAATTATTTGTTTATTTTTTTTTTTAAATTATTAATTTCTGCATTGCAATAATATAGAATACTTTCAATTGAATAATGTATTCTGACTGTAACAATGAATTATCACTCACCCTGTCTATTGCCATAATGATCGAGATGCTAACTAGATCTGTTGGCTAACTACATTCCCGGTTGTAGGTTGACATCCCGATCCTCAGCGAGATGGCGATGCCACTGACCGTGTCGGGAGTAAACCTCATCCTGCCCTTCCTCTTCTCCCTCATTGCGCGCTTCGAGTCGTACAAGAAGCCCAAGAATGAGCTGTATATCAACATGACCAGGTCTGGACACAGTCTTCTGTGCTGTAACTTGAATCTAGCAACAGAGCGTTTCTTTTGTATACTTGAAGGGACTTGTTCACAGATTTTCGCATTTTTTGAAGTATGCCATTACATGTCTTAACTTGACAGATTTAAGCATCAGAACTAAAAAGAATATAATAACAAGAAAAGTATTTAGAAAAAAAAAACAAAAAAAAACAACATTTGTCCCACCAGGGTTTTAACCTGGGACATCCAGATTAAAAAGCCATTACTTTAACCACTTGGCCATTCTGACTTCCATATTTCACCCTGCATTAATTACTTTATGTAAGTGTTCCACATGATGTCAACAGTTTCAACGAAAACAACAGAAACTCTCCAAATTGTTCCAACATTTATCGTTACAAACGCTTTATAATTTAATCATTTCAACTGATGAAACATTTTTTACAGTATATATCTAGGTCTGTAGTGTTATTTTGCTTCTTTGTGTACACTGTTCTTTTATTTTTGGAATCAGTGACAAAAAGTTGACAAATTGTCAATTTGTCAATCTGTGAACAGATCAATCTGTTTTAACTATATAACTATGGTATTGTGAAATGGTAATGTCAAGCCTCGGCTTACATAGCATTTATTACTACAGTAGTGTCTGCATTACAGTAAAGTAATGGTGAAACAAAATCACGAAGCTTATCATTTCAAGGTGTTATACGGTTTGCTCGGTGTAATAAAATAAATAACACATGGCTGAGAGGGTGATATAAATAATATCAACCCTCGAAAAGTCATATAAACCTCAGCTACCGCCTCGGTTGATATAACATTTCTCGGGTTGATATTATTTTATATCACCCTCTCAGCCATGTGTTATTTATATAATGTCCCATGCAACAGTATAATGTCACCCTCGCGTGGAGCTAAAAATAGAAGAACGCTTTGACCCTAAATCAAGAGAGGGGGCCATTGCATATAAAACTCTACTCCTGCTTGGTGAACGCGTACTATAATGCAAAAGGAAATTAGTTATCTTGCATATGTCACCTTGTTTTTATTGTTCGGTATAATAATAAAAAATATCACACCCCATAGAGGGTGATACAACGTCTCGAAATTGTAATGTCAACTGAGGCATATGCCGATGTTAACATGACCATTCTCGGGTTGACAGTACATTGTATCACCCTCTGTGGGGTGTGATATTTATTTTACATTACTCTGTATGAGGCGTGTCGTGGGAATCCCAGGCCTAATGCATCTGCGTAAAGTGTCGTCCTGGATTAGCCTGTGCAGTCCGCTCAGGCTAATCCAGGATGACACTTTCCGCTTTTATAGTATTTTCTGTTTCATGGAAGTCTCTTCTAAACATAAGTCCACTGAAGGCAGAAAGTGTCGTCCTGTATTAACCTGTGCAGTCTGCACAGGCTAATCCGGGACGACACTTTCCGCAGATGCATTAAGCCCGGGTTTTCCATGACATGGCTCGTATATTGTTTTACTATCATTATCAGTGAAACTGTCTTGCAGGACAATGCTGTTGAAAGCTGTCACTCTTGGCGTGTTAGTTTACTTCTGGTATAAAAGGTTGGCTGACACAGTCGAGGTAAGTCTATTGATAACACAGTAAGTCTATTTTCGACACAGTTTAGTGTCATTGTATTTCCGCTGTTATGTGGCCAACTTTCAACTTTTATTGCTTCACCAGAATCAAAGTGAAATTTCATCATTATATGGCATGTGCATAAAACAACCCAAATGGATTTGTATTAAATAGAATCTTGCATTCAGATTATATTTTGTATTAATTTGAAAACAATTGATTTGTTGTTGTTTTTTGAAATTTTAAATGGACTTCTTAACAGAAATTTGTGTTCTTGAACAAATGTTACAGAATGTGTGAACAGCAAAAAGTAAGCAACTGGACAAATCAAATCAAGTATTCAATACTTTAGCATAAAAAGAAGAAAAAAATCTGTCTGCAGGGGCTCGAACCTACCGGTACTTCTAGCCATTCCAGTGGATTATTTTTCATTAACAACACATTATTTCCAATATATTTCTGTGACATTAGTGTTAAATCTTTCTTTATGTATAACTTATTTAATAATGATTATACAATAATTGAGGCGTGTCGTGGGAAAACCGAACTTAATGCATGTGCGTAAAGTGTCATCCCGGATTAGCCTGTGCAGTCCGCACAGGCTGATCCGGGGTGGCACTGTCCGCCTACAGTGTATTTATGTTTAGAAGAGTCTTCCTTGAAACAGAAAATATCATAAAAGCGGAAAGTGCCGTCCTAGATTAGCCTGTGCGGACTGCACAGGCTAATCCGGTATGACACTTTACGCATATGATTTAAAACCGGTTTTCTCACGACGCGCCACAATTGTTAATTGGCCAATCTGTGTGTGAGTATTGGCCCCATTAATACAATAGAGCCCCCAGTGATTGCGTGAGTATTGGCCCCATCAATACAATAGAGCCCCCAATGATTGTGTGAGTATTGGCCCCATCAATACAATAGAGCCCCCAATGATTGTGTGAGTATTGGCCCCATCAATACAATAGAGCCCCCAATGATTGCGTGAGTATTGGCCCCATCAATACAATAGAGCCCCCAATGATTGTGTGAGTATTGGCCCCATCAATACAATAGAGCCCCCAATGATTGTGTGAGTATTGGCCCCATCAATACAATAGAGCCCCCAATGATTGTGTGAGTATTGGCCCCATCAATACAATAGAGCCCCCAATGATTGTGTGAGTATTGGCCCTATCAATACAATAGAGCCCCCAATGATTGTGTGAGTATTGGCCCCATCAATACAATAGAGCCCCCAATGATTGTGTGAGTATTGGCCCCATCAATACAATAGAGCCCCCAATGATTGTGTGAGTATTGGCCCCATCAATACAATAGAGCCCCCAATAATTGTGTGAGTATTGGCCCCATCAATACAATAGAGCCCCCAATGATTGTGTGAGTATTGGCCCCATCAATACAATAGAGCCTCCAATGATTGTGTGAGTATTGGCCCCATTAATACAATAGAGCCCCCAATGATTGCGTGAGTATTGGCCCCATCAATACAATAGAGCCCCCAATGATTGTGTGAGTATTGGCCCCATCAATACAATAGAGCCCCCAATGATTGTGTCAGTATTGGCCCCATCAATACAATAGAGCTCCCAATGATTGTGTCAGTATTGGCCCCATCAATACACTAGAGCCCCCAATGATTGTGTCAGTATTGGCCCCATCAATACAATAGAGCCCCCAATGATTGTGTGAGTATTGGCCCCATCAATACAATAGAGCCCCCAATGATTGTGTCAGTATTGGCCCCATCAATATAATAGAGCCCCCAATGATTGTGTGAGTATTGGCCCCATCAATACAGTAGAGCCCCCAATAATTGTGTGAGTATTGGCCCCATCAATACAATAGAGCCCCCAATGATTGTGTGAGTATTGGCCCCATCAATACAATAGAGCCCCCAATAATTGTGTGAGTATTGGCCCCATCAATACAATAGAGCCCCCAATGATTGTGTGAGTATTGGCCCCATCAATACAATAGAGCCCCCAATGATTGTGTCAGTATTGGCCCCATCAATTCAATAGAGCCCCCAATAATTGTGTGAGTATTGGCCCCATCAATACAATAGAGCCCCCAATGATTGTGTGAGTATTGGCCCCATCAATACAATAGAGCCCCCAATGATTGTGTGAGTATTGGCCCCATCAATACAATAGAGCCTCCAATGATTGTGTGAGTATTGGCCCCATCAATACAATAGAGCCCCCAATGATTGTGTGAGTATTGGCCCCATCAATACAATAGAGCCCCCAATGATTGTGTGAGTATTGGCCCCATCAATACAATAGAGCCCCCAATGATTGTGTGAGTATTGGCCCCATCAATACAATAGAGCCCCCAATGATTGTGTGAGTATTGGCCCCATCAATACAATAGAGCCCCCAATAATTGTGTGAGTATTGGCCCCATCAATACAATAGAGCCCCCAATGATTGTGTGAGTATTGGCCCCATCAATACAATAGAGCCTCCAATGATTGTGTGAGTATTGGCCCCATTAATACAATAGAGCCCCCAATGATTGCGTGAGTATTGGCCCCATCAATACAATAGAGCCCCCAATGATTGTGTGAGTATTGGCCCCATCAATACAATAGAGCCCCCAATGATTGTGTCAGTATTGGCCCCATCAATACAATAGAGCTCCCAATGATTGTGTCAGTATTGGCCCCATCAATACACTAGAGCCCCCAATGATTGTGTCAGTATTGGCCCCATCAATACAATAGAGCCCCCAATGATTGTGTGAGTATTGGCCCCATCAATACAATAGAGCCCCCAATGATTGTGTCAGTATTGGCCCCATCAATACAATAGAGCCCCCAATGATTGTGTGAGTATTGGCCCCATCAATACAGTAGAGCCCCCAATAATTGTGTGAGTATTGGCCCCATCAATACAATAGAGCCCCCAATGATTGTGTGAGTATTGGCCCCATCAATACAATAGAGCCCCCAATAATTGTGTGAGTATTGGCCCCATCAATACAATAGAGCCCCCAATGATTGTGTGAGTATTGGCCCCATCAATACAATAGAGCCCCCAATGATTGTGTCAGTATTGGCCCCATCAATTCAATAGAGCCCCCAATAATTGTGTGAGTATTGGCCCCATCAATACAATAGAGCCCCCAATGATTGTGTGAGTATTGGCCCCATCAATACAATAGAGCCCCCAATGATTGTGTGAGTATTGGCCCCATCAATACAATAGAGCCTCCAATGATTGTGTGAGTATTGGCCCCATCAATACAATAGAGCCCCCAATGATTGTGTGAGTATTGGCCCCATCAATACAATAGAGCCCCCAATGATTGTGTGAGTATTGGCCCCATCAATACAATAGAGCCCCCAATGATTGTGTGAGTATTGGCCCCATCAATACAATAGAGCCCCCAATGATTGTGTCAGTATTGGCCCCATCAATACAATAGAGCCCCCAATGATTGTGATGGTATTCTCATAGCTCTTAAGTGAACATTGCAGATTAAATTTATCTAAGCAATGTTTAATAGTTTACAATTTTTTAATGTTAGATGACATGTACATGAAACAGCCACAAACTTGACAGACATTTTTCGAATTATTGAAATGAGGCGCGTCGTGGGAAAAGGGGGTTAAAAAAAAATGCATGTGCGTAAGTGTCGTCACGGATCAGCCTGTGCAGGCAGCACAGGCTTATCCGGGACAGCACTTTCCACCTGCAGAGAGACTTCCTTGAAACAGAAAATACCATAAAAGCGTAAAGGGCCGTCCCCGATTAGCCTGTGCAGACTGCACAGGCTAATCTGGGATGACACTTTACGCACATGCATTAAGTCCGGTTTCCCCACGACAAGCCTCAAATTTTCTTAAGTTTTCCCTAAAGAGCTTTTTGAATACAGGTGCTAGTGGCTCATTGCAGTGCATATTTCAGTGCCGGGAGACGTTCATCGGGCAGCAGATCTACCGGCTCGTCATTGTGGACTTCATCTTCATTCTGCTCACTACTTTCTTTGTCGAGTTTGTGAGAAGGTAAGCTGTGAACATGCTGTGTAAAACGTTAGATGCTTTTTAATGTTTTATTAACTCATCTGATCACAAAGTGCTTATGGTGAGCTTTTGTGATTGCCCGTCGTGTGTGCGTCCGTCTGTCTGTCATCAACTTTTCATTCAAACAACATCTCCTCCTAAACCACTTGGCAGATTCTCACCAAACTTCACAGGAATTATCATTGGGTGAGCCTTTTTCAAAGTTGTTCAAATTGTTACGTTCCGCTGCATATATAGGTCACCCGAGCTAAAAATAAATTAAAAAAGTGTAAACTTTAAAAATCTTTGGTATTTGGTATGTAACATCCTATAGTGGTCCTCTACAAAGATTGTTTAAATTATGCCCATGGGTCATAATGGGCCACGCCCCGGGGATCACATGATTTATATAGAATATATAGCAAAATGACTTTAAAAAATTTCTCCTGAAACCACAAGGCCCAGAGATTTCATATTTGGTATGTAACATCATATAGTGGTCCTCTAGAAAGATTGTTCAAATTAAGCCCCTGCATCAAAACTGGCATTTTCATTGGTCTGTTTAGCTCATAATTTATCTAACAAACATTTTCATTGGACAATTTAGCTCATAATTTATCTAACAAGCATTTTCATTGGTCAATGTTTTTATTTGAGATTCACTTAATTTTGAAAGATTTCTTAGTAAATGGGGTAAATGGGGACTTTCTGTTAAGCTAGACCATCCTTTTGAAAGTCACAGTCACTCAGTGAGTTCTTTCCTACATGAACTTCTGACTGGCAGCTTGCTTTTCAAATTACTGTTCTTGTAGTAGGAATCAACACCCCATACAAGTATGTATGGTCTCTATGTTAAATAGCAGCTGATGAGTGCAACGGTGGTTACAATTCAGCCAAATCAGCCGCCGATTTCATTGTCACGCAGGATAAAAGTTTACACCCAGTTATTTCCTACTGAAATAAATTGTTTACTGTAAACTTCCATTTTGCCTAGATGAAAACCTCAGCTTGTATTTCTAGGGTTGTAAATCAGGGTCAGCTTTCCATATCCTGTTTATTCTAAATAGCTGAAAGTGGGATTATTATGTATCTGGGGGGTGGGAGGGGGGGGGGGCTGACTTCTCATGTATTTTTACCAGTTTTGTAAAATCTGACATTCATGTCATGGCTTAGTTTTATATTGATTAAGTTTGCTTGTTATTCCATGTTATTAAGTTTTATCTGCTACAATTATAGATAAGCTATTGCTGTGATATGCTTACTATTTCGCTTACTGTATATTCTTCTTACATCATGTTTATGAAGTGCCCAATGTTTTCTCTTGTTTTAACTATGCTAATTATGTCATCAGGATATTTCATACTGGAATAATTATGGTACTTGTGATGCCTGTATGGCCACACTGCCATTGTGATTCCTATTCTGTGCTGTTCTGACGGACTGCTACTGATGTGATAGATTTGTGATGTCTGTTTGGCCACTTTGCCATTGTGATTCCTATTCTGTGCTGTTCTGACTGACTGCTACTGATGTGATAGATTTGTGATGTCTATTTGGTCACTTTGCCATTGTGATTCCTATTCACTGCTGTTCTGACTGACTGCTACCGATGTGATAGATTTGTGATGCCTGTATGGCCACTTTGCCATTGTGATTCCTATTCTGTGCTGTTCTGACGGACTGCTACTGATGTGGTAGATTTGTGATGCCTGTTTGGCCACTTTGCCATTGTGATTCCTATTCTGTGCTGTTCTGACTGACTGCTACTGATGTGATAGATTTGTGATGCCTATTTGGCCACTTTGCCATTGTGATTCCTATTCTGTGCTGTTCTGACTGACTGCTACTGATGTGATAGATTTGTGATCTGTATGGCCACTTTGCCATTGTGATTCCTATTCTATGCTGTTCTGACGGACTGCTACTGATGTGATAGATTTGTGAAGTCTGTATGGCCACTTTGCCATTGTGATTCCTATTCTATGCTGTTCTGACTGACTGCTACTGATGTGATAGATTTGTGATGTCTGTATGGCCACTTTGCCATTGTGATTCCTATTCTGTGCTGTTCTGACTGACTGCTAACGATGTGATAGATTTGTGATGTCTGTATGGCCACTTTGCCATTGTGATTCCTATTCTGTGCTGTTCTGACAGACTGCTACTGATGTGATAGATTTGTTATGTCTGCATGGCCACTTTGCCATTGTGATTCCTATTCTGTGCTGTTCTGACTGATGGCTACCGATGTGATAGATTTGTGATCTGTATGGCCACTTTGCCATTGTGATTCCTATTTTGTGCTGTTCTTACTGAACCGATGTGATAGATTTGTGATGTCTGTATGGCCACTTTGCCATTGTGATTCCTATTCTGTACTGTTCTGACTGAATGCTACTGATGTGATAGATTTGTGATGTCTGTATGGCCACTTTCCCATTGTGATTCCTATTCTGTGCTGTTCTGACTGAATGCTACTGATTTGATAGATTTGTGATGTCTGTATGGCCACTTTGCCATTGTGATTCCTATTCTGTGCTGTTCTGACTGACCGCTACCGATGTGATAGAATAGTGATGTCTGTATGGCCACTTTGCCATTGTGATTCCTATTCTGTGCTGTTCTGACTGACTGCTACCGATGTGATAGATTTGTGATGTCTGTATGGCCACTTTGCCATTGTGATTCCTATTCTGTGCTGTTCTGACTGACTGCTACCGATGTGATAGATTTGTCTGTGAACGTTAAGCCTGCAGTGGGGTTGTGGAGCACACAGTGTGCATGCCTGGCCTTTTGTTGCATTTGTAAATGTTTACTTAAGAAATAATTTTTAATTTATCGTTGTTTATCAGCCAATAAATCAAAGATTTGGAGTTCTGATGTGTAGGAATTAAATCACGAGGGTGTTAGCCCGAATTGTTTATTAGCCGACATCAGAACAACAGAGAGTTGTTTATTGACTGATAAAAAACGATAATGCATAAATTATTTTGATTCTAACATGATTTGACATATATTTTTGCAACTGTAATTGGAACTACTTTTTACCATGATCTGCTCTGAATCGGGACTATTTTTTGCGTTGTTTATTGGGTTGTTTAACAACGATAATTTTGTTCTTTGTCGATAGAAAAGCTAGGGAGCATCGTGTTAGAATGGTGTAGCTTACATGTACAATGATGCTTTGAATTGTTAGGAAATAACTATATCAATACATTTTTGTTGATTGTCTGCGACATTTTTTCTAGAAAGGCATGTAGTCAGTAAACTCAAGTAAAATTCCTGTCTAACCTGACGTCACTCTCTTAAGTTCTAAAGTTGTTTTATGAATCTGCATCATATGCAAGTAAATATTGTGAAATAATTAGGGATGGCAACGAATATTTTAATAATAAAAAATATTCGAATATGTTTTAGGTATTCGAATACTTTCCTGTCCGATCAGTTAGATTTTAATTAGCACACAAAATACAGTTTATATCAATGTTAGCCTATAATTATCAAGCATTCATGTCACCTTAGCTTCTCTAGTACGCTGGTTAGGTGTCAAAGTCAACCTAGCTAACTATTGCTAAGTAGATGACAGTTTGTTGTTACTGTATGTAAAGCCCATTATGTGGACCATCGTCTCTTTATCACTTTATCAGTAGTAGCAGGTTAAAGTGTCTTGTGGATGCCAATTGGTGTTACTGCGTACATGTGCTCTGAAATAACGCATTGCATCCCTAGGTATATCCGATGGTTTGTGTTACTCTGAACACATGCTTGAAAGTCGTGGGAACAGGCAGTATAATTGTCAACAAAGCATGAGATTAATCGAGGGCTTAGTCTTTCTCAAATGTGATACAAAGCATGGTTCTAATATGTAGCGCTTTGTCCGTTTATTGGCCGTGGTTTTCTATCCGTACGTTTGTAGTAACTACATATCGCACACTTGAGTCTTTTTAAGATTACCATAATAATAATTTCTGCATCCAACGTTCGAATATTCAAATATTCAAATACTTTATCAATACAATATTTGAATAGCAATTTTGGTATTCGTTGCCATCCCTAGAAATTATCTATTGGAGTATGCTGTGTAAGTCCTTGTTCATTGTGTTCATTATAGCAGTCACATATAGTTTTCATGACTATTTTGTTTATGTACTTGCTTGCCTTTGAATTTATTATGCTCCCCAAAAAAAATTTGGGGAGCATATAGTCGCTGCCTTGTCCGTCCGTCAGTGCGTGCGTCCTTCCGTCCGTGCGTCTTTCTGTCCGTCCTTCCCACTTTCTTGTCCGGAGTATTTCTAAGCAACTACTGACCGGAATTCAACGAAGCTTCATGGGAAGTTTCATTACCAAGAGGAGGTGTGCATATTACCAGGATATTCTGCTGCAGTGATTTTTCTTAGAGTTATGGGACTTTGAATATTTCTGAAATAAGTATATAGTGCACAATTCTTGACTTTCTTGTCCAGGCTATTTCTCAGCAACTACTGGCCGGAATTCAACGAAACTTTATGGTAAGCTTCTTTACCAATAGGAGGTGTGCATATACCAGGATGTTCTGCTTCAATGATTTTTCTCTGAGTTATGGGACTTTGTAGATTTCTGAAATCAGTATTTAGTGCACAATTCTTGACTTTCATGTCGGGGCTATTTCTCAGCAACTACCGGCTGGAATCCAACAAAACATTATGGGAAGCTTCATTACCAAGAGAAGGTTTGCATATTACCAGGACATTCCACTTCAATTATTGTTCTCAGAGTTATGGGACTTTGAAAATTTCTGAAATTAGTATGTACTGCATAAATTCTTGTCCGGGATATTTCTCAGCAACGACTGGCCTGCTTCTATTAACTTTTATGGGAAGCTTCATTGCCAAGAGGAGGTGTGCATATTAGCAGGATGATGATTGTTCTTGGAGTTACGGAACTTTGAAATTTTCTGACATATAGTATATAGTGCACAATTCTTGTCCTGGCTATTTCTCAGCAACTAATGGCCAGATTGCAGTGAAATTTCATGAGAAGCTTCATTGCCATTAGGAGGTGTGCATATTAGCAGGATGTTCCACTACAATGATTTATGGGACTTTGAAAATTTCTGAAATATAGTACACAGTATGCATTTCCTTTGATTGTTTAGTCATTTTAATATCTTTACCCTTCTCATTGCATTTATATTGCTTGACAAAGCGATTGGGGAGCATCCATCAGTTTTACTGATATCCTTGTTTGTTTAGTGTTTAGAATTTTTATTGTTTTTATTGCAGCATCCAGTAATTTTTTTTAAACATAGATTTATCTGACATCACTTACTGTATTGTTAGGAATTTACTAGCGCACTGTTCCTGTTTTCATATTTAAAACAGTGTAAATTCATAGATGTTGTGTAACAAGTTATTGTATTGTAATATTATACATATATTAATATATAAACAGTTGACATATAGACAGCTCAGTTAAACGTCATGATTATGTAATCAAGTATTTTTTAACTTAAATAGAGACATTTTGATTTTACGACACATTGTAATATTATTTTGGTCACAGAATATTTCAGGTCATTTATTCAGGAGAAACTTTTAATACTGTAGTCAATTGTAAAAAATAAGTTCATGATTATTGATAAACCCCCATGACTACGAAAGTTTTCAATCTCAGACTAGGTCTTAACTCAAATATATGAGCCAATGAAATTCAAACCCGATATGTAACAACGGATTTGATTGGTCAATATTTAAAGTTGAGATTAAGTTTGAAATTTACAATTTCATAGTCAATGGACAAGAATTCTGCGGGGATGTTATTCATCGGCCTTTCAGCTTATTTCCATCCCTTGAATCAGTGATTTTTTTACAATTTCACAGCCATGAGTCCTAGGACTCGCTGGACTAGAAATCTATGAGTCCCAATGTTAAATGTGTGAGTTCAACAATTTTCATTAATTCAAATGGGGATATAATCATTCAGTTAATAAGACAAGTTAGGGAATAATGCAATTAACTCTTATATATAGATCTACCTGGTAACAGAAGTAATTTTAACTGTGTAAGTTTTTTAGAAGCATGTCTAGCTAGACATTTAAATTTGTGCATTGCGCATTTTGTACCATACTTTTGAACTTTTTTGCGTCCATACACAAAGTGCAGTATATGCTATTTGTAGTTTCATTGTATGCACACCAACTACAGTTTAATTATTTCTTCCAATCTTTATTAGATCTATATTCATTTATTTTTTAAGACGATTTTTGGTAGAACCTGTTCAGAATTAACTTCAGGTATCTTTAAAAAAAAAACTTAACAATGTCTGTTGAATTTCGTCATTTTTTCTTTTTCGTACACATTTTGCAGATGAACTTAAAAAAAAGAATTCCCCAAAAAGACAACATTATTTTACCTTCATTACAGTTATATTTAGAAACATCACGACTAATGCCATTGGTTATTCGCAAATTGATTATCCAATGATAATGGTCGTAACAAAATTAGCCAGAACGGTGCGATGGTAAATTGTACCCTCTATTATGACAGTACTCATACACAAACTGCTTTGAAACTTCCGCACAGGACTTACTACTTACAAAATGCATGCGTCCCGTGAACGCACATAAACTGAAACTTTGCATCTATGGCAATATTACTGCGTTTTGGACGCAGGACACAGAGGTAAAAAAATCACGGTTGAATGCCAATATTTTTTTACAAATCATGCCTAACTTTGCTGAATCTGTTGGGAAATTACATGTATTGGACAACACCTTGAAGGGGGGTGAGGTATTTTCCTTCCCTGAGATGTTTTATCTCACACCCCTACTCCTTAACTGACCCTAACGTTTAAGCGTGTGTGGGTGGACTGTTTCAGACTGATCAGGGATTACTGTTGCAAGGGGTGGGGTGACATCGAGTTCGAGATCGGCAGAAACACCCTGAACCTGATATACTCCCAGGCTCTCTGCTGGTAGGTATAGATGTTCTACTCCCAGGCTCTCTGCTGGTAGGTATATATGTGCTACTCCCAGGCTGTCTTCTGGTAGGTATAGATGTTCTACTCCCAGACTCTCTGCTGGTAGGTATAGATGATTTGCTCCCAGGCTCTCTGCTGGTAGGTATAGATGTTCTACTCCCAGGCTCTCTGCTGGTAGGTATAGATGATCTACTCCCAGGCTCACTGCTGGTAGGTATAGATGTTCTACTCCCAGGCTCTCTGCTTGTAGGTATAGATGTGCTACTCCCAGGCTCTCTGCTGGTAGGTATAGATGTTCTACTCCCAGGCTCTCTGCTGGTAGGTATAGATCATTTGCTCCCAGGCTCTCTGCTGGTAGGTATAGATGTTCTACTCCCAGGCTCTCTGCTGGTAGGTATAGATATTCTAATCCCAGGCTGTCTGCTGGTAGGTATAGATGTTCTAATTCCAGGCTCTCTGCTGGTAGGTATAGATGTGCTATTCCCAGGCTCTCTGCTGGTAGGTATAGATGTTCTACTCCCAGGCTCTCTGCTGGTAGGTATAGATGTGCTACTCCCAGGCTCTCTGCTGGTAGGTATAGATGTGCTACTCCCAGGCTCTCTGCTGGTAGGTATAGATGATCTACTCCCATGCTCTCTGCTGGTAGGTATAGATGTTCTACTCCCGGGCTCTCTGCTGGTAGGTATTGATGTTCTACTCCCGGGCTCTCTACTGGTAGGTATAGATGTTCTACTCCCAGGCTCTCTGCTGGCAGGTATAGATGTTCTACTCCCAGGCTGTCTGCTGGTAGGTATAGATGTTCTACTCTCAGGCTCTCTGCTGGTAGGTATAGATGTTCTACTCCCAGGCTCTCTGCTGATAGGTATAGATGTTCTACTCCCAGGCTCTCTGCTGGTAGGTATAGATGTGCTACTCCCAGGCTCTCTGCTGGTAGGTATAGATGATCTACTCCCATGCTCTCTGCTGGTAGGTATAGATGTTCTACTCCCGGGCTCTCTGCTGGTAGGTATTGATGTTCTACTCCCGGGCTCTCTACTGGTAGGTATAGATGTTCTACTCCCAGGCTCTCTGCTGGCAGGTATAGATGTTCTACTCCCAGGCTCTCTGCTGGTAGGTATAGATGTTCTACTCTCAGGCTCTCTGCTGGTAGGTATAGATGTTCTACTCCCAGGCTCTCTGCTGGTAGGTATAGATGTTCTACTCCCAGGCTCTCTGCTGGTAGGTATAGATATTCTACTCCCAGGCTCTCCACTGGTAGGTTTAGATGTTCTACTCCCGGACTCTCTGCTGGTAGGTATAGATGTTCTACTCCCAGACTCTCCACTGGTAGGTATAGATGTGCTACTCCCAGTCTATCTGCTGGTAGGTATAGATATTCTACTCCCAGGCTCTCTGCTGGTTGGTATAGATGTGCTACTCCCAGGCTCTCTGCTGGTAGGTATAGATGTTCTACTCCCAGGCTCTCTGCTGGTAGGTATAGATGTTATACTCCCAGGCTCTCTGCTGGTAGGTATAGATGTTCTACTCCCAGGCTCTCTGCTGGTAGGTATAAATGTTCTAATCCCAGGCTCTCTGCTGGTAGGTATAGATGATCTACTCCCAGGCTCTCTGCTGGTAGTTATAGATGTGCTACTCCCAGGCTGTCTGCTGGTAGGTATAGATGTTCTACACCCAGGCTCTCCACTGGTAGGTATAGACGTTCTACTCCCAGGCTCTCCACTGGTAGGTATAGATGTTCTACTCCCAGGCTCTCTGCTAGTAGGTATAGATGTTCTACTCCCAGGCTTTCTGCTGGTAGGTATAGATGATCTACTCCCAGGCTCTCCACTGGTAGGTATAGATGTGCTACTCCCAGTCTGTCTGCTGGTAGGTATAGATATTCTACTCCCAGGCTCTCTGCTGGTAGGTATAGATGTGCTACTCCCAGGCTCTCCACTGGTAGGTATTGATGTGCTACTCCCAGGCTCACTGCTGGTAGGTATAGATGTGCTACTCCCAGGCTCTCTGCTGGTAGGTATAGCTGTGCTACTCCCAGGCTCTCTGCTGGTAGGTATAGATGTTCTACTCCCAGGCTCTCTGCTGGTAGGTATATATGTGCTACTCCCAGGTTCTCTGCTGGTAGGTATAGATGTTCTACTCCTAGGCTCTCTGCTGGTAGATATAGATGATTTGCTCCCAGGCCCTCTGCTGGTCGGTATAGATGTTCTACTCCCAGGCTCTCTGCTGGTAGGTATAGATGTTCTACTCCCAGGCTCTCTGCTGGTAGGTATAGATGTTCTACTCCCAGGCTCTCTGCTGGTAGGTATAGATGTGCTACTCCCAGGCTCTCTGGTGGTAGGTATAGATGATTTGCTCCCAGGCCCTCTGCTGGTAGGTATAGATGTTCTACTCCCAGGCTCTCTGCTGGTAGGTATAGACATTCTAATCCCAGTCTGTCTGCTGGTAGGTATAGATGTTCTAATCCCAGGCTCTCTGCTGGTAGGTATAGATGTGCTACTCCCAGGCTCTCTGTTGGTAGGTATAGATGTTCTACTCCCAGGCTGTCTGCTGGTAGGTATAGATGTTATACTCCCAGGCTCTCTGCTGGTAGGTATAGATGTTCTACTCCCAGGCTCTCTGCTGGTAGGTATAAATGTTCTAATCCCAGGCTCTCTTCTGGTAGGTATAGATGATCTATTCCCAGGCTCTCTACTGGGTAGTTATAGATGTGCTACTCCCAGGCTCTCTGCTGGTAGGTATAGCTGTGCTACTCCCAGGCTGTCTGCTGGTAGGTATAGATGTTCTACTCCCAGGCTCTCCACTGGTAGGTATAGATGTTCTCCTCCCAGGCTCTCCACTGGTAGGTATAGACGTTCTACTCCCAGGCTCTCTGCTGGTAGGTGTAGATGTTCTACTCCCAGGCTCTCTGCTGGTAGGTATAGATGTTCCACTCCCAGGCTCTCCACTGGTAGGTATGGATGTGCTACTCCCAGTCTCTCTGCTGGTAGGTATAGATATTCTACTCCCAGGCTCTCTGCTGGTAGGTATAGATGTTCTACTCCCAGGCTATCCACTGGTACGTATAGATGTGCTACTCCCAGTCTCTCTGCTGGTAGGTATAGATATTCTACTCCCAGGCTCTCTGCTGGTAGGTATAGATTTTCTACTCCCAGGCTCTCTGCTGGTAGGTATAGATGTTCTACTCCCAGGCTCTCTGCTGGTAGGTATAGATGTTCTACTCCCAGCCTCTCCACTGGTAGGTATAGATGTTCTACTCCCAGGCTCTCCACTGGTAGGTATAGATGTTCTACTCCCAGGCTCTCTGCTGGTAGGTATAAATGTTCTACTCCCAGACTCTCTGCTGGTAGGTATAGATGTTCTACTCCCAGGCTCTCCACTGGTAGGTATAGATGTGCTACTCCCAGTCTCTCTGCTGGTAGGTATAGATATTCTACTCCCAGGCTCTCTGCTGGTTGGTATTGATGTTCTACTCCCAGACTATCCACTGGTAGGTATAGATGTGCTACTCCCAGGCTCTCTGCTGGTAGGTATAGATGTTCTACTCCCAGGCTCTCTGCTGGTAGGTATAGATGTTCTACTCCCAGGCTCTCTGCTGGTAGGTATAGATGTTCTACTCCCAGGCTGTCTGCTGGTAGGTATAAATGTTCTAATCCCAGGCTTTCTGCTGGTAGGTATAGATGATCTACTCCCAGGCTCTCTGCTGGTAGTTATAGATGTGCTACTCCCAGGCTCTCTGCTGGTAGGTATAGCTGTGCTACTCCCAGGCTGTCTGCTGGTAGGTATAGATGTTCTACTCCCAGGCTCTCCACTGGTAGGTATAGACTGATGTTCTACTCCCAGGCTCTCCACTGGTAGGTATAGATGTTCTACTCCCAGGCTCTCTGCTAGTAGGTATAGATGTTCTACTCCCAGACTCTCTGCTGGTAGGTATAGATGTTCTACTCCCAGGCTCTCCACTGGTACTTATAGATGTGCTACTCCCAGTCTCTCTGCTGGTAGGTATAGATATTCTACTCCCAGGCTCTCTGCTGGTAGGTATTGATGTTCTACTCCCAGACTATCCACTGGTAGGTATAGATGTTCTACTCCCAGGCTCTCTGCTGGTAGGTATAAATGTTCTACTCCCAGACTCTCTGCTGGTAGGTATAGATGTTCTACTCCCAGTCTCTCTGCTGGTAGGTATAGATGTTCTACTCCCAGGCTCTCTGCTGGTAGGTATAAGTGTTCTACTCCCAGACTCTCTGCTGGTAGGTATAGATGTGCTACTCCCAGTCTCTCTGCTGGTAGGTATAGATATTCTACTCCCAGGCTCTCTGCTGGTAGGTATAGATGTTCTATTCCAGTCTCTGTGCTGGTAGGTATAGATGTTCTACTCCCAGGCTCTCTGCTGGTAGGTATAGATGTCCTACTCCCAGGCTCTCTGCTGGTAGGTATTGATGTTCTACTCCCAGGCTCTCTGCTGGTAGGTATAGATATTAAACTCCCAGGCTCTCTGCTGGTAGGTATAGATGTTCTACTCCCAGGCTCTCCACTGGTAGGTATAGATGTTCTACTCCCAGGCTATCCACTGGTAGGTATAGATGTTCTGCTCTCAGGCTCTCTGCTGGTAGGTATAAATCTTCTACTCCCAGACTCTCTGCTGGTAGGTATAGATGTTCTACTCTCAGTCTCTCTGCTGGTAGGTATAGATGTTCTACTCCCAGGCTATCCACTGGTAGGTATAGATGTTCTACTCCCAGGCTCTCTGCTGGTAGGTATAAATCTTCTACTCCCAGACTCTCTGCTGGTAGGTATAGATGTTCTACTCCCAGTCTCTCTGCTGGTAGGTATAGATGTTCTACTCCCAGGCTCTCTGCTGGTAGGTATAAATGTTCTACTCCCAGACTCTCTGCTGGTAGGTATAGATGTGCTACTCCCAGTCTCTCTGCTGGTAGGTATAGATATTCTACTCCCAGGCTCTCTGCTGGTAGGTATAGATGTTCTACTCCAGGCTCTCTGCTGGTAGGTATAGCTGTGCTACTCCCAGGCTCTCTGCTGGTAGGTATAGATGTTCTACTCCCAGGCTCTCTGCTGGTAGGTATAGATGTTCTACTCACAGGCTCTCTGCTGGTAGGTATAGATGTGCTATAGACATTTCCACAAATGTCAGTGTTATGCATTAAGTCTATTTTTGTCCAATCATAGTTCTCAAATATCACATGTTTGACGGTTAACCGATTTTACACAAAAAAGCATGTGGTTAAGCTTGTGATGTGTTTGTGATTATCAATTAATGGAAAAAAAATATTTTAGCAGTAGCAGGGGAGGAGTTAAAAAATAGTGGCCAAGTACCGGAAAGGTTCATTGAACACTTTGATAGCCTAGTATGACCTACATTGTTACAGTATCTCGCTTGTTACAGGCTGGGAAGAAACTTTACATATGCGGCGTGTAGTGGGAAACCCGGGCTCAATGCATTTGCGTAAAGCATTGTCCCGGATTAGCCTGGATTATCTTAATTATTAGGGACTGGAAACCAACTTCCCTCATTCTTGTACTGATATAATATGTCGTGTTAACCAATGTCATACATGTATATTTCTTGTTTCAGGCTGGGGACCTACTTTGCACCTATGCTGTCCCTCATCATGATAATCAAGTTGTTCATCATCTTTTATGTCAAACGGGTGAGTTTATTCGTAATTTCACAGGTATTTAAATACAAACTTTGAAAATATTTTAATCCATATTTTGCTGTAGGTTTAGACAACAACTGTTTCTGTACAATCCCGCATTGCAGCTGTTCCTTATAGTTATTGTAATATTTATTTCCATACAAGTGGCTGATTATTTAAATAACTATCCAAAACCACATACCACTAGTCCACAGAGGGCTATATCATGCTAGTTTTTATAATGCTGTGAAAAAGGAAGCACATACATTACGTCAAAAAAGCACCGAGGCATCATAGATTATCATAATTTTACATTTTAACTGATTATTATTCCTATATGGCTCATTATTTCTAATATACATTATAACCGTCTCCGTGGCCTAGTGGTTAGGACGTTCGCCTACGGAGCGGGAGGTCGAAGGTTCGAGTCCTACACAGGGTGAGTTCTGATATGGCCGGTTGCTTACCCAGCAGTTAGTTAAATCAAGGGGTACCGATTTCCTTCCTGCCAAGCGCCCGGCATATAGGATAGGAATCGGGAGTAAAGATGTTTATCAGTAAAGGTGTCTCATAAGTCAAAACTGGCTGGCCCTTAATCGCGAGGGGTTAAACTATAATAAAACAAACACTTTACACACTTCACTTTATTATATCATCTGTGTAAGTAGCTTTTGTAATATTTTCAACTCTCTGTGTTCTCAAATACTTTTTTAGCAGTTGTGTCATTCAGATTTTTCTTGTTTTGCTTTACAGTTCAGTGTGATAATGAACTGCAAGCCGTCACTGCGTCCCTGGCGAGCGTCGAGAGCGCACACGATCTTCTTGTTCTTCCTCTTCCTCTTCTACCTGCTCACACTCGGAGCAGTCGCTTACGCCATCATCTTGTGAGTATGCTGGTCTGTGTAACTGTGTTGTAGCTTTGAGAATTCCATCTTAGTTATTTACAGAGGCATAGCTTTGGTATAAAAATGTTTGGGCCCTATAGGAACAATGTCATATCAATTATTTTCAAAATAAGTATATGAAAGTGACAAAATAACTTGAAAGCAAACAGAAAACAAGAAAAAATGATGAAGGAAAAATCACAATATTGAATATATAAAAAAAACAAGTGTTGACATTTGGATCAATTAATTACAGTTGCGTAACCTTAAACAGCTGTCGAGTCAATGCATATATGAGGCATGTTGTGGGAAAACCGGTCTTAATGCATGTGCTTAAAGTGTCGTCCCGGATAAGCCTGTGCAGTCTGCACAGGCTAATCTGGGACAACACTTTCAGCAATTATGGTGTTTTCTGTTTCAAGAAAGTCTCTTCTCAACATAAATTCACTGTAGGCAGAAAGTGCCGTGCTGGATTAGCCTGTGCATTTCTGAACATAGTATTTTAATCATATCCTGACATCATTAGAATCAATGACTGGTTTAACATAATAATTTTCATACAAGATTGTACAGACCCTCTTTAAGATGTTTCTGTAATATTGCCGCTGATTTCCAGCTTGAAGCCCAGTGAGGAGTGTGGTCCGTTCCGGCAGCAGACGACGAGTTACGAGGTGGTGGTTATGCTGATTGACAGCTGGAAGGCGGAGTACCCGGTCCTCGTGGACATCATCAACTTCGTGTCCTCCTCGGGATTCATAGCGGCAACCCTTGGTGTCCTAGTGTAAGTAGTCAGGGATTCATAGTGGCAACCCGTGGTGTCCTTGTGTAGGTAGTCAGTAATTCATAGCGGCAACCCTTGGTGTCCTAGTGTAGGTAGTCAGGGATTCATAGCGGCAACCCTTGGTGTCCTAGTGTAGGTAGTCTGGGATTCATAACGGCAACCCTTGGTGTCCTAGTGTAGGTAGTCAGGGATTCATAGCGGCAACCCTTGGTGTCCTAGTGTAGGTAGTCAGGGATTCATAGCGGCAACCCTTAGTGTACTATTGTAGGTAGTCAGGGATTCATAGCGGCAACCCTTGGTGTCCTAGTGTAGGTAGTCAGGGATTCATAGCGGCAACCCTTGGTGTCCTAGTGTAGGTAGTCAGGGATTCATAGCGGCAACCCTTGGTGTCCTAGTGTAGGTAGTCAGGGATTCATAGCGGCAACCCTTGGTGTCCTAGTGTAGGTAGTCAGGGATTCATAGCGGCAACCCTTGGTGTACTATTGTAGGTAGTCAGGGATTCATAACGGCAACCCTGGGTGTCCTAGTGTAGGTAGTCAGGGCCTGTATTCACAAAGCTCTTTATTAAAACTTAAGTTAATTTTGCATATTAATAAAATTCATTAAGTCTGTGGCTGCTTCATATAAAGGTATTTTTAAATTCCAATGTTCTAAACTAATAAATATTGCTTAGATGTTTAGTATTTTACTTTTTTGTAAACATAAATTATTGGATTTCACTTAGAAATGTTAATCGGAAGGCTTCACTTCAGTATAAGTTAAGTTAAGATTTGCCTTTTTCAATATGTGCCCTGCATATTGTGTGCAAAAATGGGTACATGTATCTCATCTGAAATGTAGGGTTCAAATATCTGTTCATATCCTTTCCATTTCAGTCCATTCTGAGCTATATTTTAACATTGCTCAAAATTTAGACTTTAATCCTAAGGCTTCAAAATATTTGTGAAAAGAGTTTGAAAATAACACTTATATATTACATTAAATGAACTTAAACCTATTGACATATTTTTGTCTACGTATGAATATTGGGATGATACGAATCTTGTAGACTGCTGTGAACTAATGTGATTGCATTACTGGTGGTGAAGTGTTCTCACTTACTACTTGTGGATAGTCAGGAATCTATGCCATAAACTCATTTGATTTGATTGTTGGTGATTGGATTGTTTGTGCAGGGTTCTCACATACTTCAAGTGGATAGTCATGAATGTTTGCCATAAACTCATGTGATTGGATTGTTTGTGCAGGGTTCTCACCTACTACATGCGGATAGTCATGAATGTTTGCCATGTTCTAATGTGATTGCAGGGTTTTCACCTACTACATGGGGATAGTCATGAATGTTTGCCATTAACTCATGTGATTGGATTGTTTGTGCAGGGTTCTCACATAATACATGCAGATGGTCATAATGTTTGCCTTAAACTCATGTGATTGGATTGCTTGTGCAGAGTTCTCACATACTACATTTGGATAGTTATAAAAGTTTGCCAAAAACTCATATGATTTGATTGTTTGTGATAGGATTGTTTGTGCAGGGTTCTCACATACTACATGCAGATGGTCATAATGTTTGCCATAACCTCATGTGATTGGATTGTTTGTGATTGGATTGTTTGTGCAGGGTTCTCACCTACCACATGCGGATAGTCATGAATGTTTGCCATAAACTCATGTGATTGCATTGTTTGTGCAGGGTTTTCACCTACTACATGCGGATAGTCATGTATATTGCCATGTTCTAATGTGATTGCAGTGTTCTAACCTACTACATGCGGATAGTCATGTATATTGCCATGTTCTAATGTGATTGCAGTGTTCTAACCTACTATATGCGGATAGTCATGTATATTGCCATGTTCTAATGTGATTGCAGTGTTCTAACCTACTACATGCGGATAGTCATGTATATTGCCATGTTCTAATGTGATTGCAGTGTTCTAACCTACTACATGGGGATAGTCATGTATATTGCCATGTTCTAATGTGATTGCAGTGTTCTAACCTACTACATGCGGATAGTCATGGTGGGCCACAAGGAGATGGTGAAGCTGCTTCGTGATCAGCTCCTCATGGTACGTCCTTCATAGCAGTGCCTCACAACACTGCTTCAGATAAAATAATTTTCTATAGTTGCAACACAATTACCAGCATGTCTCATTCGTTTAAAAGTTGAAATACAATACAAATGCTTAAAGTACCTTACGTAGCATCGTGTTTAATTAATTAGGTCAACAGTAACCTCAGACTCAGACTTTGCTAATTGCCTTTATTTTCTTCTGATCAGTTTGTATCTAATTTGCATGCACAGCATGTTGATGTTGCCGTGCTTATTGCTAGTATGTTGATATGTGTTGTTTGCCTGCTGCCTGCTGTCTTGATTGCCATGTTGCACCGTGTATTGCAGGAGGGTCGGGACAAGTCGTACCTACTCAATATGCTACAGAACGCCCACAAGAAGACGTCTGTGGCAGTCACGACACCTGGGCGCATCCTGTCCACAGGCTCCGAGGCTTCGGGCGAGCTGACCAGCACCGCTCCAGGTAGGAAGCCCGGGTAGAGCCCTTCGGGGTGAATTTATAACGTTTTCCATAGCGTTAATTAACATTCTTACATGATACTTGCAGATTTTTCTATAGACAAAGAACAAAATTATCTTTATTAAACTAACCAGTAAACAACACGAAAAAATAGTTTCAAGACTGACATCATTATTTCAGTTTGTATTAATGAAAGTGACCTCACAATGAATGACGTCACTGGTAACAGTGGAGACGCGCGTTCGAACGTACGCGCGTGGAGTTGGGCTGAACATAGTAAAATGTAGTTCTCATTATAATTGCAAAAATGATTTGTCAGATCATGTTAGAATTAAATATTTTTCGCATTATCATTGTTTATCGGCCAATAAACAACTCTTTGTCATTCCCATGCTTGGCTATTTAACAACTTGGGCTAAAGCTATCTTGGTTTAATTCCTACGCATCAAAACTCCAAATCGTTGTTTATTGGCCGATAAACAGCAATAAATTGAAAATTATTTCTTAATTTAACAATAATACAGATATCCATATAGTATTTATTATTGTAGATATCAAATACAGATATCTAAATATTGGTTTAAGAAACCATTGCCGTCCCTTATTATAAATGTATTTCATATTTTCATGTTGCTTAATTTTTATCTAATACCACTTACTACTATTTAAGAGAAGTTGTGGAATGCAAACACATTACCATCTCAGAAAAAACAGACGAGGCATGTCAAGGGAAAACTGGGCTTAATGCATGTGCGTAAAGTGTCATCCCGGATTAGCCTGTGCAGCACAGACTGATCCAGGATGCCACTTTCCGCCTACAGTAGATTTATGTTTAGAAGAGACTTCCTTGAAACAGAAAATACCATAAAAACGGAAAGTGCCGTCCTTTATTATCCTGTGCTGACTGCACAGGCTAATCCGGGATGACACTTTATGCACATGCGCGAAGCCCGGGTTTCCCACGTTATGCTTCTGACGTATTCATTTTATTTATTAAGACGAGGTTTAATAGGAAATACTTTATAAACTAGTAACATTTTAATGATTTGTATCCTGCTTTCATAAAAGGAAAACAAAAATTGATAACAAATACTCATGATATCTTGTAGCATCTGTAATGTTGAGAGGTTTTGTGTTTATCAGAGTTTTAATATTTTGATTGCATGTAATACTTACAATGTCCTTAATATTGGTACTCCTCTTCAATATCAGCAAGCCACATACATGCACTAAGAACAAATATTTACACATATCCTGACATACGTATATAAAAAAAAAAAAAAAAAAAAATATATATATATATATACGTATATGGGATAAATATACGTATATGGGATATATGACATACGTATATGGGATAAATAAATCATTCCCCTATGCTGCAAACCTAAAAGTTAACTGTTTTAAAGCCTACATTGGATTTCTCGAAATGTTACGACTATTCCACTTTGCAAAATGTACACAGTAATATATTTAATAATTTAGATTTAAGGATTCTTGTGTATCAAATGACATAAAATTAATAGTCTGCTTGTGATGGTTATTTTGAATTGCTTTAAGTAATTATTTACATGTTTTAATATAGTCAGTGTAATATCTAAAAAAGGAAAAAATGCACATGATTCTGTGTATGTAACCTGTTTATATATATTCATAATATATATGTGACGTGTCGTGGAAAAACCGGGCTTAATGCATGTGTGTGAAGTGTCGTCCCGGATCCGACTGTGCAGTCCGCACAGGCTGATCCAGGACGACACTTTCCGCCTACAGTGGATTTATGTTTTGAAGAGACTTCCTTGAAACAGAAAATACCATAAAAACGGAAAGTTCGCACAGGCTAATCCGGGACGACACTTTACGCACCTGCATTAAGTCTGGTTTTCCCACGACACGCCTCATATAATGCATTATTAACAGTGTAAGCATTTTAATAATTTCAAGAAACATTCTGTCTGTGTATCACACCTAGATAATGCTGTTAATAATTAGTTGTATTATTGCAACAAGATGATTGGTATAATTTAAATAATTTATAATATAAGCTTTTTTTGTTGGTTGTTTATTGAAATGTGATAAATTAATAAGTAGAATATTGCAACATTTTCTACATTGTTATTAGTTGCACTTCACATAAACTTGTTCAGTTATTGAACTTTCACACATTCATCTTACTGTGACCATTTATATTGTCAAGATTAAAATTATGTTGTTTATTTTGTAGTTATTGAAATATTTTATTTGTGTTTCCAAACTTGACAGAAAAGTACTTGCATGCCTATAAAATTATGTTGCATTAAGTCCAGTATACTTGCTTCATTAGTTTCATAGAAAAAAAAAAAGAAATTAGGTAATTCCTATATTACCATGCCACAGTTTATGAATTAGCTGTTTTAGTATGTTGATAACTTTGTTTTCCTCCCATATTTAAGCTCACGGGTATTTTGTCCCAGCAGATGTTCATAATCTCCCAGATGTTTTGCTGTAGCATCAGTTGGTCAGTAGGTGTTAGCTAGGTAACAGTGACACTAGCATAGTCGTCATGGAAACTTGCTTGACTGTGTATGTTATATGGGCATTGTGAAATTATATTGCCTTTCTGTAGTGTTTAAGAACTGTAATTACATATTTAGCTTTGTGAGGGTTGCTTAGTGTATTTGCATGTATTGAATGTATAGTTATGCAAATGTTAGTGAAGCATGGCAGGAGTGATAAACACTGTTGTCGAGCCCGCTTGAAGCATGGCAGGAGTGATGAACACTGTTGTCCAGCCCGCTTGCAGTCAGCTTGTCTTAGTTGTCACAATGGCGGTTCGTGTGTGTGCATCTGTCCGATCTTGGCCTTAACTGTAACTTTATCATTCAACAGGCAATTTTAAAATAACTTGCCACAAATGTTCACCATGTGGGTGCAAGACCTGTGTCCCTAGCTCAAAAGTCAAGGTCACACTTCAAGGTCAGAGGTCAAATATGTGCATATTTGCAGCTTTTCCAGACTTTATTCATAATTCATCAGGGAATTCTAAAATAACTTGCCACACATGTTCACCATATGGAGACGGCATGTCGCATGCAAGACCTATGTCCCACGCTCAAAGGTCAAGGTCACACTTAGAGGTCAGAGGTCAAATATGGCCATAATACAGCTTGTCCGGACTGTTAATCCATCATTCATCCGGGAATTTTAAAATAACAGATGTTTACCATGTAGAGATGGCATGTCGCATGCAAGACCTGTGTCACAAGCTCAAAGGTCAACGTCACATTTAGAAGTCAAAGAAGATCTGCTTGTTAGAAAATGTGATTTTAAAATAATTACAATATAAGTTGCTTTGTTGACAATGGGCTCTACATGTTGCTAACAGGCATGTTATACCTTCCTTGTGCTTCCTGTGAGAATGCAAGCCTCCAGTTATTAGTGGTTGACATGTGTATGTGTCTTGAGTCATAAAGCATTCACATAGGTCTAAACTTCAGTTTCATCATGATATGACTTCAGAACTGCCTATACTTTCAGCTGTTGCTTTAATTCAATTCTGCTGTATTATTTAAATGTTTATTGTGGAGAATTGTACAAGTAATTGTTTATGTTCCCCATCAGCTATGATGAGACATTGTATAGCAAGCATGTTGAGGCAGCAAATCTGTGAGACTTGTTTATGTTTGCATATTCAGTTACTGCATTGTATGATGAACATTCTTGTCTGCTACATCGGTGAAGTGCATGTATATTTGTTTCATATCGATTACACCCTTGTTCTGTAGACATGCATGCCAGGTATATTGTGTTTAGCGATGTGCTTGAAGTTCTGCCATCATTTTTTTAAAAGGGCTGTACATATTCAGCACTTTTGCGTCATGTAGGAATTGTCTACTAGATGATAAAACACATGACTGCTACAGTCTATATTATATAAAGCATCATTGGTAAGTGGTGTATTGAAGAGGTCTCAACCTGGGGATGCATATTATTTATCATGTGTATTGAACATTGCATTTGCATTTATTATTGCATGTGCATTTATTATTGCAGGGATATGAACCAGTTATATTCTGTTTTGTGATGGAACTAAATTTAAGCATCATAAACTCAGTAATTATTCAAAAATAAACATGAATCAGAAAGAATTAATTAGTGTATTGTAATTTTATTATAATTTATTTTTCTTTTTCTGAAATACTTACTCAAAGTTGTAAACAAATGAGACTTAAATTTGTATTACTTTTGTGTAAATGAGGTCCACAGCACATCTGCAAACAATTAATGTGTACATGTATTTTCATCCATTAAACTGTCACAATTGTTTTTCTCACATCTCGTATTGCACCTACATATGTCTCCTACCCCATGTTTGTTGCGTGTTTCAGGTGGTAGGCAGTTTGCCAAAAAGCTCGCGCAGACGGCTGAACGTCGGAACACGGAGAACTCCCCAACTCCCACTCGACGGCGCCATCATTGACAACGGTTATCAGGACGGCATTACCATGACGACAGCAATAGGGCCGGGTCTCAGTGACATTCATACAAACACCTGACATGCTTCGTCAGTACATGCATTTATAGTATAGTTCATCTAATATGACACACATACAGAATGGAGCAGATATCCACTTGTGTGTCTGTCTTGTTTTAAATTGGGTCCAAGCTTATGTAAATTGGGGCCAAAGAATATTTGTCCTACCTTCTTTTCATTTGGGTCCAAGCTTACATACATTGGGGCCAGAGAGTGTTTGGCCTGCCTTCTTTGATTTGGGTCCAAGCTTACGTACATTGGGGCCAGAGAGTGTTTGGCCTGCCTTCTTTGATTTGGGTCCAAGCTTACGTACATTGGGGCCAGAGAGTGTTTGGCCTTGGAGTACTGACTTTAGGTCAACCATATCTGCAGTATAGTTCTGAGTTATAACCGAGTGTATAGTTTGAGAACATGTGAACAATACTTTCAAAGTTCATGATGAAGCCTTCAAAGTTGATGGTTGTGATGTAGTTGTTAATGTTTTTATGAATATTTCATCCCATATCAAATATGCAACTGCATGTGTTCATCTGTTCTGGTTGAAATTTCCATATTTTATTTTGTGCCATGTATAAGTTGCTTTAAAATATAAACCACTCAGTTTGAAGGCTGAATGCAAAACTTAATTATTTTCTTACATTTGACATATGGGTCACAGTTAAGCACTTAGCCTTGAACTTGTATGTTATATTTACTGAAAACAATGTAGTGCAACATCATAAAATTGCCAAATTTTTTTTGCAGCTAAAATATATAATTGATGTTTTCCAGTCTGTTGTTATATTCCTCCTATGCAATCAGTAAGTTCTTAGAGTATGTGTTTCTTTTACCCATTTTATTTAATCAGCGAATATGTTTTAAATATTATGGTGTAAGTATGTCATGGAATAATGTAGAAATATATTTTTATGAGAAAAATATTTATGTACGTTTTTAATATGTGTATTATTTTGCTAAACACAAAAGTCTGCAGTTGTTGTTTTTTTTTAAAGTGCTTAAACATATGCAATCTTAATAAGTAGAATAGTGTAAATAATGCACAGTGACATGTGACTTCCCTTGGTTACTATCAGTGTACAAACTGTACATAGACAATAATTTAAAGAGGGCGTAATATTTCCATGTGTACAGTATATGGAGTTGTACATATCTACCTTATCTACAATAAACATGTACTGACAGAATTCCATCACTTATATACTGAATTAATTAATGTTTTGTAACAATTTTGTTTGACAGAAGTGATATACAAAGCATGATATATATATTTTTTTATATTTATCTGATAATTAAATTGCAATAGACTATTTATTTATAAAAATTCAACAATTATTCTGCTCATGTATTAAACGAAAGCTTTCACAATTTGTTACAGTAGATATCTAACTGATCAGTGATATACAAAGTATGATATACAGTTTTAATATTTATCTAATTGTTTGATTGCATTAGACATTTTATTTATAAAAATTCAACAATTATTCTGCTCATGTATTAAACGAAAGCTTTCACAATTTGTTACAGTAGATATTTAACTGATAAATTAAATGTTCTTAAATCGGTATGCCTAAACACCTGCGAAAAGCAAAGTAAACCTTCTTAAAATAATGAAAACCAATGAAACCCTCAATTTAACAGCGAAAACACACGAATTGCGCAAAATTCCAAAGTTTCCATTGGGTTTCGTATGTCTCCTCTTGTTTTCACGGCTTTCCGTTAGTTTCAGTGGGGTTTCGAGGGTTTGCGTAAGTTTATGTATATTTTTGTATGTTTCCGTTGGTTTTCGCTTTTGAGTTTCACGTGTTTATTTCCGATAATTTAAGTAGGTTTCCGTGGGTTTTCGCAGGTTTTCGCTGTTTAGTCATACCCTTCATAAATCTTCAAAACGCCACCGTTTAACTTTGCACATGTAATAAATACTTTTTCTCTCATTTAGTAGACATGTGTTGTTGTAGTAGCATGTAAAGCTTGACAACATTAACCTTACACTGACCTTTATGCATGAATATATTAAACTACCATTACGATGAATATATGAGGCGCGTCGTGGGAAAACCGGTCTTAATGCATGTGCGTAAAGTGACGTCCCGGATTAGCCTGTGCATTCTGCACGGGCTAATCTAGGACGGCACTTTCCGCCTACAGTGGATTTCTGTTTAGAAGAGACTTCCTTGAAACAGAAAATACCATAAAAGCGGAAAGTGCCGTCCTGGATTAGCCTGTGCGGACTGCATACGGAATTCTTGGAAAACAATTGTCGCTCAAACTTTAGGGTCGGGGGGTTTTTCACTAGGTAGGGAGGAGTGGCCCGAAACACAGAAGTTCTTTTGTTTGGCCTAACAGAGTTTATGAGTGTCAGAGTAATGTTGCCGAGCTGTACAAACAGTAACATTTGGGGTATATCGTGGGGAAATCGGGCTTAATGCTTGTGCGTAAAGTGTCGTCCTGGATTAGCCTGTGCAGTCCGCACAGGTTAATCCAGGATGGCACTTTCCGCCTACAGTGGATTTATGTTTAGAAGAGACTTCCCTTGAACAACAATGCCATAAAAGCGGAAAGTGCCGTCCTGGATTAGCCTGTGCGGAGTGCACAGGCTAATCCGGGACGACACTTCACGCACATGCATTAACTCCAATTTTCCCACGGCACGCCTCATTTAAATTTTACATTGTACATTGTACATAGTTGCAAATACACCAACTATCTGCATTGTGTTGCCTTAAGAACATGTTCAGGATGTTAAAATCATGCATTAATTGTTCTGGTATGTGTATATTGTGTTTTTTTTTCATGACAGCAGAAGATGTTTAATTCTTCAGCAGTTTTTGTACAACAGACAATCAGCCAATCAGGGTCCCAAGGTGTGTCAATGCCGTAGAATGACGCGTGGTGTATCTGTTCGTTAAATATCATAGCAGGAAACATAGATTCATTATTTGATCAAGCATGCATTTATTAGTCCCCTACTGGTGTTTCACGGTCCATCCGTCCGTCCATCTGTCACGCCGTCCGTCCGCAAAATATTGTTCCTGCGATGACTCAAAAAGTACTGAAGATACTTCGATGAAACTTGGTATGCATATAAACGGCAATGTGAGTATTATGCACGACCTTTTATTTTTTACCAGATGCCATAGGTCACGTGACTGTTACTAAAAATAGAAATAAACTAAAACAAACTGGATCCTGCGATAACTCAAAAAGTACTGAAGATATTTCGATGAAACTTGGTATAGTTATAAACGGCAATGTGAGGATTATGCAGGACCTTTTATTTTTCACCAGAGGTCAAAGGTCACGTGACTGTTACTAAAAATAGAAATAAACTAAATACTGTTATAATTCGAAAATTTGACCATGAAACTTGGTACAAAGATTGAACTATAGGTTTGCCATCCGTCTGTGTGTCTCTCTATCTGTTCGTCCGTATGTTTGTCCGTCTGTCTGTCTGTCCGTCCCCAAAACCTGGTTCCTGCAATAACTCAAAAGTACTGAACTTGTTTAGAAGATACTTTCTAGAAACAGAAAATACCATAAAAGCAGAAAGTGTCGTCCTGGATCAGCCTGTGCAGACTGCATAGGCTGATCCGGGATGACACTTTATGCACATGCATTAAGCCCGGTTTTCCCACAGCACGCCTTAATTCTATGTAAGTGATATAAATGTTTTAAAAATGTCATCAAAAGGAAATTCAATCATTTTGCATTACAAATGATTTATTTTATTCGTTTCAACTGATTATTCATTATATAAACGTTATTTCCAATATATTTTTGTTTATAATTATATTGCTTCTTTATATATAATATTCTTTTAATTTTGAAATATGAAACAAAAGGTTTGGAATTATTAATTTGCCAATCTGTGAATTTGTCTCTTTCAACATGTTGCACTCATTTCTATGGGAACAGTTCTAGTAGATTTCTCATGTCATGGATGGTTCCAAGTGTGAATCTTGCAGTGCTAAATGCATTTCTTGTTTCAATTTGATAACTATTTGCCATGTCATTGTATTATACTGTATAATTTATCTTATATCCAATACTTTTTTTATTGTGTTTGTAGGATTGTTTATCATATTTATTCTTTTTGTTATGTGTCAATTTATTTATTTACAAATATAGAAGCAATTAAGTTCATTTTCACAAAAATGTTGATTTGAAAAGAAGTTTGTACTGTTTTCTTTTGTTTAATGGACCATTTATAGATATTCTATTCCTGAAGAATATACTATATTTATTTTTGGTTTTAACTTCAAGATTTCAGTTTTTAAGTGCCTGGGCCCATATCCATAAAGCTCCTTTAGAAAATTTTAAGTAAATTACTTAAAATTATAAAATTCCTTAAGTCTCTGGCTGTTTCATTTAAAGTTTATTTTTGGTGTTAAATTGTTAAATTCCGGTAAAGAATCAACAGAAGCTTTTAATGGTATCATATTTGAATAAGAAAAAAAAAAATTCACATAGAAAATGGTATTTGAAATCTTGACTTAAGTATAACTTAATTAAAGATTGTCCTTAGGAGCTTTGTGTATATGGGCCCAGGGTACCACAAAATACAGGCCATATCTATTGAAATATGGGCCCAGGGTACCACAAAATACAGGTCATATCTATTGAAATATGGGCCCAGGGTACCACAAAATACAGGTCATATCTATTGAAATATGGGCCCAGGGTACCACAAAATACAGGTCATACCTATTGAAATATGGGCCCAGGGTACCACAAAATACAGGTCATCTCTATTGAAATATGGGCCCAGGGTACCACAAAATACAGGTCATATCTATTGAAATATGGGCCCAGGGTACCACAAAATACAGGTCATATCTATTGAAATATGGGCCCAGGGTACCACAAAATACAGGTCATATCTATTGAAATCGTTCGGGTTACCACAAAATACAGGTAATATCTATTGAAATCTTTCGGGTTGCCACAAAATACAGGTAATATCTATTGAAATCGTTCAGATTACCACAAAATACAGGTAATATCTATTGAAATCGTTCAGGTTACCACAAAATACAGGTAATATCTATTGAAATCGTTCAGGTTACCACAAAATACAGGTAATATCTATTGAAATCGTTCAGGTTACCACAAAATACAGGTAATATCTATTGAAATCGTTCAGGTTACCACAAAATACAGGTAATATCTATTGAAATCGTTAAGGTTACCACAAAATACAGGTAATATCTATTGAAATTGTTAAGGTTACCACAAAATACAGGTAATATCTATTGAAATCGTTCAGGTTACCACCAAATACAGGTAATATCTATTGAAATCGTTCAGGTTACCACCAAATACAGGTAATATCTATTGAAATCGTTCAGGTTACCACCAAATACAGGTCATATCTATTGAAATCGTTCAGGTTACCACCAAATACAGGTCATATCTATTGAAATCGTTCAGGTTACCACCAAATACAGGTCATATCTATTGAAATCGTTCAGGTTACCACCAAATACAGGTAATATCTATTGAAATCGTTCAGGTTACCACCAAATACAGGTAATATCTATTGAAATCGTTCAGGTTACCACCAAATACAGGTAATATCTATAGAAATCGTTCAGGTTACCACCAAATACAGGTAATATCTATTGAAATCGTTCAGGTTACCACAAAATACAGGTAATATCTATTGAAATCGTTAAGGTTACCACAAAATACAGGTAATATCTATTGAAATCGTTCAGGTTACCACAAAATACAGGTAATATCTATTGAAATCGTTAAGGTTACCACAAAATACAGGTAATATCTATTGAAATCGTTCAGGTTACCACAAAATACAGGTCATATCTATTGAAATCGTTCAGGTTACCACAAAATACAGGTAATATCTATTGAAATCGTTCAGGTTACCACAAAATACAGGTAATATCTATTGAAATCATTCAGATTACCACAAAATACAGGTAATATCTATTGAAATCGTTCAGATTACCACAAAATACAGGTCTTACCTATTGCAATCATTCAGGAAATAAAATCAAAAGATTTACTAGTATTCTGTCATACTTATAATTCACTATAATTTAGTAGTGTTGTGTAACCTAAACCAACTGTCAAGTCAACGTATATACATGTATTTGAGTTTCCGCTGGTACAGACGAAAACTATTTGGTGATTAAAAACTAGATTTTTATTGTGCGTTTAAAAGCAATTTTTGTTCTTACCTTTTATTCTATATTAAATAGAACTATACGTTCATAAACTTAATTTTGTTAATTGTATTTATATCACTATGTCTGTTGTAAGATCGTACTTACACACTTTAAAACAGATTATGTCTGTGTACTTGGTTTAGTGCTCGAAGCCTACAGTATATGAAACTTTCTTTTAAAGTTAGTCTTGTTGCTATATATTATTATTTGTTTCATTCTAACAATATTTCATTGTTACTGCAGGTTAATTAAGAAATAATTTTTGATTTATTGATCGGCCAATGAACAACGATTTTCAGTTTTGATGCATAGGAATTAAACCACGAGGGCACTACTTGTTGCGTTGTTTATTGGGTAGTTAACAATGATTATTTTGTTCTTTATCTATAGAAAAATGAGAAAGTTTGTTGTTAGAATAATAATTATTATATTATTAAATGTCATTCCATTAACATCCCAGGGTTGTGCGTTTTGAAAGTTATTTTAAATGTTTGAAGTCTATACAATGTCCCTCAAATATTGTATTGTTGATTATGTTCTTAAAACACATTCTTTGTGCAATTGTGTTATATTTTAGATGTTTACATTCCAACCAAATGCCTTTATGCAATAAACATATATTTTTCTTTTATTTTGTTGTATTTTCTTCCTTGGTTGTTAATTATTTTATTCTATGAACATTCCTGTTACGCTCCCTGAAAACTTTTATGGGAGCATGTAGTCTTTGCTTTGTGGGAGCATATAGTCGCTGCTTTGTGGTAGCATATAGTGGCTGCTTTGTGGGAGCATTTAGTCGCTGCTTTGTGGGAGCATATAGTCGCTGCTTTGTGCGAGCATATAGTTGCTGCTTTGTCTGTCCATCCTTCCGTCCCACTTTTGTGGGAGCATATAGTCGCTGCTTTGTCTGTCCATCCTTCTGTCCCACTTTGTGGGAGCATATAGTCGCTGCTTTGTCTGTCCATCCTTCTGTCCCACTTTTGTGGGAGCATATAGTCGCTGCTTTGTCTGTCCATCCTTCTGTCCCACTTTTGTGGGAGCATATAGTCGCTGCTTTGTCTGTCCATCCTTCTGTCCCACTGTTGTGGGAGCATTTAGTCGCTGCTTTGTCTGTCCATCCTTCTGTCCCACTTTTGTGGGAGCATATAGTCGCTGCTTTGTCTGTCCATCCTTCTGCCCATCCTTCTGTCCCACTTTTGTGCGAGCATATAGTCGCTGCTTTGTCTGTCCATCCATCTGTCCCACTTTTGTGGGAGCATTTAGTTGCTGCTTTGGCTGTCCATCCTTCTGTCCCACTTTTGTGGGAGCATATAGTCGCTGCTTTGTCTGTCCATCCTTCTGCCCATCCTTCTGTCCATCCTTCTGTCCCACATTTGTGGGAGCATATAGTCGCTGCTTTGTCTGTCCATCCTTCTGTCCATCCTTCCGTCCATCCTTCCGTCCCACTTTTGTGGGAGCATATAGTCGCTGCTTTGTCTGTCCATCCTTCTGTCCATCCTTCCGTCCATCCTTCCGTCCCACTTTCTTGTCCGGGCTATTTCTCAGCAACTACTGGCTGGAATTCAACAAAACTTTAGGGAAAGCTTCATTACCAACAGGTGTGCATACTACAATCAGTACAAAGTGCACTATTCTTAACTGTTTTGTCCAGGCTATTTCTCAGCAACTACTGACTGGAATTCAACAAAACTTTATGGGAAGCTTCATTACCAAGAGGAGATGTGCATACTACCAGGACATTCTGCTTCAATAATTTGTCTCTAGAGTTATGTCTATAGAATTCTGAAATCAATATATAGTGCACAATTCTTGACTTTCTTGTCAGCGCTATTTCTCAGCAACTACTGGCTGCAATTCAACACAATATGGGAAGCTTCATTACCAAGGGGAAGGTTGTATATTACCAGGACGTTCCGCTTCATTTATTTTTCTCAGAGTTGTGGGACTATTTTCCAGCAACTACTGGCCAGATTTCAATAAACTTTATTGGGAAGCTTCATTGCCTAGAGGAGGTGTGCATATTAGCAGGATGTTCTGCTTTAATGAATTTTCTTGGAGTTATGGGACTTTGGAAATTGCTAAAATATAGTAGCCTCTATACCTGCAAGTTTGTGGGTGTTAAGCATTCGACTTTGCGCATGACCATAAAACCCCACTTGTTTCAATATACACAAATCACATTAAATCAATCTGAATGTAAACTATTTTATATGTCAACATTGCCAATATTTATTCAGAAATCCGTGAGCTTACTGGAAATAAACATGACCCAACAACGACCTTGATCTTTTTCAACTTCCTTAAGTTTGTGGGCAACTTTTGCTGAGGTCGTTCCACTGATTTTCGTGTTTTAAGATAAATTCGACAATTTTGTAATGTCCTTGTTTGTTTCCTTTTATTTTTGTTCGTTTTTAATGAAATTAATACTTATAAAATGTTTATTAACAACACAAAAATACTTATAAAATGTTTATTAACAATTCACGGGATTGATTTTTTTAATTAAGAAGTTTAAAACACAAATAACAGCCATAAAATTAACTAACATTGTATATGTATCTGCATATGTTTTTACGCATATTTGTGCCCCCATAAGTCAGGCTGTTATTCGGCTCGCACCTGCATAGAAATCTGACACATGGCACTGCGTTATTCTAGAGAAAACTTTGTCCTAATTTAGATGCTATATAATGCGCAATTCTTGTACGGGCTATTTCTCAGCAACAACTGGCCAGATTGCAATGAAACTTTATGGGAAGCTTATTTACCAAGAGGAGGTGAGCATATTACCAGGATGTTGATTGTTCCACTTTAAATATTTTTCTCAAAGTTATGAGACTTGAAAGATTTCGCAAATTAGTTCATAGTGCCCAATTATTGTCTGGGCTATTTCTCAGCAATGACTGTCCTTATGTCAATACAACGTTATGGGAAGCTCCACTGCAATGAAGAGGTATGCATATTACCAGGACATTCAGCTTCAAAGATTTTTCTTGGGAGTTATGGGACTTTGAATATTTCAACTGTATCATGTCTATTTCTCCGGAACTGCTGTATGAAATTCAATGATACTTGATGGAAAGTTAAATAACTAGGATGAAATAACCATGTCACATTAATGATTCATCACGTTGATTTATTTTATAGCTGTATAGACCTTTGAATTTATTTATTTTATTTGCTTCTGCATGTTCATAATTATGTTATTTTTATGTTCACAGTTTTGATGTCAAATTTGGTCCTGCTTTTTTAAAGATTTTTGGTCATTTTAATATCTCTTCCTTCTCATTGCATGACAAAGCGCATTGGGGAGCATCCATCTTTTTTACTGATATCCTTGTTTAGTAGTAAAAAAAAACTAGTTTGTTGAAGGTTACGTACATGCTAAACAAAATTGGGGTAGGTAGGTAGGTATTTTGTTTAATTATTATTTGGTAAATGGTTAACTTAAAGATTCAAAAACTAAATGAAAATTCAAAACATACCGGTAATATCCTTAAACTTTGTTTTGAAGTGGATGCTATCCAAACAAAACACTTATTTATTCAAAACACATTTAATTATTGGAAAAAAGGTAAATACAAAAAAAAAAATCTGACAAACTCAATAAAATGTTCTAGGGTCAGGGCATTTTTTTACTCCTTATAAAGCTGCCAGCAGCAGACAAAACACAGTTGCAGCAGTGATGAACTTCAGTCTATTTTATAGTACCATCCATCTCATTTGATGTACATGTTCAACAATTTATTACTCTGTGTTATTTGAGTGAATCACATTAATCACTCAAAGGTCTTTGCCGTCCATAGAAATGACGTTGCATGACTACAGACATTAGGTTTAGCCTTACTTAAGAAATAATAAATGTACGTCCTGGTTTGTTGTCGAATAACCCAAGGACAGAAGTTTAGATGCGTATGAATTAATTCACAAGTGCGAAGCTCAAGTGATTCGATAACATGCATCTAAACTTTTGTCCATCGGTTAATCGAAAACAGTGATGTAAATTTATTATTTCGATTCAAGCAAGGCTGGAAACTAATCATTTATACGAATAATTTAGGTCATTGAAGCTCCACCCAGATTCGTTAGTAATGGCTAACGGCTGTTCTATAGGTGTTAAAAAAAGTTGTTGGTTTCCGCTTTCCTGACCCCCCCCCCCCCCCTCTAATTCATTCTGACAACCCTGAAAGTTTTTTTGCCTATCAATCATAAACTTTGTCTGATTTTCGGGAAAAAAAGCAGTTTTTGCTTGTATTATAAGTTTCTCCAACTCGAGCCACTGAATTTATTTTCGATAATTTCAGATAAAATGTAACAGTATGTACTACGCAGCGATAGCTTGAACAAGAATTACATCAACCGAACATTTTGAAATATAAATCTAACGCCTTGGGCCAAAGTATTTCCTCGGGTTGACAAAATGCACTATCGCTCTCAAAGAATGCAATATTTATATACTAGTACATGTATTATTTACATGTGGAATTTTACTGTTACTAGCAAAAGGATTATCATAATGACATCATGTGAATGATGGTGTAGTCATAGGTACAGATAAACACATAAAAACATCCAGTGTGGAAAAGTCCTGTTATGTATTCTCGTGCATTTGGAAAATGGTTCAAGATCAATGTATGTGTGACCTTGATATGATCTTTCAGACCATTCAATTTTAGTACAGTGTCTAACGTGTTTTATGAGTTTCAAATACTTTTATTCGCTAACCTTCCTTAATTTACAACTATTTTCACTGTTTTGTATTCGACACGCACAAACAGAGGAAAGTGGTCTGCGAACATGTTAAAAACCAGTTATGACTAGGTCATCCGTCAACATCTTACGTTTGTTGTACAATATTCAAACAGCCTGTAGGTAAGGTAGGAGAAACACTGACACAATTATAAAGGCAGAAATTTATTATTCAATGAAGTGTACAAATAAACAAATCTACAATAAAAATAAACAATAGTTGTTTAAGTTATTTCATCTAAGCATAAAAAAATTGACATGCAATCTAAACATTTTAAAGTAAAATAGAACAAAAACAACTTGTCATGCCATCAAATTTATTTAAGTCTATCCATTCTATTAGTGTTAGATAATGCTAATGGTGATGAATACAGAAAGCATGGAAATTTGATTTAATTTATGAAACAGTTATTAAAATTCAGTTCAAAGATTTTTGGTCGAGCAAAAATTGTGTGTGGTTGATACAGAAAATATGTTTTGTTATCTGAAGAAATACAGGCTTGAGGAAAAGTGGGGTCATATTCCAGGAACATTCCAAGTTTTTCTTAAACTATTTTCACTTAAGTTCCAATTTGTGTAAGTTTATATTTTTAAAACTACATATAAATTAATTAATTCAATTACAGTTTAGCAAGTAGTAGTTAATAAAGTTTATAATTAGTGAAAATTTTGCGAAACTTGTTGTATACATGGAAAAAATGCTTAAGAAAAATGACGGTTTTAAGGCGATGTTTTGAAACAAGTTCGCAAATGTAGATTTGTTAAAGTGAATGCTAAGCGTATACTTAGTAATTTAGTACACTCTTTCTTATCAAAAGGATATAATACACTTATACTAAAGTACACATGCTTATTAGTTTTCGATACTGAATTTCTTTCATCGTTGCAAATTTGGTCGTTTTAAATGGTGGATAAGTAGCTTCAACTTCTTTGCGTTTTAAAATGATGACATCATCGTATGCATTGCGCATTCTGGATTACATCATCATTTAAATATTTGTACTGTCTCAGTGACGTAGCTTAAGATTATCTAGGATATATTGTGCCCTTTTATTTAATATTTTACAGCATTTCCGATTTATACACTGGTTTTAACACCCATGTTCATTAAGTTAAATTATTTTTTTCAATTTGGGTTAGAAGAAAGATGTAGAATAATATATTAAGTTTTATTCAGTTTAAAATAAACATATACAACAAAGCTAGGTAATCTGGCTTTTTACACTCAACATTGCGGCTTCTTCCTGAAATTGCATGACGATGATCTAAAAATTGAACTATATGATGCTATGTCTTTAAAGCTTTTTATAAAAAGACGACATGTAGTTGATACTTGTTTTTTGTTTCATTTCATCGTGCCTCAGATATTTGCAATTCTGCTGCTCTGGTTTGCATCTAGCCATTGAGTAATTAAATGGTAATTAAATTTAATAATATTCTCTTTTATTGCTGTTTAATTTGTATTGCGATGCTATGAGGTTAATTTTTATTTACACTTACATGTTTTGTGAATAATTCTGTGAGGTTCGTGCGCACATAAACTGGTTTAAACCCCAAATGTTTTGCATTGACCGTTCCAAGGCGGTGACCCCAGTTTTATTCATGTGTGTTTTGTGTTTGTTATGTGTTTTTGAGATGTCATGTGTATTGTTTTGTCAATTGGTCACTTGCCATAATAAAAGACCTCGGGCTGCTAATAAGAGTTCTCTCCTGCTGTCGCAACTGGAGTTTAGCTTTGTTTATATTTAAAGATAAGATTTCACTTAAGATGTTCTGGAATATGACCCCTGGTGTATTAATGAAAAAATTCCTAATATCATTGTAAGAAGTAAACAAATAAACATTGGTGTTATTCATATGCATTATACAAACAAACTTCTTAATATGCTATACATGAAAACACACATCTCACAAGCGGAGAATGTTCTTGCAACGTTTTCAAATGTGTTGGAAAATCTACTAGTAATATTTGTGTATCACAATGAAATAGATACGGTTTATAAAACAAAGTATCACAGAATCCAAAATTGCCACAGTAAGTGGATATTATAAGCTTCTTTTTGTTAATATTAAAGATTTAATAAAATAGTGCAGGATTGTATGTATTTTTTAGAAATAGTTGTTGTTTCTATAAAAATTGTAAGAATAAATAAAACTAAAGATGAAAGAGCAGATGAATAAATATTATACATAAAGAACGAAATTTAATAACAACTGTAACATGTCATCTACCAATGAGCTAATTGTAAAAGCATTAATACTCAGTTGGCAAATCTAAACTAAAAATCCATGAGCTAATGTATGATATCTGTTTAAAATAAAATATATACACAAAAATATCACAGTAAGATATAACAAAAATAATAAAGAATATCTACGAAACGAAAAATGTTGTGTATACATTATTGAAAACTGAAACAAATTTACAACATTAACCTAATAAATATGAAAATGTATTTGGTTGTGTACTGATATAAAACGTTCTGGGGTCGTCTTCCAGAAACATCTTACCCTCAGCCTTAAAATCGTCATTTTCCTTAAGCATTTTATTCCATGTATGCATGAAATTCTGTTAAATGTTCACTAATTTTCAACTTATTGTTAACAAATATTTACTGAACTGTAATTGGATTCATACATTTATGTGTAGTTTTAAAAATATTTCCTTACAAACATTGAACTTAAGTGAAAATATTTTAAGATAAACTTAAGATGTTTCTGGAATATGGCCCCTGACCGTCTGTTGCAACATTAAAGCTAAGAACACACAATACACTAGCATTACTGATCTAAAACTGTTCACAGTTTATAGTAAGAGTAAACTGTAGAAGCATCAAACAAATTATTCCCAACCGCCAAGTGAAGGATACAATCTAGAACTGCAGGCCATTTATAAAGATTCTTACGCTACATGTATTCTTAACTTAAGCTGAAAATAAGACACAATTAGAATGCGTGTTTCAAACACTATGCCTTGGAATATTTACATGATAAATACTAAATATTAACACACTTGGAATTATAGTACATCTTCTGTGTCAAAATCTGCTAACAATGCACTTCTTTTTCACAAAATCCAATTATACAATTTCAGAATTTTAAGATTTTTTCTTAATTTTCGACCAAGAATCTTTGTAAACATGGGCCCAGCATAAAAAACACTATATTTGCCTATACACCATGTGTACAAGTCCGGTGCTGAATATCACAATGGCCCACCAACTGGATGTGAAATCTTTTCAGGGTGTTTTAATACCAGTAGTTTAACTTCTAAACTGAAGTAGTTTACTGAAGTTTTTCACAGCCCTAGAAACTGTATGAAAAGACCACTCCCTCCCAAAAATATGTGGGGATAAAATCATTCACAAAATATATTTAGGCAAGATAAATCTACTCTCACAACATGATCATTGAAAATTTTACTATCTGTATTCAATGTCATGTTGAAAAAGCTTCAATTGAGAAAGAGGAAAATACAATCCAGCTTTAACGAAGACATTGATCCATGGAACTGGCACAAATCCTGGTTAGTTTTTATATATGAGGCGCGTCGTGAGAAAACCGGATTTAATGCATGTGCGTAAAGTGTGCGTAAAGTGTCGTCCCGGATTAGCCTGTGCAGTCCGCACAGGCTAATCCGGGATGGCACTTTCCGCTTTTATGGTATTTTCTGTTTCAAGGAAGTCTCTTCTAACCATAAATTCACTTAGGCAGAAGTGCCGACCCTTTACGCACAAACACTAAGGCCGGTTTTCTCACGACGCTGTACATATATTCCTTTCTCAGTTGATAAGTAAAGAAGATTTTTTCAAATAGCCACACAATCATACATTTTCCCGAAATTAATACCTCAGGGGCGTAGCTTCCTTTAGGCACTATAGGCACGTGCATATACATTTTTTCCAAGGATGAAAATTTTAAATATGCCAAAAATGCTATAAAAACAAGAGGGGGCATGGGGCGAGGGGGTCTTTCTTGGCTGTGTTGAAACTTCATTGTTTAACGAGTCGATTATGTCAATATGAAATAAATTTCATGAAGCACACGCTTATCTTACAATTATTTTGTAGAATCGGGGTTTAGTTGAAGTTAGTTGTTTGTAGCCACATTCGAGTATAAACACTCGTGGCCCAAATTATCACTTACAGCGTCATTGTGTAGATTCCACCTATTGTGCCTATACATTTTTTTAACCCAAGCTATGCCCCTGCACACTGTCCAAACTGTGTCCATCAGTTACTTTTTTTTACTACACTTAAAAATGCCTTCATGAGTTAAGTTGCTAACACACCTGCGTGCATGATTTATTTCGACATACTATTTTTTTCTTCAAATCATCCCCTGAAAACTTCTGATATACACAGCATCTTTTCCCTGTTCAACAGTCAGAACAAGAAAACAGTGTAACATTTCAAAATTCAGTCATAAAAAAACTAAAATCAAGGTTTAGTTCCAACAGTTTCAGTGTCATGATATGCACTTGAACATGGCGGCATTAACGTTGTGTTTGAAAATAAATTCAGTAATACAGCAGTACATATGTCTCATCTTAAAAATAACAACTTGTCAATTGCCAGTGAAAATAGGTGACACTTTCTCTCAAATGAACAAAATTGTTCGTCGTCAAACAATATAAATATCAATGCATTTTTTCAACATTTGTGTGCCATATAACTGTGACATTAAAACTTGCTCATCAATGGTCTGTTACAATCAAGATTGTAAACCAAACACAGATGTAAAACAGAGAGCAACACTGAGACAACAGACAAGTTATTTCTATGCAGCCCACAATACTGTTTTGACACTGAACTTTGTGCTCTAAAAATATAACACATAAATACAAACCGATGGTCAAAAAGTCGGACATCATCAAATACGTAGATGGAAATATTTCTCATCGTAAATAAATAAGCAGAATCAACAGCATAAATTTAAATGCCTCAAACATGTGCTACTGGAGATTATAACATGTATTTTAAAAATCTAATGTATTTTTGTTTAAAATAAATATACATCTACAAAATCTATTTAAAACAGTTGGCTTGATGCATCACCAGATAAAAATCACATAACTATACATAACTAGAATAATTATAAATATCCTTTTTACCCTGGGTGTTTTAACATTAAAAATATGTAAAATTTATATAGACCTACTCAAAATAAGCATACACAACAATTCATATAAACCTGTTTCAATGGCGTCTTAAATATTCAGCAACGACCGCCATACATTCGACACTTTTCAATTCAGAGGATCTAACCAAGTCTATCCTTACAAATTGTTTGCTAATACAAAAATTCAACAAAAAAACAAAAAAAAACCATGAAAATATCTTCATTGTTATAATATGTCTGTTTTTTTTCTCAGCAGGCACAAATATCTAGCTAAACATGGGCTGGAATGTTCCCTACTGTTGCCACTACTCCACGACCTCATCACGTATGCTGTCAAGGAAGGATGTGTGGGTACGCTCCATTCGCTGCTGTTGCTGCTCGTACAATCTACGCTTCTCCTGCAACCACAACAGCCAATCAGAAAACACCAACAAGAATGAGAAATTAATAACTATAGGATGTATGTCAGTATACGTATTTAGAACCAGCTATATTCATGTCTGCAATTATACTTAACTAGCTTGACTCACAGAACACCACCTTAGTATTATGATGGCCAACCTGCTTCTTTAGTAATACTTGTTAGACAGGCCCTTGTAACAATCTGCTTCTTTAGTAACACATGTTAGATAGGCCCTTGTAACAATCTGCTTCTTTAGTAACACTTGTTAGATAGGACTTGTAACAATCTGCTTCTTTAGTAACGCATGTTAGATAGGCCCTTGTAACAATCTGCTTCTTTAGTAACACTTGTTAGATAGGCCCTTGTAAAAATCTGCTTCTTTAGTAACACTTGTTAGATAGGACTTGTAACAATCTGCTTCTTTAGTAACGCATGTTAGATAGGCCCTTGTAACAATCTGCTTCTTTAGTAACACTTGTTAGATAGGCCCTTGTAACAATCTGCTTCTTTAGTAACACTTGTCAGATAGGCCCTTGTAACAATCTGCTTCTTTAGTAACGCATGTTAGATAGGCCCTTGTAACAATCTGCTTCTTTAGTAACACTTGTTAGATAGGCCCTTGTAACAATCTGCTTCTTTAGTAACGCATGTTAGATAGGCCCTTGTAACAATCTGCTTCTTTAGTAACACTTGTTAGATAGGCCCTTGTAACAATCTGCTTCTTTAGTAACACATGTTAGATAGGCCCTTGTAACAATCTGCTTCTTTAGTAACACTTGTTAGATAGGCCCTTGTAACTGCTTCTTTAGTAACACTTGTTAGATAGGCCCTTGTAACAACTTGCTTCTTTAGTAACACTTGTTAGATAGGCCCTTGTAACAATCTGCTTCTTTAGTAACACATGTTAGATAGGCCCTTGTAACAATCTGCTTCTTTAGTAACACATGTTAGATAGGCCCTTGTAACAACCTGCTTCTTTAGTAACGCATGTTAGATAGGCCCTTGTAACAACTTGCTTCTTTAGTAACACATGTTAGATAGGCCCTTGTAACAATCTGCTTCTTTAGTAACACATGTTAGATAGGCCCTTGTAACAATCTGCTTCTTTAGTAACACATGTTAGATAGGCCCTTGTAACAATCTGCTTCTTTAGTAACACTTGTTAGATAGGCCCTTGTAACAATCTGCTTCTTTAGTAACACTTGTTAGATAGGCCCTTGTAACCCTTGTAACAACCTGCTTCTTTAGTAACACTTGTTAGATAGGCCCTTGTAACAATCTGCTTCTGTAGTAACGCATGTTAGATAGGCCCTTGTAACAACCTGCTTCTTTAGTAACACTTGTTAGATAGGCCCTTGTAACAATCTGCTTCTGTAGTAACGCATGTTAGATAGGCCCTTGTAACAATCTGCTTCTTTAGTAACACATGTTAGATAGGCCCTTGTAACAATCTGCTTCTTTAGTAACACATGTTAGATAGGCCCTTGTAACAATCTGCTTCTTTAGTAACACTTGTTAGATAGGCCCTTGTAACAATCTGCTTCTTTAGTAACACTTGTTAGATAGGCCCTTGTAACAATCTGCTTCTTTAGTAACACATGTTAGATAGGCCCTTGTAACAATCTGCTTCTTTAGTAACACATGTTAGATAGGCCCTTGTAACAATCTGCTTCTTTAGTAACACTTGTTAGATAGGCCCTTGTAACAATCTGCTTCTTTAGTAACACTTGTTAGATAGGCCCTTGTAACCCTTGTAACAACCTGCTTCTTTAGTAACACTTGTTAGATAGGCCCTTGTAACAATCTGCTTCTGTAGTAACGCATGTTAGATAGGCCCTTGTAACAACCTGCTTCTTTAGTAACACTTGTTAGATAGGCCCTTGTAACAATCTGCTTCTTTAGTAACACTTGTTAGATAGGCCCTTGTAACAACCTGCTTCTTTAGTAACACATGTTAGATAGGCCCTTGTAACAATCTGCTTCTTTAGTAACAGTTGTTAGATAGGCCATTGTAACAATCCGCTTCTTTAGTAACACATGTTAGATAGGCCCTTGTAACAACCTGCTTCTTTAGTAACGCATGTTAGATAGGCCCTTGTAACAATCTGCTTCTTTAATAACACTTGTTAGATAGGCCCTTGTAACAATCTGCTTCTTTAGTAACACTTGTTAGATAGGCCCTTGTAACAACCTGCTTCTTTAGTAACGCATGTTAGATAGACCCTTGTAACAACCTGCTTCTTTAGTAACGCATGTTAGATAGGCCCTTGTAACAATCTGCTTCTTTAGTAACACATGTTAGATAGGCCCTTGTAACAACCTGCTTCTTTAGTAACACATGTTAAATAGGCCCTTGTAACAATCTGCTTCTTTAGTAACACTTGTTGGATAGGCCCTTGTAACAATCTGCTTCTTTAGTAACACTTGTCATATAGGCCCTTGTAACAACCTGCTTCTTTAGTAACACATGCTAGATAGGCCCTTGTAACAACCTGCTTCTTTATTAACACATGTTAGATAGGCCCTTGTAACAATCCGCTTCTTTAGTATCACTCGTTAGATAGGCCGTTGTAACAATCCTCTTCTTTAGTATCACATGTTAGTTAGGCCCTTGTAACAACCTGCTTCTTTAGTAACACATGTTAGATAGGCCCTTGTAACAACCTGCTTCATTAGTAACACATGTTAGATAGGCCCTTGTAACAATCTGCTTCTTTAGTAACACTTGTTAGACAGGCCATTGTAACAATCTGCTTCTTTAGTAACACTTGTTAGATAGGCCCTTGTAACAATCTGCTTCTTTATTAACACTTGTTAGATAGGCCCTTGTAACAATCTGCTTCTTTAGTAACACTTGTTAGATAGGCCCTTGTAACAATCTGCTTCTTTAGTAACACTTGTTAGATAGGCCCTTGTAACAACTTGCTTCTTTAGTAACACTTGTTAGATAGGCCCTTGTAACAATCTGCTTCTTTAGTAACACTTGTTAGATAGGCCCTTGTAACAACTTGCTTCTTTAGTAACACATGTTGGATAGGCCCTTGTAACCATCTGCTTCTTTAGTAACACATGTTAGTTAGGCCCTTGTAACAATCTGCTTCTTTAGTAACACATGTTAGATAGGCCCTTGTAACAATCTGCTTCTTTAGTAACACATGTTAGATAGGCCCTTGTAACAATCTGCTTCTTTAGTAACACATGTTAGATAGGCCCTTGTAACAATCTGCTTCTTTAGTAACGCATGTTAGATAAGCCCTTGTAACAATCTGCTTCTTTAGTAACACATGTTAGATAGGCCCTTGTAACAATCTGCTTCTTTAGTAACACTTGTTAGATAGGCCCTTGTAACAATCTGCTTCTTTAGTAACGCATGTTAGATAGGCCCTTGTAACAATCTGCTTCTTTAGTAATGCATGTTAGATAGGCCCTTGTAACAATCTGCTTCTTTAGTAACGCATGTTAGATAGGCCCTTGTAACAATCTGCTTCTTTAGTAACCCTTGTTAGATAGGCCCTTGTAACAATCTGCTTCTTTAGTAACACATGTTAGATAGGCCCTTGTAACAATCTGCTTCTTTAGTAACACATGTTAGATAGGCCCTTGTAACAATCTGCTTCTTTAGTAACACTTGTTAGATAGGCCCTTGTAACAATCTGCTTCTTTAGTAACACATGTTAGATAGGCCCTTGTAACAATCTGCTTCTTTAGTAACGCATATTAGATAGGCCCTTGTAACAATCTGCTTCTTTAGTAACACTTGTTAGATAGGCCCTTGTAACAATCTGCTTCTTTAGTAACGCATGTTAGAAAGGCCATTGCAACAACCTGCTTCTTTAGTAACACATGTTAGTTAGGCCCTTGTAACAATCTGCTTCTTTAGTAACACATATTAGATAGGCCCTTGTAACAATCTGCTTCTTTAGTAACACTTGTTAGATAGGCCCTTGTAACAATCTGCTTCTTTAGTAACACTTGTTAGATAGGCCCTTGTAACAATCTGCTTCTTTAGTAACACTTGTTAGATAGGCCCTTGTAACAACCAGCTTCTTTAGTAACACACGTTAGATAGGCCCTTGTAACAACTTGCTTCTTTAGTAACACTTGTTAGATAGGCCCTTGTAACAATCTGCTTCTTTAGTAACACATGTTAGATAGGCCCTTGTAACAACTTGCTTCTTTAGTAACACATGTTAGATAGGCCCTTGTAACAATCTGCTTCTTTAGTAACACATGTTAGTTAGGCCCTTGTAACAATCTGCTTCTTTAGTAACACATGTTAGATAGGCCCTTGTAACAATCTGCTTCTTTAGTAACACATGTTAGATAGGCCCTTGTAACAATCTGCTTCTTTAGTAACACATGTTAGATAGGCCCTTGTAACAATCTGCTTCTTTAGTAACACTTGTTAGATAGGCTGTTGTAACAATCCTCTTCTTTAGTATCACATGTTAGTTAGGCCCGTGTAACAACCTGCTTCTTTAGTAACACATGTTAGATAATCCCTTGTAACAATCTGCTTCTTTAGTAACACTTGTTAGATAGGCCCTTGTAACAACCTGCTTCTTTAGTAACACTTGTTAGATAGGCCCTTGTAACAACCTGCTTCTTTAGTAACACATGTTAGATAGGCCCTTGTAACAACCTGCTTCTTTAGTAACACATGTTAGATAGGCCCTTGTAACAACGTGCTTCTTTAGTAACACATGTTAGATAGGCCCTTGTAACAATCTGCTTCTTTAGTAACACATGTTAGATAGGCCCTTTTAACAACCTGCTTCTTTAGTAACACATGTTAGAAAGGCCCTTGCAACAACCTGCTTCTTTAGTAACACATGTTAGTTAGGCCCTTGTAACAATCTGCTTCTTTAGTAACACATATTAGATAGGCCCTTGTAACAATCTGCTTCTTTAGTAACACTTGTTAGATAGGCCCTTGTAACAATCTGCTTCTTTAGTAACACTTGTTAGATAGGCCCTTGTAACAATCTGCTTCTTTAGTAACACTTGTTAGATAGGCCCTTGTAACAATCTGCTTCTTTAGTAACACTTGTTAGATAGGCCCTTGTAACAATCTGCTTCTTTAATAACACTTGTTAGATAGGCCCTTGTAACAACCTGCTTCTTTAGTAACACATGTTAGATAGGCCCTTGTAACAACTTGCTTCTTTAGTAACACATGTTAGATAGGCCCTTGTAACAATCTGCTTCTTTAGTAACACATGTTAGATAGGCCCTTGTAACAATCTGCTTCTTTAGTAACACATGTTAGATAGGCCCTTGTAACAATCTGCTTCTTTAGTAACACTTGTTAGATAGGCCCTTGTAACAATCTGCTTCTTTAGTAACACTTGTTAGATAGGCCCTTGTAACCCTTGTAACAACCTGCTTCTTTAGTAACACTTGTTAGATAGGCCCTTGTATCAATCTGCTTCTTTAGTAACACATGTTAGATAGGCCCTTGTAACAATCTGCTTCTTTAGTAACACATGTTAGATAGGCCCTTGTAACAATCTGCTTCTTTAGTAACACTTGTTAGATAGGCCCTTGTAACAATTTGCTTCTTTAGTAACACATGTTAGATAGGCCCTTGTAACAATCTGCTTCTTTAGTAACAATGGTTAGATAGGCCCTTGTAACAATCTGCTTCTTTAGTAACGCATGTTAGATAGGCCCTTGTAACAATCTGCTTCTTTAGTAACGCATGTTAGATAGGCCCTTGTAACAATCTGCTTCTTTAGTAACGCATGTTAGATAGGCCCTTGTAACAATCTGCTTCTTTAGTAACACTTGTTAGATAGGCCCTTGTAACAATCTGCTTCTTTAGTAACACATGTTAGATAGGCCCTTGTAACAATCTGCTTCTTTAGTAACACATATTAGATAGGCCCTTGTAACAATCTGCTTCTTTAGTAACACTTGTTAGATAGGCCCTTGTAACAATCTGCTTCTTTAGTAACGCATGTTAGATAGGCCCTTGTAACAATCTGCTTCTTTAGTAACGCATATTAGATAGGCCCTTGTAACAATCTGCTTCTTTAGTAACACTTGTTAGATAGGCCCTTGTAACAATCTGCTTCTTTAGTAACACTTGTTTGATAGGCCCTTGTAACAATCTGCTTCTTTAGTAACGCATGTTAGAAAGGCCCTTGCAACAACCTGCTTCTTTAGTAACACATGTTAGTTAGGCCCTTGCAACAATCTGCTTCTTTAGTAACACTTGTTAGATAGGCCCTTGTAACAATCTGCTTCTTTAGTAACACTTGTTAGATAGGCCCTTGTAACAACCTGCTTCTTTAGTAACACATGTTAGATAGGCCCTTGTAACAACTTGCTTCTTTAGTAACACTTGTTAGATAGGCCCTTGTAACAATCTGCTTCTTTAGTAACACATGTTAGATAGGCCCTTGTAACAATCTGCTTCTTTAGTAACACTTGTTAGATAGGCCCTTGTAACAACCTGCTTCTTTAGTAACACATGTTAGATAGGCCCTTGTAACAACTTGCTTCTTTAGTAACACTTGTTAGATAGGCCCTTGTAACAATCTGCTTCTTTAGTAACACACGTTAGATAGGCCCTTGTAACAACTTGCTTCTTTAGTAACACATGTTAGATAGGCCCTTGTAACAATCTGCTTCTTTAGTAACACATGTTAGTTAGGCCCTTGTAACAATCTGCTTCTTTAGTGACACATGTTAGATAGGCCCTTGTAACAATCTGCTTCTTTAGTAACACATGTTAGATAGGCCCTTGTAACAATCTGCTTCTTTAGTAACACATGTTAGATAGGCCCTTGTAACAATCTGCTTCTTTAGTAACGCATGTTAGATAGGCCCTTGTAACAATCTGCTTCTTTAGTAACACTTGTTAGATAGGCCCTTGTAACAATCTGCTTCTTTAGAAACACATGTTAGATAGGCCCTTGTAACAATCTGCTTCTTTAGTAACACTTGTTAGATAGGCCCTTGTAACAATCTGCTTCTTTAGTAACGCATGTTAGATAGGCCCTTGTAACAATCTGCTTCTTTAGTAACGCATGTTAGATAGGCCCTTGTAACAATCTGCTTCTTTAGTAACGCATGTTAGATAGGCCCTTGTAACCATCTGCTTCTTTAGTAACACTTGTTAGATAGGCCCTTGTAACAATCTGCTTCTTTAGTAACACATGTTAGATAGGCCCTTGTAACAATCTGCTTCTTTAGTAACACATGTTAGATAGGCCCTTGTAACAATCTGCTTCTTTAATAACACTTGTTAGATAGGCCCTTGTAAGAATCTGCTTCTTTAGTAACGCATGTTAGATAGGCCCTTGTAACAATCTGCTTCTTTAGTAACGCATGTTAGATAGGCCCTTGTAACAATCTGCTTCTTTAGTAACACTTGTTAGATAGGCCCTTGTAATTCTAAGGTCGCAAAATGCACCGATACACTAATTCATTTACTGTTACATATGCAGTTGTAAGTAAGCTGAAACAAAAAGAAAAAATCAACAAACAAACAAACAAATAAACTGATGTGTAAGTACATAATATATGGGCTAAATGAGGATGTTTTATGCACTAATTAATTGGTATAAGTGTCATGTCATCCATCAGTTTACATTACATGTAGTTATAATTCATACTTGGTATAAGTGTCATGTCATCCATCAGTATACATTACATGTAGTTATAATTCATACTTGGTATAAGTGTCATGTCATCCATCAGTATACATTACATGTAGTTATAATTCATACATTCTATAGCCTTTGCCTGTAATTATTTAATTATTAATATTTATTCATAATTGCAACAAATATAATTGAACCATTTTTTAAATAATTTACAAACATCCTTTCTGTGGGTTTACTGAAAACTGCAAATTCAAGAAATGTAATTTTTTAGGAAAACTAGATAAAGTTTCAAATACATTCAACTTCCATATATTTCAACATTCACTTAAATGGCATTGAAAACAGTGACAATATATACATTTAATATGAAGTGAATGGCATGTAAGGTGGTATAACAATATCCACATATTGCTATTATATGCAAGGGAGGTAAGCATGTTCTGGTATAAGCATGGGATGGGGTCAATATAAAATGACCATGAGACAGGGATATGTGAATACATTGAAAGTGCAAAACGATATCTTTTAAGTCTTACATTTCTGCATAACATAACAGACACATTAGACTATTTCAGAAACATTGAATCAGAAATAATATGTAACAGTCATGTTATTAAGTAAAATATTTCGAAGTATAAGTGAAACATATAATTTTGCAAGTAATAACATTTTTTGTAATGATTCATTTTACCATATTTGAAACATGTTCTACAAAAAACACAACCCCCTTTAAATATTTATCTATAAGTGTTCAAGTTAGGAAGTTTAAAGTGCGACTCTTAATTTAAGTTAAATAGTTAACAGTTTATATGATTATAAGGCATGTTACTTGTTTACAATTTAGTAAAACACAGTGCAAATTTCGTTAGAGGAAAAGGCTTGGTTTAAGATAATATTTCATAAAATAAATGTGAAAGCGTGTTTCGTGTGACCGACCTTTGTCGACTGGGCATTTGATGCCAGTGCATTTCTACCTTCGGCCCTGCTTCCTGCATTAGCGCGGAGAGAATCCGGATTAGTCTGTAAAACAGCAAGTCAGAAACACCGCACGGTTAGTCCCGAACTCACCACTCACCCCAAACTGCACCTGGCAAAGACCGCACGGTTAGTCCCGAACTCACCACTCACCCCACACTGCACCTGGCCCCCGTGACGCCCGTGAATGTTGTGAAGATCAATGGTTATAGAGAGGAGGAATGATTGTCTCTGTGAGCTACTAGAGTAGAGAATTATTACTAGCAAATTCAAACTGTATAGAAATCTGGTTTTGAAATTCGTACTAGCTTTCTATGCAACAGAAAAAGTCAAGACAATACTAGTTTACTAGCGAAATACAGACAAAGAAAACAAGAAATAAACTTGAACAGTTTAAACAAGGGGCATACAATTAATTTGAGGAACTCGATTCTTAAAAAATACCAGACTTAAAACCTTTTAATATAGTGTACTATTGTCTCACAAAAATCATGTTATAAATAAAGTGTGCACATATTCCTGCATTAAAATAAAAAACATGGAAACATTCCCATACAGTTAACTAATTCAGCTTACCTTTAGTAACTTTTTAATTTTACATCCTTTTAATTGGTTTTGTTTATCATAATATTATAATAATTAGTGATGGTTTATAAATATTCAGTTGATCGAAGTGTAAAGTGAGCACGAATCCAGACACTTCAAACAGCATGTCAAATTTTAAACAAGAGATGTTTGTAAAACATGTATGCCCCCCGACTTGCAGCCAAGTTGTGAATATGTGCGGGTCAGGCTGGCTGGCTTTTGCGGTGACTCCTGTGAGGTTCAGTGTTGGTTATTCTGGGATGTTACCGAGGTTGCTGCTGATGCTACTGGTGTATCTTCTAGCAATGCTGCTGCTGCTGTTCCCAGTAATGCCGCCGTCGCTCCTTATACTGTAGCTGTTGGCACAGCTGCTCTGATGATGATCGGGCTGCTAACGCTGCTGCTGCTAGTGCCTTTGTTGCTGCTGCTGATGATGATGTTGTTTCTACAATGCTACTGCTGGTGCCTTTGCTGCTGCCACTGCTACGGCTAGTGCTTTTGCTGCTGATAATGATGACTTTGCTGCTAACACTTCTAGTGTTGATGCTGGTTATTATGTTTGTGTCGCTATTGTTGTTGTTACTTTGCTGTTAAATTGATGTTGTGAATGGTTGCGAGCGATTGCTGTTGTTAATGACTCCAACTTATAGGGTTAAAATAAAGAAGAGTCAGAATATAACGTTCTACAAGTTTATTTGGGCCTTAGTAGAGTATGTTATCATGTTATTCAGCAAATAATGTACGATGCTATAATGCCAAATCTTAGCACAATGTAACCTACTACTCGAACAGATGAAAGTATTACAATTGTCGAAAAGTGGTTAATTCTGCAAAAAGGCTAGTATATTCTGATTAATTTGTATTTAGAAAATTATTTATCGTATGCAAGATATCAAATTCTTAATAGGTTAAGATATGACGCGCACCTAAGTACTGAACTTCGAAAATACCCAAGTTCTAAGTGTCAGCAAAAATGGACAAACGAGATGGAGTTTGCCTTAAGAAAATTTGTCGGAGTCCTCGCACGAACGCGTGCAGGCTATTTATACTAGGACAGAGCGCAACATGTTGCATTGTGGCATGCAACAGGTTGCGTTGCGGCATGCAACATGTTGCATTGTGGCATGCAACACGTCGCACGCCACACAGGTGCATGCAGCACTTTTTGTTGCATGACGCAGCATATTGTGGCAGCTAGGTGCGCGTCAAGTACAACGGCTGTTACCAACGATAACACTCAGTTATGTTTATAAAACTCACTTAGACGTACAATAAAGTACATTTTAAATCAAACACACCTGAAATCTGGTTTTGGATACTCTACTTTGATTAAACATCTTTTCGTTATTTAGAAATGTCAACCGGAAGTAAACAAACCAGTTTCTATGTAACGACAAGATGGCTGACTAGAGAAAATCGAAAGAATGCTGTGAAAGTATTAACTCAGCAAACATACACACAAATCATTTCAGACGTAAACTACCTAGCCGTTTTGTGGATAAACATACACTCTATCGAAATAAACTGACAAATGGTAAGAATTGTATCTAAGAAAAGAATCAAGCGTATGAATAAAATGGGCTTCGCAGAAAATGGTGACAAAGCATTGGATCATTTACGTTTAATACAACAAATAGATGAATTACTGGCGAAACATATGCATTAAGTAGATCGATTCGTTGATATATTGAGAAACGACTGCATAATCCTTGTGGTACAGCCAGTGTCTATACGAAAGTAAGTATTAACACTTCAGACTATCAAAGGACAAGTTTAAAAGGTAAGTGATTTAGTATTTACAATGAAATTTCATCCAACTCATGTTGACTCTCAACATTACCCCTCAGTTTCTATGGCTAAACTCCGATAGCCATATTACAAAACAAATGTCAATATTGATATAATTATTTGAGGGTCTATATAAAACAACCAACTACAAGTTAAACTACAGTAACTTTTGAACACAATAAATCATCTAGAATGTCTTATTAAGACTTAACAAAAAATTATTAACAACTCAAAATGTTCACACCTAAATCTTCCAAACAACCGTTAACAAATAACTGCCAGGCAATAATTTACATCCATTAAATAAATGCATGAATATGCTTGCTTTTAGAGTATAAATACCTTTAGCATATTAATTCAAATAAATAAAGATTTTAAATTAAACCACTTCAAAAAAACACTTACAACAATGTTTTCTTGTGCAAAGTCACAACACCTATCAAATTTATCCAAGCCGAACGATATTGACAAATTCACACATAAGATATGTGAATATGCTTGGTTCACAGCAAATAAATTTGAAATAACAATACAACATCTAAAAAATAAATAACCGTTTATGTACAATTATTTTCTAATGTTAATATCCACAACATCAGACTAATTTATGGATCATGGTTCTATGCTATAACTTTTCAGCATGGCTTAGGCAATAGTTTCTGACAGTCTAGTGATATACATTACCAAGTTGATATTTCTTAACACTTAAAGAGACTAGTATATCAATTAGTTTAATTTGTTAAATTTGTTTCAATTATTACTGCAAGATTGTTTTACTAGATCAGTCTATCTCCTGTTATTAAAATTCTCCTTATCTTCCAGCAGTCGTGGCCTCTTCGGAATGGATTCATCAGCCCTGCCCCGCTGCCTCGTATCCGCTGCAATCCGCCCCACGGACCTCTCCATTCTGTCGATCATGGTTGACGTCTTTGACAGGGTCCGCTCCACGTCCCTCATGGCCCTGGTATTCCTGTCTATGGCATCCGAAAGTTTGGCGAATCCAGCCTCGAGTACAGATGTGATGCCGTTGATAAGCAGTGTGGCATTCACTTCAAATGGCATTGGTGTGTCAGTCTGCGCACTGCTTTCCTTGGAACTTGATTTTCTGGCTGGAGCTTCCTTTTCAGGGGTCAGTGGCAGAATCATATTGTCGTCGAGAAACAGTGTGTCTGCTAAGTCAAAGACCGGTGTTGTTTGCCTGTGCACTGGTTTACAAGGTGGTGTATGCAGGTTTTCTCGCAGGGGTGTGGTGTTACGTGTGTAGATGTTATTGCTGGGTGGAGGTGTGATGGTAGTGGTTCTCACTGAATTGACGCTACTGGCTGGCGAGAATGTAGCTGGAGCCTCATGACTGTTAGATCTGTTGGATGCTGAATTGTGTTTGAAATTTAGTGTTGCATTGTGTTTGGTTCTGTTCTCAGTCGTTTAGAAGCTTTTATCAACCAGTTAGGTCTCTGATTTCCTTCGTACTTCTTGATCTTGTCGTGATGGGCCATCCGGAAATCACCTTTGCCATTAAGCTGTATCTTATAGGTAATTGGTGACGTTTTACCCATGACCAAATATGGCCCATCAAATGCCTTTTCCAGCTTTTGTGTAACACCGACCTTTCTTGATTCATGCAGGAGCCATACGGCATCCCCAATGCTGTATGTGGAAAATGATGACTTAACGTCATATGCCTCTTTGCTTCGTTTCGCACATGCTTTCATATGTTTATGTGCAACTTCATGTGCCTTTTGCATGCATGACTTGATGATACCGACATGCTTTGCCTCTGATACAGGATCTTTGTTCTGTCTATGACCATAAACTAGATCTGCGGGGACCCTAATCTCCCGTCCAAGACACATTAAATTTGGTGTAAGACCGGTGGCTTCATGCGGCGTGGACCTGTAGGCCCCTGCCAGACATCCCAGGTACAAGTCCCATTCGTCTTGGTCGACCAGGTAAGCTTTTATCATTTTCACCAAAGTTCTATTGAAGCGCTCGGCCTGTCCATTACCTTTTGGGTTCCTTGGTGTGGTGCGAGTCTTTCTTATCTCAAATAATTTGCATAAAGCTTGAAAAATGCTGCTTTCGAATGGTGACCCCATATCTGTGTGGATTGACAATGGTGCGCCCCATCTAGCGATGAATTCATTTGCAATCTTCATTGCACATTCGTCGGCATTTTGGGTTGGGACTGCAACTACTTCAATATACTTTGTGAAGTGGTCAGTCCCCACCATGATGTACCTATTACCCCTCTCTGTCATTGGTAATGGTCCTAAAAAGTCAATGGCTAGGGTGTCCCAAGGTGCACCACTAAGTAAATGGCCCATAGGAGCCCTAGGTGCCTTTTGTGGCCTTTTGTCGCATGCGCAGGTATCACAAGCCTTTACGTATAGTTTTACGTCTTCCTTTAAATTGAACCAGAAAAACTGGCGTAAAATCTTTTGCCTGGTCTTCTTGATCCCTAAATGGCCTGACATTATGTTATTATGTGCCATGTGTATTACTTCGTCTTTCAAATCGGCTGGCGCGATGATCTGCACATACTCCCCTGTGCCGTTTTCTTTCTTTAATTGTTTACATAAAACCCCATCTTCTGTGCAAAGCTGTTCCCAGAGGGCCCAGTAATATCTTGCTGCCACGCTTTTACAGGCCATTTCGTCTGGGATCGGCTTTTCTCCCTTTATCTTGGCTTGTTTTATCATTTGAATGTCGGGGTCTGCATCTTGTTTTTCAGACAATTCTTCTGCGGTGAGCTTTTGGAACCAGGGTTGAACTGTACTTCTTGTTTCAACAGCTCTCAATTTTTCAGTTTCTATTTCAGCGTGAGTGTTTTGGACGACATGAGCTGCTGACTTCATCAGTTCAGCCCTGCGTTGACACTTATTGCATGGTCCACAAGGCAATGGTTCGCTTGTGTCGAGTTGGTCGCATTCGCAGTCCCTAGGTGCTTCACATCTTGACAGGGCATCACAATGAGGCTGGCGTTTACCGGGTCGGTACTCTATTGCGAAATGGTATGCTGCTAAAATTTCAATCCACCTTGCTATTTTACCATTAGGTTCCTTCATGCTGAACAGCCACACTAGTGCCTGATGGTCTGATCTGACTACGAATTGTCTACCCATCAGATATTGACGGAAGTACTGGATGAAGTAGACAACCGCGAGCAACTCTCTTTCGGTCACGCAGAAGTTTCGCTCGGCCTTGTTTAAGCCACGGCTGGCGTACGCTATTACGCGTTCCCTGCCGTCTTGTATCTGCGAGAGAACTGCACCGATACCTGTGCCTGAAGCATCAACATCAAGGTAAAACACACCACCACCATTGAGGGGGTAACCCATGACCTGTGGACTTGTTAACTGACCTTTTAAAAGTTCAAAGGCCTCTTCACAGTTATCAGTCCATACAAAGAGAGAATCTTTACGGGTCATATCAGTTAACGGTTTTGCAATCTTGGCGAAGTCCTTCACGAATCGACGATAATATGATGCTGTGGCTACAAATTGTTTTACCTGTTTCTGATTTATTGGTTGTGGCCACGATAGTATTTTAGAGGTATTCACGGGGTTAGGTTTTATGCCATCTTTGGAAACAACATGTCCTAGGAAGACGACTTCAGTCTTTAATAAGTGACACTTGTCAGGGCTTAGCTTTAAACCGGCATCCATAATTCGATGAAGGACCTCATCAACTCTCGCAATGTTTTGTTCGAGGGTAGCACCGAAGACAATAATGTCGTCGACATAGATTAAACATGTTTGCCATTGCAGGCCCTGCAGAACCAGCTCCATTGTTCGCTGGAAAGTGCTGCCACTGTTGTTAAGTCCAAAAGGCATACGTGTCATCTCGTAGAGCCCATACTTGCAGGTGAATGCTGTCTTCGGAATATCCTCCCTCTTCACGGGTATCTGGAAGTACCCGCTTGTCAAGTCAAAGCTGCTGAAATAAGCTGAGCCTGCTACCGCATCCAGACAGTCTTGAGTCCTTGGCAAAGGAAACCCATCAGGCTTGACTACTGCATTCAGTTTTCTGTAGTCCACGCAGGGTCGAACAGCACCAGATTTTTTTCTTACGAAAACTATAGGGCTGGCCCAGGGTGATGTGCTTTTCTGTATGACTCCCTTTTTCAAAAGATCATCTATTGCAGATTTCTCTTCTTCGGCGAACTCGAGAGGTACGCGCCGTGGCCTTTGCTTAATCGGCTTAGCATCTCCTGTGTCTATTTGGTGTTCTGCCAGACTGGTAAGCCCTACGTCCCATTCATTCTTTGAGAACGCCTCACTAAATTTGCATAACAAAGCCGCTACGGTACGCTGTTCTTCGTCGTTCTTGCCATCAACTGACTTTTCGTATAAGTTTTTAAGATGATCGGGTACCGGTTGGTCCATGAACTCACTTAATCTTGCAGATGTTAAAACATTGCTAGTTGTGTTAATTTTCCTCAGCTTGTCGTGCTTGTGTTTTACTTCTATGCATTCTTTTTCAGCGATGACACTGACAACCCTCTCGATCGGCTCTGCTCTCCCAACGTCAGCATCTTGCTTCAGCGTGACCTCAACATCCGTTGGGTTCAAGACTCTGACCTTGCACGTTGACAGCTTGTTGACATCAACAAGCGTCGAGGCCATGACCAGCTGGTACTTGTCTTTGAAGGTATCACTAGGCTCTACTACATAATCTGCTGTCTCTAAATTATCATCAGACTCTTCTCTTTCTACGTAGACGTCCACTAGTGCTTCTGTTAACCCTGGGATCTTTACATCATCAGCTACTGTCACTCTCCGGGAGCACTTCTCTCTACCAATCTGGAAAATGGGGATCTGTTTGCCATCCAACAAAATCTTGTTTTCACTTAACATGATGTCAGCTGGTCCTTGACCGCTGCCCATCAATACATCGTATACGAGCAAAGCCTCGTCCTCGATATCGTCTACGATAACCTCCTTAATAAATTTGTGTGGCCCCAATGACAATTCAAATTCACCTTTTCCGACCTCAGGTACATGCGCTCCCCCTGCACCTACTAAACATGCAGACCTTACTAACTTAGGTTGCATTTTACTAGGTATTTTATCATATGCTCTCCTGGAGATGACAGTTCGGGATGCCCCAGTATCAGCTGTAAAAACCAATGGCATTCCATTTACAGCCCCATGGACGTATACACCATCTGCAAGAGATCGTTTTACTTTTCGCAAAGACTCTGCTAAAGAACACTGGTCATTTGCTGTCTCCACATTCTGGCCGCCTTCTATATGTACCTGGACCTCCCTTTGGCCGCAAGGGCTGGTCCCCTGTAGTTTAAAGGTTTCTCATCACTGGCTTGTTTTGGACTAGCTTCTTGTTCTATTTTGTTGTTTTCCTTCTTCTCTGGACATTCGCGTGCGAAATGCCCGAGTTTATGACAACTGAAACATTCAACATCTGTCTTCTTCTTTAACTGACGACTTTCGCCGTATGTTGCTTGTTTATTCTTTAACTTGTCAAGGCGTTTCAATATTTCAGTCAAGAGCTTAGATTGATCACCTGGCTTATTTGCATTTCTGGTGTATCTGTTGTCATTTTTATTATCTCCGCCGTTTGGTTTGCTTTGTGTTCCAGGTAGTCCTCTGGTGTTTGAACGTCGCTCGAAGTTCTCATCTTCTCGTACGGTCCGAGCAAACTTTCTACGACGTTCTAGGTCTTGCGATTTGCGAACTTCGTTGAACGTGACTGCATAGTACACCGCTTCATCAAGAGTTGTTGGTTCTTTGTGGAACTCGATTTCAAACCGTACTTCCTCATCACGCAGACCGTCCAAGAATCTTCGCACCAGGTCTTCATCTCTGGTCTTCTTGTCTCTATGCGAATGTGCCTTGTCGTATAACTCTCTCAAGTTTGCGGCATAATCTTCGACTGATTCGCCTTGTCGTTGGTACCGGTGCACAAACTTTGAAGCATACAATTTAGCTGTTTCGATGACCCTAAATCGACTGTTCAACTCGCGTACCAAAGCATGGTAATCATTCAACGTATCTGGGGGAAGTTGTGTGAATACAAAATGTGCTGCTTGACCTTCCAACCGAGGTAATATCTGGTCAATCCTCGTGTCCTCGTCCCATCCATAGTGCATAGCTATTGCGTCAAATCTGGAGATCCAGACTTGCCAATCTTCCTTTCCTGTAAAGGGAGATATCTTAACTTGGTCCGAATTTGACATTCTGTACCCACGTCTGCGATACTGGTCTGAAGTCAGCTGCGCTTGGTGATAGCGGCCATCTTGTGTATGTCCTTGGTCAAATTGGTTGTGACTGCTATTATTATGGGGCATCCACTGATTCTGATTCCGGTCTCTGAATGACCCCTCTGACCTTCCATAGAAAGGCGGTGCCATTGCCGACAGGTTAGAGTTGTGCTCCTTACTGGCATCACCTGCATTGCACTGATTTTGTATAACAGAATGGCTTTCAGGAGGCTGCACGTTCTATTGGTGGTCTACTGGTTGGACTTGTGTGCGTTCATTTTCTTTCATGCACTGCAGTTCTTTTACTAAGTCTTTAAGTATAAGTGTCAAGTTGTCTAATTTATCAGTGGTGGCTTGGTTTGATTTGTGCATTTCTTCTCTTGTCAAGAGTCGGTCATCGTCCCTTGATGCTTGCGATACGGTGTCGAACTCCGACTCAGTATGACAAAGTGATGTGTTCTTACTGTTGAGCTGAGTCTCCGCTTCGCTGTACCTCCTCTCCGCAACAGTTTTGAACATAACTTCGTGGTCACTATCATCCTCCATGGTTATTCTCCGGACAAGGTCCGTATCACTGGATCTGTTGAAGTAGTAGCAGATCCCACTTCTGACACCAAAAGATGTTGCGGGTCAGGCTGGCTGGCTTTCGCGGTGACTCCTGTGAGGTTCAGTGTTGGTTATTCTGGGATGTTACCGAGGTTGCTGCTGATGCTACTGGTGTATCTTCTAGCAATGCTGCTGCTGCTGTTCCCAGTAATGCCGCCGTCGCTCCTTATACTGTAGCTGTTGGCACAGCTGCTCTGATGATGATCGGGCTGCTAACGCTGCTGCTGCTAGTGCCTTTGTTGCTGCTGCTGATGATGATGTTGTTTCTACAATGCTACTACTGGTGCCTTTGCTGCTGCCACTGCTACGGCTAGTGCTTTTGCTGCTGATAATGATGACTTTGCTGCTAACACTTCTAGTGTTGATGCTGGTTATTATGTTTGTGTCGCTCTTGTTGTTGTTACTTTGCTGTTAAATTGATGTTGTGAATGGTTGCGAGCGATTGCTGTTGTTAATGACTCCAACTTATAGGGTTAAAATAAAGAAGAGTCAGAATATAACGTTCTACAAGTTTATTTGGGCCTTAGTAGAGTATGTTATTCAGCAAATAATGTACGATGCTATAATGCCAAATCTTAGCACAATGTAACCTACTACTCGAACAGATGAAAGTATTACAATTGTCGAAAAGTGGTTAATTCTGCAAAAAGGCTAGTATATTCTGATTAATTTGTATTTAGAAAATTATTTATCGTATGCAAGATATCAAATTCTTAATAGGTTAAGATATGACGCGCACCTAAGTACTGAACTTCGAAAATACCCAAGTTCTAAGTGTCAGCAAAAATGGACAAACGAGATGGAGTTTGCCTTAAGAAAATTTGTCGGAGTCCTCGCACGAACGCGTGCAGGCTATTTATACTAGGACAGAGCGCAACATGTTGCATTGTGGCATGCAACAGGTTGCGTTGCGGCATGCAACATGTTGCATTGTGGCATGCAACACGTCGCACGCCACACAGGTGCATGCAGCACTTTTTGTTGCATGACGCAGCATATTGTGGCAGCTAGGTGCGCGTCAAGTACAACGGCTGTTACCAAAGATAACACTCAGTTATGTTTATAAAACTCACTTAGACGTACAATAAAGTACATTTTAAATCTAAAACACACCTGAAATCTGGTTTTGGATACTCTACTTTGATTAAACATCTTTTCGTTATTTAGAAATGTCAACCGGATTTAAACAAACCAGTTTCTATGTAACGACAAAATGGCTGACTAGAGAAAATTGAAAGAACGCTGTGAAAGTATTAACTCAACAAACATACACACAAATCATTTCAGACGTAAACTACCTAGCCGTTTTGTGGATAAACATACACTCTATCGAAATAAACTGACAAATGGTAAGAATTGTATCTAAGAAAAGAATCAAGCGTATGAATAAAATGGGCTTCGCAGAAAATGGTGACAAAGCATTGGATCATTTACGTTTAATACAACAAATAGATGAATTACTGGCGAAACATATGCATTAAGTAGATCGTTTCGTTGATATATTGAGAAACGACTGCATAATCCTTGTGGTACAGCCAGTGTCTATACGAAAGTAAGTATTAACACTTCAGACTATCAAAGGACAAGTTTAAAAGGTAAGTGATTTAGTATTTACAATGAAATTTCATCCAACTCATGTTGACTCTCAACAGTATGCCCCCCGACTTGCAGCCAAGTTGTGAATATGTGCAATTGTTAAGATTTTTTTTTTAAATGCAAGCCCAAGCGAGGTCTTGATATATGGTATCTATGTATGAAGTTTGATTAAAATATCTCGATGCGTTCTCAAGTTATTCTATTTTTAGTAATGGTGACCTTGACCCCACCCACCCCATATAAAATCCCAGAGAGGTCTCAATATAAGGTATCTATGTATGAAGTTTCATAAAAAGATCTCGATGCGTTCTCAAGTTATTGAGCAGAAACCATTTTTACAATTTTTAGCAATGGTGACCTTGACCCCACCCACCCCATATGCAATCCCAAGCGAGGTCTCGATATAAGGTATATATGCATGAGGTTTCATTACAACATCTCGATGCGTTCTCAAGTTATTGTGCTGAAACCGTTTTTCTATTTTTAGTAACGGTGACCTTGACCTTGACCCCACGAACCCCATATGCAATCCCAAGCGAGGTCTGAATATAAGGTATCTATGTACGAACTTTCATTTAAATATCTTGATGCGTTCTGAAGTTATTAAGCGGAGACCATTTTTCTATTTTTAGTAATGGTGACCTTGACCCCACCAACCCCATATGCAATCCCAAGCGAGGTCTTGATGTAAGGTATCTATGTATAAAGTTTCATTAAAATATCTCAATGCGTTCTCAAGATATTGAGGGGAAAGCGTTTTTCTATTTTTAGCAACTGTGACCTTGACCTTTACCTGTTGACCTCAAAATGTATAGGGTTCTTCCTTTCCTCCCAAGTAACCAGCGTACCAACTTTCAGATTGTAGGTCAAAGCGTTCTCAAGATATCGTGCGCAAACGAAACGGTCTACGGACAGACCGACCGACCAACGGACGGACAGGTGCAAGGCAAGATACCCCCACTTCTTCGAAGGGGGGATTAATAAGCATGCAAAACTGTTATTTTTCTTGCCAATGAAATAAGTAATACATATATTTCAGACCAAAATATTAGGAAATAACATGGCTCAAATTGCAAAATTACACTTTTATTTGTTTAAGATTAGTGCATATAAACTTCACTGCACATAATATTCCATCTGATAAAAGAGACACCAGGAGATAACTTGTAAATAAAAGGATTCCATGACAACAGCCCCTTGTGAGTAGAGTTCTATGCAGACATTTGATTCCTGACCTCTGAGAGGTTCCTTCTTTCCTTCTAGGAGGACAACAGCACCTTCCACAGTAGCAGATATGGGGAGAAGAACCAATTAATTAGCATCTTTATAAAAAGTACATTTAATTCAATTTAGAATTGATTACATAAATATATAGATTAATACTATTAAAAATAAATATTGGGCCTTTTAATGAACATTCCTGTTATATGAGTTCATACTTTTTTTTAATTTTCGTGAACTATGGTGAAAGGTAATAAAACAAGAGCACCGCCTACAAGTGCTGGACGCTCAACTTTCTTGTATTTGATAGTAGTGCAAGCTACATAACAATGAAGATCCTTGATAATTTTAGAGTCGATTAGAGTTTGAGTCTGGCAGCAAACTCTAGTAAATACGATGATTGATTTAAGTTTGCATAATATTGATAACATAATAATTATATTCCTTTTGGTTTATTCAGTATGGCGGTACAGTAATGATCGCTCTGTTTTAAAATATCTTTACAGTATCATAAAATAGCTCTTAGAAACGTTCTTAAGTATATTTACTATAACTTCAATAATAATCAGCTGTTAATAGAATAAATATATTGCTAGAACGTTAGAAAATAGTTAAGTGCGTTTTTAAATCGTAACTTCAATGGTATTCAGGATTTTACAATGTTTTAGTTGTTACTTTTAAGGTTTTCTATGTAGTGAACAGTGATGTTTGTTTTTAGCAACTGTTGCCAAAACTGAGCGGAGAACCTCCATATTTACCCTTTGGATGCTGCAGATTTAGCTGCAGCCAATGAGATTCTGCAGATTTAGCTGCAACCAATCAGAATCGTGCAGCATCCTGCAGCTTATAAGGAAGTAATGTGGCTATGCCTTAACAATAATAAAACTACAATTTCAATAAATTTAACAATCACTAAATATTACTTCTAAATCATAGAAGAAGTTAAACTTTACTGAAAACAACCAGTAGCTTTAAATATGCATTTATAACAGTACAATTTGAAATGCTGCATCATGACAACTTCAGTAATTCCTACGCAGCCAGCGTCTTAAATAGTTCCTAGTGAAACATTAAGGTTTAACAATAAACATGTACGAACAATATGCAATTTATAATAGAAATCATCTTATAATGTACAAAGAAAAGCTATTATAAACAATTTGACAAGTCTTTAACGAGAGAATGCATTTAATAACATTCCATCATATTCCTACACATGTAGTAAACAATGTACATTGCTGCAGCTATTTTGACAGTGCAGGAATTATGGTAATGTGCAAAATTGGATTATTCCTTCAACAATCAAAGTTTAACGGACTAAACAGGTGGTAAATACAAAGATTTAAATTCATTAAAGTTTGTAGAACAATATCCTGCTAAAACAATGCATTTTATAGACAAAGCAATTACAACAATAATATTGTGTACTAATATTCGGACGGGGTATGAATTCGGACAATGTTAATTGTAAGATAAGAATATGTACATTACAGTAGTCTGGCAATTTGTTAAAGAATTTGTTCATAACTTTGATGAAGTGTCTTAAATTTCAAGTAAATACCTCTCATATATATTGAGAAATTTGACCTAAAGCTAAAATTCTAAATTGAAAACGGGGCAAAAACTCCACCAAATTCTTGATATAGTTACATCATAATGTCTACAGAATGGGTTCATAACTGTGATAAAGTATTTTGAGTTTCATATCAATACCTCTTATAGTTATTGGGAAATTTGACCTTAAGCGAAGTTCGAAAAAGGGCATTTACTCAAACCGAATTCCTTGATAGAGTTACCTCCTCTTGTCTACAGAATAAATTCATCACTGTGATCAAGTACTTTTAGTTTAAAGTCAATATCTCATACAGGTAAAAAAGGGTAATAACAAAATCCTTGAAAGAGTTACCTCCTCATGTCCGCAGAATCTTGAGTTTCAATTTAATGTCCGATAGTTCTTGAGAAATGATATATTTAACCCCCAACAAGTCAAAATATTCTAAGTTGTAAGTCCAAACAAGGGCAGATAACTCTGGAAATACAATTCACAGGGTTACCTGCCTTGTTGTAATGAATTACCCTTTTGAAAGTGAACAAGTATTAAAAGTTTCAAATGGATAGTTTTTGGGAAATGGGCTGTGACAAAAAACTTAACCAAAAAACTTAACCCCAAAACTCAACCAAAAACCTTAACTAACGCAGACGCTGATGCAGACGACAGAGCGACGACAATAACTCAACTTTTTTTTCTTCGAAAAGTCGATCTAAAAATGTAGGATACCTTTTTAAACAACATAATTTTATGAATGAAAGTTATTTTTCAAACAAGAATATTAAAATTACATTTGAGCACAAAAGTTTTTTAATTAGTTTAACACATCACATACAACAGAAAAGAATAATGGGGCTACTGCCGAAAGTGAAACGGGCAATTGTCCACCCTTATAAAAAATGTGAAATACTGATCAATAACATTAAATGTTACTAGCTAGAAATGCAATGCTGTATGACAACTGGCAAACTCCATGCAATGTGCAAGCCAAACCGCCTTCAGAATTCAAACATTGTTGAGCAAACATAATTACCAACTAAACAGTGATTCAACAATAAATTTTGTGTCTCATTGTTTTCTTCGATAATGATCTCTCTACAACAGAAAAGTTCAAACAACTAAAAAAAAGTTTATCTTGGTTATTAAGTGTAATAAAATGAGAATCTTTCTGTTACAGCTACAGAATCTAACAACGAATTCTATGCAGTACCTAGTGTTTTACTAGAAGTATGTATCACATAATAAAACAGCAAGAAATACTTCAGTCTAGGGCGTCTATAGACAGGGACAGTTGAGAACTTACATCATCCTTCCACAGACTTGAACGCTCCGGTCTCGCGTCTTCCTGTATAGTACCTAACCTGTGAAGGAGAATGAAACAAAATGAGCGCGTCGTGGGAAAACCGGGTCTAATGCACATGCGTAAAGTGTTGTCCCAGATTGGCCTGTGCAGTCCGCACTGGCTTATCCGAGATGGCACTTTCTGCTTTTGTTTTTTTTCTGTTTCAAGGAAGTCTCTCTAAACATAAATCCACTGTAGGTGGAAAGTGCTGTCCTGGATTAACCTGCGCAGAATGCACAGGCCAATCCGGGACGACACTTTATGCACATATTTTAAGCCCGGTTTTTCCATGACGCGCCTCAAATAGCTCCCACAAGACATTTCCATCAAGAAAACAAGTTTGTAGGTTAAAAATAACTACACAATCGAATCAAAATTGAAGAAACCGTTAATTATAATGAGCTATATGCGTATACTTAAGCTAACTTGAGCTACGTTATGTCGTCTGAAATACCAGTATGGGAATCAGTTCTGTATCAGTTATGCCATGTTAGCGCTACCAGTAACCAAAATAGCCATAAACTTTCTAATTGGCTACTAAAATTTCTATTTGGCTACTAAAATGTTTGGACAATATTTAAACATGAAGCATATTTTCTGAAAATATTTCTATATAATTTGCAAAATCAAATCTTTGGGCTACTAGTTCAGACTTCTTAGCGCCATACATATATACAGTCCTAAAAGAGTTAAAATAAAGGATATATTAATACAAGATATGACCGCAATCTATTCATAAAACAAATACATACATAACTAGAATTGTCACAAGAGTGAAAAATATACCCCTACAATATGGCCTTGTCTCAAAACTATGGCATCCATTTGAAAGAAATGGACCCAAAGAGAATGCTTCATTTTATGATGTTACACCTATGTACTTAAAGCAGCAGTCCATGGAATCTAATTCAGTACATTGCAATTCGGCATTAGTCCTTATGAACGTTAATGGTGTTTATTCGTGTAAGCTGTTTCTTATTTATGAAAGGCATTTTATACTGTCGAAGTTCAACTTGAATTGTCACATGAGTGACGGATATACCCCCACAATATAACCTTGTCACATGAGTGACGGATATACCCCCAGAATATAACCTTGTCACATGAATGACGGATATACCTCCACAATATAACCTTGTCACATGAGTGACGGATATACCCCCACAATATAACCTTGTCACATGAGTGACGGATATACCCCCACAATATAACCTTGTCACATGAGTGACGGATATACACCCACAATATAGCCTTGTCACATGAGTGACGGATATACCCCCACAATATAACCTTGTCACATGAGTGACGGATATACCCCCACAATATTACCTTGTCACATGATATACCCCCACAATATAACCTTGTCACATGATATACCCCCACAATATAACCTTGATATACCCCCACAATATAACCTTGTCACATGATATACCCCGACAATAAAACCTTGTCACATAATATACCTCCACAATATAACCTTGTCACATGATATACCCCCACAATATAACCTTGTCACATGATATACCCCCACAATACAACCTCGTCACATGATATACCCCCACAATATAACCTTGTCACATGATATACCCCCACAATATAACCTTGTCACATGATATACCCCCAATATAACCTTGTCACATGATATACCCCCACAATATGACCTTGTCACATGATATACCCCAACAATATGACCTTGTCACATGATATACCCCCACAATATGACCTTGTCACATGATATATCCCCACAATATAACCTTGTCACATGATATACCCCTACAATATAACCTTGTCACATGATATACCCCCACAATATAACCTTGTCACATGATATACCCCACAATATAACCTTGTCACATGATATACCCCCACAATATAACCTTGTCACATGATATACCCCCACAATACAACCTTGTCACATGATATACCCCCACAATATAACCTTGTCACATGATATACCCCCACAATATAACCTTGTCACATGATATACCCCCAATATAACCTTGTCACATGATATACCCCCACAATATGACCTTGTCACATGATATACCCCCACAATATGACCTTGTCACATGATATACCCCCACAATATGACCTTGTCACATGATATATCCCCACAATATAACCTTGTCACATGATATACCCCCACAATATAACCTTGTCACATGATATACCCCCACAATATAACCTTGTCACATGATATACCCCACAATATAACCTTGTCACATGATATACCCCCACAATATAACCTTGTCGCATGATATACCCCCACAATATAACCTTGTCACATGATATACCCCCACAATATAACCTTGTCACATGATATTGTCCCACAATATAAACTTGTCACAAAACTATGGGTTATTGTCCTGAAACCGTGTTTTTAGGGAATTTAAGTCAAAAAAGGGGTCATAACTCAGTCAAAATTTAGTGGTTTGTAACAAAAGTAGAACTTGACCTGTATTTTATGATGCTACATATGTGTACCAAAATTTATTTGAATATGTAAAGCCTTTCTTGAGTTATCATCCAGAAACCAAAAACGGACAGACCGACTGTCCGACAGACCGACAAGCTCACTCCTATATACCCCCCCTAAACTTCGTTTGTGGGGGTATAAAAACACCTGGTATGAACGGAATATACAACAAAGTGCACGCTGATTTACTCCAGAGGCATCACCAGCTATCGCATACAGAAAATATACTTTAAAAAGTTACCAAAACATAATTATTGCAGCAATGTCAATGCGTTTTTTTTGTATTTTGATCGGTAAGATGTCCATTAGAAATGATTTCTGCAAAGTTTTATTTTCGTTAACATACTTTTGGACAGCTGCTTAAAAATATTTTAAATATGTGACGCCTTTTATAAGATATTGTCTGGAAAGTTCAACAGGGGCCATAACTCTGTTAACATTTAGTGGTTTGTAACAAAAGTCGAACTTGACCTGTCTTGTATTATGTTACACAAATGTACCTAAAATAATTTAAATATATGAAGCCTTTCATGAGTTATTGTCCAGAACCCATGTTTTTAGGGAATTTAAGTCAAAAGGGGGCATAACTCTGTCAACATTTAGTGGTGTTTAACCAAAGTCAAATGATGTTAAACCTGTGTATTAAAAATTATTAAAATCTCCAAGTTTTAAATCTTCATAAGTTATCATCCAGAAACAGTGTATTTGGAAAAATTTCAGTTCAATAGGGGTCATAACTCTGTAAACATTTACTGGTATGTAATCAAAGTCGAACTTGACCTGTATTGTATAATGTTACATCTATGTGCCTAACATAATTTAAATATGTGAAGCCTTTCATGAGTTATTGTCTGGAAATTAAAGTCAAAAAGGGGCCAAAACTCTTGTCAACATTTATTGGTTTCTAGTTAAAGTTAAACTTGACCTGTATTTTATGATGTTACACCTTTGTACCAAAAATTATTGGATTATGTCAAGCCTTTCTTGAGTTATTGTCCAGAAACCATGTTTTTAGGGAATTTAAGTTGAAAAGAAGCCATAACTCTGTCAACATTTATTGATTTGTAACCAAAGTCCAACTTGACCTGTAATTAATGATGTTACACATGTGTACGAACAATTAGTTGAATATGTCAAGCCTTTCTTGAGTTATCGTTTGAAAACCATGAACATCAACAGACGGACCGACCTACTAACCAACTCACTCCTATATAACCCCCCCACCACCACCCTAAACTTTGTTTGTGGGGGTATAATAAGTTTGTCAAAAAAGACATACTGTCAAGCCATTGCATAGTTCCAAACAATTACAAGGATGACTTTTGTGGCCGTTTCTGTGTACTTTTGGGAATTTATACAATGTGCATTTGTTTCTATGTTCTGTCAAGAATTCGTACACTTAAAAGACTGTGAAATCCTCACATCTTATGAATGTTTCTAAGTACTGATGAGATTTTGTACACTATGTGACTGTGGGGAAATAACTGTTTCTGAGTAAGTTTCATATTGGAAATCATTCACTTTTTGGACTGTTTTTAATGAGTACAAACTGGAAATCTTACACTTTGTGAATTAGTTCTATCGGGAAATGTATTTGGTCACCCCTTTTTTAGGTCACAGTTGAAGGTAGAAACAGGATAAAGTGGAGACATCTTACCCTTTGCGACTATTCCTGAGCGAGTAGAGACTGCTGTTGGGGTCATTCTCCTCCTCTATACACTTGCGTATGAAGGCAGCGACAGTCTCGTGTTGATACTCATCTGCCAGCGCAAGGGCAGAGCGACCCAGCTGGTCTGTGGCAGACAGGTTAGCGCGGTTGGCTATCAACCATTTGACACACTCCAGATGGCCACTGAGGAAGAATAAGTAATATTGACACATCTGACACACTCCAAATGACCACTGTGGAGTAATAAATAATATTGACACATTTGATACACTTAAGATGTTCACATGGCTTTATAATTGACACAAACGCAGGTGACACAAGATGACCACTGTGGAGTAATGAATAATAATTTTGACACAATTGACACTATCAAGTTACAATATTGACAGTTGACACACTCAAGATGGCCAATGCTGAGTCAAAAATAATATTGACACACTCAACATTGCTACTGTGGAGGAATAAATGATATCGAGGATATTTGTTTACTGCAGTGTAAGATCGTATTTTATTACATTAGTGGTCATAGAAACAATATTTTCACGAGTGGCGCAGCCACGAGTGGAATATCTAGTTTCTATAACCACTCATGAAATAAAATACGACCTTACACTGTATAAAATGAATTTTCTTTTTATTTCATGCTTTTGAACGATAAATTTAAAAAATGCGCGAGATATGCTGAAGCGTCACAAGTTTTGTGTATTATGAAGTCATAAATATGACGTTATTACGATTCCAAAATTGTCGATCACTCTTGTGGTAGGAAAATAGTGCCACTCTTACTGCGTCGTTGTCGCTTCATTATATTTGTATTGATTTTTATTATTATCCGCTGTTGAAAAAGGCTGATGTTTACACTGACGATTAGGGTATTCACATACTTTAAAAAAATAAACATCAAAACAAAATTAAAAGTAGTTCCATATAACCAAGAGTGAAATGATCAAACGTTATCATTTCACTCAACCTAGAGTGAAATGATCGGGTTATCATTCACTGGTATTCTCCACTCATTCGCCACATAGCATGAAATAAATTTAGGCACTTGAAACAACATTCTTTAACATTTGGTTTATATACTCAACCAAAAAAGAAACCTGACACTTTATATTTTGTCATAACTTATTGTTTTGTGGATTGAATTTTAACCAATTTATAAAAAAGAAGAATTAATCAATACATACCTGAGAAAAATTAAAATACTCGTAAGTTTTCTGAAAACTTATAGTTTAGTATTTAACTATACCGTAGTTTGCGGTATCTTGGTCCGCTTCCCATAAATCTATAAACTATATTGTCAGGTTTCCTTTGATGCTGAGTATATATTACAACTTCTTCATCATTTAGCAGCCCCATGTTTCTGTTGCATACTTACTTCATGGCGGCCACATGCAGAGGCGTCTGTTTGTCCACAGACCGACACGTCAATAAGGCCCCCATTGCAACCAACACCTGGAAATACACAAGTTCAGATCTGTCAACCACTCACACAAATCATTTTCAACTGAACTTTAATCTGTCATACAAACATAATTTTTAAGATTGAAGCTCTGCATTGATTATACTTAATTGTAGTATAATACTGGGAAAAACCAAGTTCTGTATACTTAATTGTAGTATAATACCGGGAAAAACCAAGTTCTGTATACTTAATTGCAGTATAATACCGGGAAAAACCAAGTTCTGTATACTTAATTGTAGTATAATACCGGGAAAAACCAAGTTCTGTATACTTAATTGTAGTATAATACCGGGAAAAACCAAGTTCTTTATTTAAATGGTGGAAAATTAACAAAAAACGCATGGTGTTTTACTTAGAAGCAATACACCAACAGAAAAATTATTTAAGCGTATTAAATTATAAAATTTCAAGGAATAATATTTAAATAATCCATTAACAGATACAAAAATATGACACCCAGCATGAACAAAGAATGTAATACACAGCAACAGTAACACAGGTTTTCAACCCTTTGTACTGAAGCCATCGACAAGTTGATTCAGGAACTTTAACAGCTAGCATAAAGTTAGAGCCAACCACACTTACAACCATGCAGTTGAGATGGCCATTCATCGCGGCCAGGTGTATGGCAGTGTACCCCGTCTGGGTCTCCATGTCTAGATCCACGCCCAGCGCTGTAAGCCACTTCACGATGTCCAGCCGACCATGTTGGGAGGCTATGTGCAGGGGAGTTAACCCTGTCTCATCTTTTGATCTGAACAGTGCAATATAAAAAGAGTGATTTCTGACACTTCTGTCTAAAAATTTAATACATAAATAGATCACTGCAAACCAAACAAGTCTAGGGACCATATCCACAAAACTCCTGAGGAAAATCTTAACTTATGTTATATTTAAGTGAAAAAAATAACTCAAAACTTTCCTTGTAGAAATCAATATTTTATAAATATTTGATATAAGATAAGACACAAATGTTGATTCTATACCAAATTAAATCCATTTACGACCATTTCAACTAGAAATAACCCACACACAGACTTAAGGAAGTTTATGATTTTAAGAAATTTTGTTTTCAGTTTTCACTAAGAAGCTTTTTGGATATGGGCCTGTATCGCTTTCACAATCTAAGATTTTAAACCCAAAGTTAAAAGAACAAAACAACAACAACAAGCCATGATATTTTACGATACAAGAAATGTGGAATGTCATGGGAAAAGCGGGCTTAATGCATGTGCGTAGTGTCATCCCGGATTAGACTGTACAGTCCGCACATACTAATGCGGGACGATACTTTCCGCTTTTATTGTATTTTCTGTTTCAATGAGGTCTCTTCTAAACATAAATCCACTGTAGGCGGAAAGTGCCATTCCGGATTAGCCTCTGCGGACACTACGCACATGCATTAAGCCCATGCAATATAGACTTTAGGATAGCTATTTATGCCAAATAATGCACAAAGAAATGAGTTACACTTACTCTTTCATGTCTGGGAAGTGCTCAAACAGTTTCTGCATTCTGTCCAGGTCCCCAGACCGCGCTGCATCATGGATCGTTGGCCCCTGCAGGACCCGCTTCTTGGTGGCGTCCTCCAGCTTGTGTTGGTGCTTCTGTTCGGCGGAGGCCACCTCTAGACCTGCCTGTGGGTGGAAACATGGGTAGAGTTAAGGGCTGTACATCAAACAAAACCAAATTATATTTATATCTGTTGTAAAGTTTGAAAATTTAATGTAAACAGACCGTGAATTGTTCTTTTCAAAGGCTTTGGTATAATGGTTTTGTTTTTTATTTTATTTCTTTTTTAAAGGTTTAATATATGTTGTTGTTTTTTTAAATAATTACTGGTACTTACATGCCATGGCCATTTTAAGGAATTGCAAATGTATCGTACTGAGGTTCACAAATGTTACACACACTTTTTTTCATAACAACATGTGTTGTTGAATAATTTCCTGAAAGTCAAGTTAAAATCGCCTATTAATACAAACAAGAAAATGAGCAAACAGTAAACATAAATGCTTCAGATCATACATTTCCATCTACACCATGTGCACACCTTGTATCCAGAGAGATATTCCTCAGGGTCGGCTGTCTCATCTTTTGAGTTTCGGAATGTGAAGGTAGGCCCAGACACCTTGCTGTCAAAGAAATCATCTTTCTCTGCCTTTCGGGGTGGGGAAACTTCTCTCCGGGGTGGCTTGGCGGGAGATTTTGTGGGAGTTCTGCGACCTTAAAACCAAATACATTTATGTTATTCAATAATTTATAACCAATTTAGCCATCTAGTACTTTAAAGTGAACCTGTTAAACCAATTAGGTGCAAAGTGTGGAAAATGTTTTATTAGCCTTGTCCACTACATAAAATTAATATAAGACGCGTTGTGGGAAAACGGGGCTTAATGCATGTAAGTAAAGTGTAGTCCCAGATTAGCCTGTGCAGTCAGCAAAGGCTAGTCCGGGAAGGCACTTTCCGCCTAAGTGGATTTATGTTTAGAAGAGACTTCCTTGAAACAGAAAATACCGTAAAAGCGGAAAGTGCTGTCCTGGATTAGCCTGTACTGACTGCAAAGGCTTATACGGGACTACACTTAACGCACATGCATTAAGCCCGGTTTTCCCACGATGCGCCTCATATACATTCTGTGTCCAATTACCAAGGATGGTGCATTACAACAAACCTATCCATCAAGCACTTTATATTAAACCAGATTATACACAGACCAATTAGAGAATTTAAAGATGAATTGTATGTTACAAAGACTTAAACAAAATAAGACATGAATCTCTAAAACTAACTATTATGAGAAGTGAGAATAAGACATCAAACAAAGAATGGACTGATTCATCACACCATTGTTTTATATGCAGTAAATTGAAAAAAGGTTTTGCAGTCACTAATACATCAAGACTGCAAATGTGTAATAGATTTTAAGAAAACAAACAACAACACTATACTTGTATGCATTGATAATCTTTTTCAAAATGAAATACAGTATATATGGTAATTTTCATGTCATGTAAAGTTCGTGAAAATTACGAAAAAGGCATTTTCGCGTTTTTCAATTTTTTAGTTTTTTTTGTGTTTGCAAATTATTCAGAATGTCTTTTTACCATTATTCACACTTTAAATAATTCACAAACACAAAATGATTATGTTGATCACGTATTAAAATGTGTAAAAAAGCAAAATTACGAACACAAATAAGGTTTAAGTCTCTGTTTTTAAAAGGCTACCCAAATTACCACAAGTTTATAAAAGCGATTATACTCGATAATTAAGCATGCGCTAATCAATCTTCCTGGTGCGATAACATTAACTAATCTGTCTTCTCAACAACTCGCTTGATTATATTTGATTATGGTGTAAAACCAGTCAAGAACATGGCTGAGAACTTTCAGAGTGATAACATATGACTGTCAAGTGCCCTGTTTGTGTAACTATTTCTTCCCATAGCCAGTCTAACTATTTTGATTTTTGTCTGGAATATTTCACTAAATGTTAACCCCTAAATTGCCTGGTGAACTTTGCATGGTCTGGGATCTATAATAGGTGTTGACAGTGCTAAGCAGGCTTTGTTGATAGTGGCGTTCAAGGCAGAGTGCTGATGTCGCTTGGTAGGGCAGGACGTATATCGAAAACCCGAAGCGTGTTGAAGGATATGTTAAATCCCTAGGGGATTATTTAAATGCTTTACCATTGTGTAGTCCCAAGGGGACATTTGTGAAGGAAGTTTGATGGTGTGGTGCATCTGTGCAGGAGTAAAACGGAAAAGAGTATTGGGGTAAATATAAATCAACACTATTTTTGAATACATTAGTACTTATTTTTACTACGTATCAGTATACATGGTAACATGATCATTTGATTACTGGCATTTATGTTTGTCATTTATAATGTGCATGTTTAATTACCGTTGATACATTTATTGATGTAATTTGTTAGGATTTAGACAGTGATACATTTCATTATTCTCAGCGACCGAAATAATGTTTTATATAGATGGTGAGCGTCATTGAAGGGGTCTGAGGTCGAGGTTGTAGATCGAAGGTCGAAAGTCAAAGGTTAAAGATCAATGTTTGACAGTCGAAAGTCAAAGGTCGTTACTCGTATGCCGTATGGGCAGGAGAACATATCCTTGGAAATGCAAGACAAGTGTCTAATATAGGAAATCTAAATGCTGATAGAAAAACAATGTGACTTAAAGGGTGCATACATATCTTCAAATCATATACCAAGAGATTCAATTGAGAGAATAAACGTGGCGCGTCGTAAGAAAACTGGTCTTAATGCATGTGCGTAAAGTGTCATCCCAGATTAGCCTGTGCAGTTCACACAGGCTAATCCAGGACAGCACTTTCCGCCTACAGTTAATTTATGTTTAGAAGAGACTTCCTTGAAACGGAAAATACCACAAAAGTGGAAAGTGCCGTCCTGGATTAGCCTGTGCAGACTGCACAGGCTAATCCGGGACGACACTTTACGCACATGCATTATGACCGGCTTTCTGATGCACCACAAATAAAGTGTGAAAATAGCAAAACCCCGGCCGGACTAACAGTGTGACATTTTATGAAGTGTTATATCAATGTTTTATATTTAAAGCATACATGTGGTTTAATTATATGTAATGCATGTACTTATGTGTAATCCTTGCTGATATAACTTAGATTTTTAGTAAACATCTTTAACATTTATATTTGTGTTATTACTACAACATTTTCAGAGACAGGGACTCGAATCCAAATTGTCACTTCGTGACCATGACAGTTTGCATCGAAAACTGTCACTAATTATAAGCAATTTAAATTTTCGGGTTTCAATTATGACCGCGAATATAGCAAAAATGTTATGACCGCAAAAATTGCTGGTTATATGGTACATTTAGAACTGAATCTATGCATGCCTGGCCACAGTTTTTCCTGACAGTGAAAACTATCAAAGACACAATTAAAATAACAGTAATGGAAACATGCAAATAATACCATTAATGATGTCTGAATTTAACAAACACACTTAAACAGCATGAATTCTAGAGTTATATGTGCGACAATCTTTTATCCCATCATCACGCCACTATTGACGAAATAACATCCCGTGAGATAAACTAAGCTTTATTGCAAAACTTTGCAGCAAACATGTGACGTTAATTTCAGTTTTGCATAGTATTTTGTGTTTTATTTCGTAAATTTTCAAAATAAAGACAGAAAATGATGGGATAAATAGAATACTAGGTAAGTGTTAAGTGTTGAATAAAGACAAGTTTATTTGCTTGGCACAAAAATGTGAACAACTCGCCAAGGCTGGTGGTTCAGGTTTTCTAAACCGTGCTAAATAAACTTACCTTTATTCAACACTAACCTAGTATTCTCTATTATGCTTGACGTCTTATTCTAGCTTCACATAATAGAGTGAATTACCTCGACTGGACGTGGACGATGACGAACCAGAGCTGCTGGAGTACGAAGTTGTAGACTCGTCATCACTCTGTCTCTCTCCGCGACTGCCTTTCACCGACTCTTGACTCCGCTTGTCATTCTTTGACGCTTTACTTTCTGATGAGTTCTCATCCTTCTTTCTGTCCCGACCAGCCAGCGGGTACGACCTGTCACTTGCTTCTTTAAATGCTGAAAGCATATTTATAAACAAAGACAGTAAATATAGATAGTAAACGGAGATGTTAACATAGATAGTAAATTTAGATGTACAAATAGAAAATAAATATAAATGTGAATACAGTAAACAGCCTGGTGATTTTTATGAAATTCTATTTTAATAACTGTCTTATACCATTTCAGGATAAAAATGTGGCGCGTCATGAGAAAACCGGTCTTAATGCATGTGCATAAAAGTGGAAAGTGTACGGCACTTTCCACTTTTAATGGTATTTTCTGTTTCAAGGAGGTCTCTTCTAAACATAAATCCACTGTAGGCGGAAAGTGCCGTCCCGGATTAGCCTGTGCAGACTGCACAGGCTAATCCGGGAAGACATTTTCCGCACATGCATTAAGTCCGGTTTTCCCACGACATGCATTAAATGTATGTGTACTGGACGAAACTCCGAGACTGGTTTGCTTTGAATAGGTGTTAACAGATAAATAGTAAACACTAGTTACTTACCTGATTCAGGAATACAAGTTTAATTAATAAAGGCTGTCTTTAATTCTAAATTTCTTAGATGAAGATTCTCAAAGTGTCAATGTTTTGGACAAATGCAGAAAATAAAACCAAACCATATCAACTAACTAGCTTAGATTTGACGCTTGTATCATGTATATCATGCCAGGTAGAGAGGAGATTGTTACCTTCGACAAATGCCCTCTCTCCATCCAGTGTGAACTCCTTGTATGTCTTTCTGTCTCCATCCCGACCAGACAGCCACGTATTACACGGGAAATCATAAATGCGCTTCTCGTGCATATCTGATACAGACACACTATCCAGGTACCAGGCATAACCTGGCGATGTACAGAATATAACAATGTAATTATGGAAGCAAAGAATTAATGTATGAAACAATATTAAAACAAGAAAATTGGAAATTACATGAAAACCACATTCTTCAAATGTAATTTATTGAGCGGAAACAGTTTTTCTATTTTTAGTAACAGTGACCTTGTCCCCACTCACCCCATATGCAATCCCAAGTGAGACCCCCAAGCAAGGTCTCACTATAAGGTATCTATGTATGACGTTTCATCACAATAGATCAATTCATTCTCAAGTTAGAATGCGGAAACCAAAAGTTCACGACGCCACCCACAGCCTGCCCAACGACAAACCCCAATCTAATAAAATTTTGATAAATTGATACAATGGTCAATGTATTTAATGCAGTGAAATAAAAACCCTGCAGTTTTCAATAATTGTGACTCCCGATTGAGAAGCCTGAACATTTGTAATGTCCACAACTCAATACTTACTACTCCAACAATATTCTTTTAACTAGTAGACACAAACATTGTACTAAATAAAACCTAGTAAACTAAACAATGAGAAAACAAATAACACAAATGCATTCATAATAAAAGTATTGTGATCTTGATAGTTAAAATACAGAGAATAACTGCATAACTGCATACAAGGATATACTATAAAGAAGGTCTGTATTCAATAACACACTTCAGTCACTTACTGATTTCTGGTCGATCATGGCCAATTTTGATTTTACGTAATTTGCCAACATGGTGTGCAGGGAAAACAAATATATCCTCCTGTAAAATATATCAGTGAAATAATGGAAATATCTGAAGTAAGTATGATAAAAAATTTATACTCTGAATGATAGTCACTTTTTTATAAATTTTAACAAAAGAATAAAAACAGTGTTTGAACACAATCACAAAAAAATCACATACAAAAGTAACATTTTTTGTAAATTTCGACTTTTCCACTGAGTTTTTTTAATCACTATATATAACGAAGAATAAAGGAATTATGTTTTGATCTTTATAAGTCAACTTTATGATGCCATTTTAGGAGCATTTGTCATTTGTTTTGGGCTTATTAATAAACCATGCTAAATGCATGTGCGTAAAGTGTCGTCCCGGATTAGCCTGTGCAGTCTGCACAGGCTAATCCAGGACAGCATTTTCCGCCTACAGTGGATTTATGTTTAGAAGAGACCTCCCTGAAACAGAACATACCATAAAAGCAGAAAGTGTCGTCCTGGATTAGCCTGCACTCACTGCACAGGCTAATCCGGGATGACGATTTACGCACATACATTAAGCCCGGTTTTCCCACTACACGCCTCAAATCGTCTTTCATCTGTAGGTGGCAGACATGTTCAATCCTATTCAGGTCTGTTTTGATTCCGTCAGAAATAAACTATGGAGGTCTGGGGATGCGTGAATACAAAAGCATATATACAGAAAATGTAGCAATATGTACCAGTAACTTTAAATGGTTGATTACACAGCCACTGACATGTACCAGTAACTTTAAATGGTTGATTACACAGCCACTGACATGTACCAGTAACTTTAAATGGTTGATTACACAGCCACTAACCTTTCCCCTCTGGAACTTAACCTTGTTCCTGGACGACTTCCCAAGCATGATCTCCTTGGTGCGGCCCTTCTCTCCGTACAGTGTGACCCGGACATCTGCCTTTGTGGCGGCTCCCACCCGGTCACCCGTACGTACATACACCTGGTACTCGCCCCACGGCCCATCCTTCACCTCATCTTCCGTCTGAGAAATACATCACAAGCATAATATCACATATGGAGCTGATTTTGCTAATCATCATTAGTCAAGTGTTAATTAAATAAGCAGTTTTGCAAAGCAAACCCGAATTTGTAAATGATTAATTGAGAGCAAGAAAATGTTAAAAGCCCTCCGATAATTTGAGAATCTGAGTAAGCCCTGCTCTGTATTTACCAATGAAGGGCTTACGAGCATGAGGTAATTTAGACTGCTACAATGTCATCATTAATGATGTTATATAGAACTTTGTGAAAACCAAAATGAACACTTAACATGTCAATAATATCAATAAAGATGCTCACGTGATCATATTCTTCCAGAAGCTTTTTCTCAGTCTGGATTCCCACTTCGTCTGCTGTCTGCGATCCCTGATTCACCGCCACCTGGTGACTCATCGGTGTCTCCGGCACGTTTATCACAGTGGCGCGGGGCGGGGACGGAGGCGGGTCTCGGTGCCGGTACTTTGCTGACTTGGGGCGGGGCGAGGGCTTGGGCGTGTGAGGCTCCTCCTCACTCTCCTCTGGCTCCGCCTCCTTTTGCTTCTCCTCACGTCTCTGAGCCCTGCCAGTGGAGATTAACATAACGTCATACATGATGCTTTCTTAGTTAACATATTCAAAACACGAGTGTATACCCAGGGTTGATGGTAAAACATAAGTAAGTCATATGGTTTGACATTTCCCGTTTCAACCCATAATTGTACAATACAGTAAAATGTATTACCTGTATGTCATTTTTTATATGAAATACATGTATTTGGGTACTTTTCAGACAATGTATAAAAATAACAGGCTTCATATGTGGCACGTCGTGGGAAAACCGGACTTAGTGCATGTGCGTAAAGTGTCATCCCAGATTAGCCTGTGCAGTCCGCACATGCTAATCCGGGATGGCACTTTCCGCCTACAGTGAATTTATGTTTAGAAGAGACTTCATTGAAACAGAAAATACCACAAAAGCGGAAAGTGCCATCCCGGATTAGCCTGTGCAGACGGGGATGACACTTTATGCACATGCATTAAGTCCAGTTTTCCAAGGACGCGCCGCATATATATTATTGTCAAACATACTGTACCTTTCTCAACAAAAACACAATCTAAATAAGAAAAGCAAAATCACCAGATCTATATTGAAAATCTTGGTGAACCAAACCATGAATACATCAAATTAATAAAATTGATCCAATTTATTAAATACAATGGGAAAAAAGGCAGAAATGCAGAAATATTGATAAGTATGTAAAATATGCTAAACCACAAAGATAACAATACACAGTTTATTATGATGCAATATAATAAATGTATATATGTATGAATATGACACTTTTGAAATTGTTTTATGCAAAGCAGCATCAGTACATGAAATTGAGCCCATAGCTTAACAAAATTAATCCCAACCAAAAGCGAACACCCTCTCTGTATTTCATTCTACACGATCAAGCATGACCAGTACACCAATGATACCAGAACCAGAAACTGCAATGCTTTAACCACAATCTCCTGTTGAGTGTCCGGGAAATATGGAGGACATGGAAATGAAAAGGCAATTGCTTAGTTTGAAGAAAAGAACACATTGCAAGGGTTGAGCGTGAAACTATTGTATCTGATATAGAAATGAGGCGTGTCGTGGGAAACCCGGGCTTAATGCATGTGCGTAAAGTGTCGTCCCCGATTAGCCTGTGTAGTCCGCACAGTTGACATGTTTAGAAGAGATTTCATTGAAACAGAAAATACCATAAAAGCGGAAAGTGCCGTCCTGGATTAGCCTGTGTGGAATGCACTGGCTAATCCGGACGACACTTAACGCATATGCATTAAGCCCAGTTTTCCCATGACATGCCTCAAATGTTTAACAGATACAACAGTTTCACGCTCAACCCCAAAACTGATGTAAATGAATAATAGATACCAGAAGGAATGGTTCAATAAATGCATATTTGTGCATGCAGTACCTTTTCCCACAGAGATTTTCATCTAGAGGCCCAGTGCAGTACGATAGCCAAGACTCGGGGTAGTACCAGCCACGAGGCACACGTGCGTACTGACCATACCCGTCAACATTAAACTGACCACATGGCACAATTTGGTACCAGCCACGTGACCCACGTGTGTACTGACCATACTGGTCATCAATAAACTGACCATGTGAATCCATGCTATTACGGCCACGTGTCTCACGTGCAAACTGACCATGTGGATCAATATGGCTATACCAACGATACGGCTCATTGTCATAACTATGACTATTTGGTTCAACACTAAACTTGGCATAAGGTTCAAGGTAAGATGGTTCATATGGCAGGTACTGCCCCGAGTCAAGGTCAAGCTGCATTTCATGACTGCAAAATGAGGGCAGACTGTAGGATGCACATCGCAACTTCACTATTCATGCAACCATACAATGTGTTGAAACTGAATATCGCACATATCTGTAAATATTGATGTCTCATTTATTGCTGTTGTATTTCATGAAAGATGGACTGAAAAGCTCTATAATCTGCAGATTTTTTTTTCTGACAGTGTGTCTTTGTATTGGCAAAATATCAAACAGTAAGTTATTGCAAATATATGAAATATATGCATAGAAAATGCTTTAAAACAATTGGAAAGAAAGCACTGTCATTAAATCTGAGGTCACACTCGTGAAAAGAAAACAAATGCAACACTTACATAAGCCAGTCTGGGATGAAACTGTCATCATACGACTGAAATAGAGAGGAAAAGTCCGATTAGGATGGAAACCTACAAACAAGACGTACCGACCCGTCTTGCAGAAAACATCTTACAGTAGTGGTGGCACAAAGAACAGGTCAGTTGTTAAAAGGTCATCAATGCATGCATAACAGTTCTTTAAAAGGTTTAAAAGACTACCATAAAAAAAAAATGCATAATACTGCAAAAAAAAGAATTTTTTTTATGTTCTGTGATGGAACCCTATCATCAAAAGACAAATGGTAAATCAGTATAGCTACTTTTGACTTACACAAATATGCGCACTTAATTTGTACTGTGTATGTGACACAACAACTTTAACAATCTAAAGTTCTGCAGTAAAGTTAGAACTTGAAAAATATGTTCTGTTCAGCTTATGTTCTTTCCACAAGTTGTGGACATTAAAGTCATCATATTTATGTAGATATGTATCAACAGCAAGTAGTTGTGGACATTAAAGTCATCATATTTATGTAGATATGTATCAACAGCATGATTTTATTCTGCATTGCAAGTGTACATTTTATTTTAATTTTTTTTTTAACCAAAGCTCTCTGTGTGCTGAAAAACTGTGTCCTTTCACATATGGCCGCAGCCTTCTAAAGACCGTCACAGTAACAGGGTTATTATTATATTTTATGACTTGCAATTATTGCACATAACAGAGTGTGCTTAAAAAAAAATGTGTGAACAATATACACACATGTGAAGTGTGATTTTACAAAATAATGTATTTCTGTTTAAACTACTTATCAAAGATTATGTTGATGCAAAAAGCTTTACTTGGCAAACATCTGGTTGCTGTGATTAAATATTAATACCTAAATATCTAACACAGAAAGAAACAAGGTGAACATCAATAAAGTAACATGCAAATACAATGTTAGAAACAAAAATAACTGAAATAAAAATTAAAAGTTAAATACACAAAATAATTTGTGAACAATTTTGTGGAAGTAATAACATTATCTATACTTCAAGCTGATATATAGGTGAATGTACAGCAAAGGTGTCACACAGGGTAACTAAGTGTACAAGCAATCAGTTAATGAAGCACTGATATTTTGTGCTACTTCCTCTTCATATGAGAGGAAAAGTTAGATTTCTAACTAAAACTCCATACTAAACCTCTGCATTGTTAAAAAACATACATATAAGCATGTCGTGAGAAAACTGGGCTTAATGCACGTGCATAAAGTGTTGTCCTTTGCAGTCCACACAGGCTAATCCAGGACGACACTTTCCGCCTACATTGGATTTATGTTTAGAAGAAACTTCCATTGAAACAGCAAATATTATAACAACGGAAAGTGTCGTCCTGGATCAGCACAGGTACGACACTTTGCGCACGTGCATTAAGCACAGAGTCATAAGCAGTCTTCAACACGCAACAACAAGGCTGACTAAGGGAGATCAGTGACTACTACGGACACAAGAATGAATCAAGTACCCGGCGTGGTCTCTCGGAGGCTGGCCTAGCCTTCCCATCACCCTTCTCCTCCTGAAACGGTTTCCATAGCAACAAAGTCTATTGTCCATGTCATATAACATGGGTGCCACTGGAATTAATGCTTCAAAAAAGTTACAAAATGGACAATAATGCTTCAAGCTTTACAAACAAAGGCAGGCAGCGAAGATTGGTCAGGACGGTAAAGGAAGCATAGTGCCTACACACAATAATGTCATGGCTACGTGTACCCCAAAAGACGGATTGCTAACAATTTTAATACTTGCCTACTGAGTGCGAAATCTGTAATGTACTTTTGTGTCCTAAACATTTCGTACATGCATAGAGGTCCTGACTTTCACAATTACCTGTCTATCAAATTTTGTCAGTCCATTTACAATGTCTTTACTTGTAATTTGCAGAAAAAGCATTAAAGTTTCATACACAATATGATACTGTGCCTTCAAACAACTTAACAAAGAACCACCCAGGAAAGAAAATAATCCCGACTGGAAATCAGCGGAAAATACAATCTCAAATACAATTGAGGCGTGTCATGGGAAAACCGGGCTTAATGCACATGCGTAAAGCGTCGTCCCCAATCAGCCTGTGCAGTGCAAAAAGGCTGATCAAGGACGACACCTCCCGCCTTCAGAAGATTTATGTCTATACGAGACTTCCTTAAAAACAGAACATTCCATAAAAGCGTAAGGTGTCGTCCTGGATTAGACTTTTCAGACTGCACAGGCTGATCCAGGACAGCACTTAACACATGTGCATTAAGCCCGGTTTCCAACAACAGGCCTCAATTGTCTTTTTAATGAAACAAATGTGCGGACATAAACATTTCGTACATGCATAGAGGTCCTGACTTTCACAATTACCTGTCTATCAAATTTTGTCAGTCCATTTACAATGTCTTTACTTGTAATTTGCAGAAAAAGCATTAAAGTTTCATACACAATATGATACTGTGCCTTCAAACAACTTAACAAAGAACCACCCAGGAAAGAAAATAATCCCGACTGGAAATCAGCGGAAAATACAATCTCAACTACAATTGAGGCGTGTCATGGGAAAACCGGGCTTAATGCACATGCGTAAAGCGTCGTCCCCAATCAGCCTGTGCAGTGCAAAAAGGCTGATCAAGGACGACACCTCCCGCCTTCAGAAGATTTATGTCTATACGAGACTTCCTTAAAAACAGAACATTCCATAAAAGCGTAAGGTGTCGTCCTGGATTAGACTTTTCAGACTGCACAGGCTGATCCAGGACAACACTTAACACATGTGCATTAAGCCCGGTTTCCAACAACAGGCCTCAATTGTCTTTTTAATGAAACAAATGTGCGGACATAAACATGAAAGGCTCTCATTATCCTGTTAGAGGAGCACTCATGTTATCAGTAAGAGTTACGCACCTTGACTCGGACTTGTCGTCTGCCGTGGATATCCCAGGTGTACTTTGCAGTGGAGGGTCGCTTCTTCTTCTGAAAACAACCAATCAAACCATTCAATGTCCTGAATGCTCCCTAATGAAATTACAACTTTTATGATTAGAAGATGGCCCCATTGTTTGGCTGGTTAAATAGGCCACAATAACAAAACCAGTACAAAAATAGAAATTCTATGCTATGAAAATACGATGTACAACAATTTGTTGGATATTTTGACACATTTTAATCATTTGCACATAAGGTATTTCTCAATATTTGTTTTTATTTGAAACAGTTCAAATTTACTGAGGAAAAGTGTCTTTGAATAACAAATCTCACATACAAAATTGAATCCGAACAAAGCTAGGCATGTAATACAGAGTGAAATTACCGAACACACAAACCTTGATACAAACACCTCCTAGAGACAATTGCAAAAAAAACCATCTCTGATCAACCATGCAACCATATATTGCATAAAAAGAAACACTGCATAAATGCTAGCAATCTAAATGAAACTCCCTTACATGATGTGATACATAGAAATTCATGCTTTGACAAACTTATCCATACATAATGGCAATCTCTGAATATATTTTATCACATGCTATACCTTGTTTTCCATGTAATACAATTATTACGAATATTTTTATCTTACACATGTGTAAGATAACATTTTGAGCATTTTCATTGGCTACATATTTTTTGACTGATCAATGGCATAACGTTATTTTGGTGAAATGACGTCGTTAACATGAAATGAAGTCAATGCAGTAAACAACTTTTAGGATTTTTCGAAATGCTTTGGTAAAATTAGAAGTATTTTTTTCATTTAAAAGCATGTGATAAAAAAGATCTGACACTCGTTATTTGATATCATGTTTTATTAAACTCGTCCACAAAATTCGTTAGTAAGCTCGCCAAAGGCTTGCTTACTAACAAAATTCCTGAACTCGTTTAATACAATATGATATAAAATGACAACTCGTGTCAGATCCTATATGTCTGTAAAAACTAGCCAAACAAACCTAACAGACCAATCCAAAGATGAAATGTTAAGTGGGCTGACAGTGATTTTTTCAAAAGAACTTTAGTGTCTCAAATTTGATTTGGATATTTAGTTGTGAAAAGTGGGGTATGGTATCACTAAACAAAGCACATCAAAGATTACATTACATTGCAGGGGAGGGGAGGAGCAGTGATAATTATAGTCTCATTGAAAGTTATCAATTCCACCTTGTTCTAACAATGCCCATTTTAGCTGATGCACACACAACACAAATGAATTCTTTCTGGTTTTGTTTTTCTACTTTCTAGTTTAGCATCAGGGTTTATTTGATACATGCATTTATCCCGTCATCAAGCCTGCATTGATGAAATATTGTTTGTTTTTTTGGATTTTTCGCCGTATTCAACAGTATTTCAGTCATATAACGGCAGTCAGTTAACCTACTCACACTTTTCCTGGGTAAGCTGGTTTACCAGTACTAAGTGCACATACTTATGCCAGTAACTGACAACTGCCCTACTTGAATCAGAGGTAGGGGGAGAATGGCCGTAGAAATAATTTCATGACCAATCCCCACACAAGTTATGTGGCCGGGCTGGGAATCGAACCAGCGATCCTCGGATTTGTAGTCCAGTGCTCTACCAACTGAGCTAGCCGGCCCGGCTCATTGATGAAATAACACCCTTGGATAAACTTAGCTGTATTCGACCTTGTTGAATACAGCAAACACTCGCATTATAATGACGTCATGTTGTTTATTTTCATTGTTTATCGTGTTATTCAGTGATTTTCTTTCGTTTAGTTTCAAAATAAAGACAGAAAATGATGGGATAAATAGAATACCAGGTAAGTGTTGAATACAGATAAGTTTATTTGCTCACCAAGGCTCATAGTTTAGGTGTTCTAAGCCTCGCTAAATAAACTTATCTGTATTCAACACTAATCTAGTATTCTCTATATACATTACAAGAAAAATATCTTAAGACAGAAAAAAAATCACTTAAACGCCATCAACTCCAGAAATGCCTTAAAATAATGTATTAATACATATAACAAGCACATGAAATACATATTATCCCGAGTGATATAGCAGTATGCTCCAGGGCGTAGCTTCCTTTAGGCACTATAGGCACGTGCCTATACATTTTTTCCAGAGTTGGAAAATTTTAATATGCCAAAAAATGCATTAAAAATAAGAGGGGGAAAGGGGTGAGGGGATCTTTATTGGCTGTATTGATACTTCATTGTTTAACGAGTCGATTATGTCAATATGAAATAAATTTCATGACACACATGCTTATTTTTCGATTATTTTGTAGAATCGGGGTTTAGCTGAAGTTAGTTGTTTGTAGCCATATACGAGTATAAACACTACTGGCCCAAATTATCGCTTACAGCGTCATTTTGTAGATTCCGCCTATTGTGCCTATACACTTTTTTAACCCAAGCTACGCCCCTGGTGCTGCACCCTGTCCGTTTTTAGTCCCCCCACACCTTGCTGCCCCTGTTGGCAGGTCCAATATTGAATATCTTTTAAAATGTAATATATTTTTGCAAATGTTCAATTTTAAATGAAAAAAACATGTTTATAAACCTTAATTAGAAGCATTATATTCAATAAATCCCTATATTAACCAATTGTCTAGAAAATTGAAAATTTAAAAGAACTGATCCTACTTTTTCCCCCTCCCCATGCTCTGTTTGAGCAGCACCTTCTGATTCTAGATCATTCCCTATATTACCATACAGTTGAACATCGCTATTTTCAAGTCGTTAGGATCGACGAAAATAGTTTGAAATAGAAAAGTTCGAAATAGCGATGTTCTCCATTGTACCTGTAGCAATACATTTTTTAAATTGTACATGCGGTTAAATTACACCATGTGTATATGTGTATGAAGGTTCGTAATCATTGTAAAGAGTGTAACATTCAATAAACACTGATTGCTTTTATTTTTTTCACATATTTAACAAAATATAAAAAATCAAAGAAAATTGTGATAAAACACAGAGCACTTTAAGGATGAGCTCTTCGAAATGCACAACACTGTGCACAATATATTGTTTGTTACTCGCAATAACAACTCTACCGTATATTCAATTAATGTTGATCATTTATCCACGCATTAATCATTAATTGGTATTAAAACCCATGAACAATGGAAGGTGCGAAAACATTACAGAGCGATGACTGCCAAGTCATCACACCTTTGATAGACAGCTTCGGCTTAGGTTCGACTTAGAAATAAACACTGATGATAACGTGTGAAAAACTTAGTTGGGACCGGAATTTTAGTTCGAAATAGCAATGAATTTGAAACAGACAACAGACAAATTTCAATTAATGATTGATATTTTAGTTAAATAAAGAAGGCACAAAATCGGGACCGAAAAAATAGTTCAAAATAGCAATTATTTCGAATTAACGGTGTTCGAAATAGCGGTGTTCAACTGTATGTGTAGTGTCACTTTTATTGACACATAACATATGTGTACAATTTTAAACACAATAAACATGTAAATTGAGAGCTGAGAAAACCTGTCCTTAGGATGTCACATGTGTATATACAAAACACTTTGCACATTGAGGACATCTTCCACAAGTTGTGAAAAATAACAAATGACACAGCTTTAGGAAAGCATCGATAATGTTAAAACAAACGAGTTTTAGCACAAAACAATCCTGTACCAAATACAGTTATTTTAAACAATGAATTAGCTGACAAACTGACATTTCTATGAACAAGTTTTCTCCTGACAATTTTCACGTAACAATAGCCGACACACCACACAGTTATCTGGCACCAGAAGTACGCAAGTTACCTTTCTGCTCTTACGCTCGGGGAGGGCAATGTCGGTCTACAGTAACAAAATACATGCAAAATGGGACACAGACAGATAAAGGAGAGGTTGCATGTGACTTGTGCATTTTCGTCTTCAACACTGATGGAGAAACTTGCATGAAACAGTAGAAAACTCAGGAGATAGAAACATCTTACCTTGGAAAAATGTACAAATTATTAATACATTGACAAATTTGTGTGGTTTCATGAGTTTGTTAAAAGAATATAATTTATTTTAAAATAATGATGCTGTGTTAACAATCTTCATTTCAAGAAGCATAATTTTATAGTCAAGAATAGGTCGGGGGGGGGGGGGGGTAATCTAGAGCCTACCTCGAATGGTTTAGGTGCGGCCTGCTTCTTGTGGTTTGGAGTTACGGGCCTTGATTGAAGATCATTCACATGTTCCTGAAAGCAATGTAATGGTAGACTTTAACCAGGTAACATCAAACCATTTCTAAACATCATGTTCTGCAAAATTCCTGGAAAGACATACTTACAATATCTTAAAATTTGAAAATGAGAGAATCCTTGTAATACAGACATGAAATTCACTTGAAGCATAGAATAGATTTGCACACACTTTTGTAAAGCAACTTTTGTAAGTTCTACGGTATTCTACAGGATACCAACTTAAGATATGAGAGTGTTGCAATGGTTCCAGTTTACTTAAGACTGCATGGCTCATACCCTAACAGAGAGATGTTCAATCAGGGTTGCCAGCACATGGGACAAAAAAACTTTCCCTGACTTTTAACTGACTTTTCCCTGACTAAATCCAGTTTTCCACTGGTCAAAACCACCCATTTTCAACAGCCTCCTCCTCCCCTTTTAGCCATCCAAATGATCATGAAAGGAAGTCCATGAACTAATCATATATAAGTCACACTGCCTCCAGTGGATTTATGTTTAGAAGAGACTACCTCGAAACAGAAAATACCATAAAAGTGGAAAAGTGTCATCCCGGATCGGCCTGTGCGGACTGCACAGGCTAATCCGGGATGACACTTAACACACGTGCATTAAGCCCGGTTTTCCCACGACACGTCTCATAAAGGCTTCCGACTAAAAATATGCACATTATGTATTTATACATACACTTTAGTAACTCAAAACACCTTAAGACTGCAATTGCCATAACCTGCAAATATATATATATAAATTTTTTTACCTTCAGGCATATTTTCCCTGACTTTTCAAGTCTGCTGGCAACCCTGTCAACAGACCCATCCGGGTTTTGCCATGGATAGTTGTTAAAAGATCAATTCCCATTAGTCGTAAATCACAAACATTACCAACTGCTCTTGCAAATATCATACACATTTGTATGAAATAGTTTAACCGCTAAACATGTGATAAACAGGTGCGATGATTGGATAATATTGCAGATTAATTTGAATATGACTGACATTTGTGGAAGCGTCTCTAGACACTCAAGGGCTGCATTTCTCTCCTTGTGTTGCGGGACACGATGTAGTAAAGATCAGACACTTACGGTAGCGACGAGTATCTTGGTGGCGACATCTATCAGCCTCTGTGCCTCCCCGCGAGTGATGCTCCTGCTGGGGACCGTCCGGAGCTGCGGGAACCCTCCTTTGATACGCCTGGAATACAGGGATGTACGCAAGTCGACAATTAATTACACCAGTATCCAATATCCTGACTTGTAACTAACTCTGCTTTAGCAAAACATACTCTAACAATCACTGAATGAAAATAATTCAACAACACACACATTTTGTTTTTTAATCAATGTGTTTGAGTGTGTTTGAATCTAGTTTTCATTATATGTAAAATCATTAGCATCTTACACATACATGCCATCTTTTTTTCAGGCCAAAACGGGACATTGCCAAAAAATCGCCGGGACATTTGACATTTGACCGGGACACATTAATATTGTCATTTTGTCAGAAAAAAACAAACAAGTAATAATAATAGTTTATCGTATCTAACCTAGGTCCTATTCCATTTCGTGGTCTATATAGTTATAGTTCAAACAATAAACACCCAAAATGAATAACACAAACATACACACGCATATATTTTAATCATATTTATTCAATAATATAAACGATAACATGTATTTGTAATTATGACATCAAAGAAATTACACGAAACACGCAAATATAAACACTGATTGTCAAATAAACCAATGCGTTTACAAGGGAGACTACTCCAGCAGACTTATACCTGGGCTACGTTCCACTATACACTGCGTCATTAACTGCATCAACTTTTGCGATGTGAACAATACGAGTTTAAAGAAAGTAATGATTGTTTTTGCATCTTTAATTCTCGAAAAGTTCTCAATTTACTTTTCATACTTATCTTCAAACGTTACCAAACTAATTATGTGATAACACCTATTCTATTTTAAATTAAAATAACAACAAACACAGTTCCGTTTTTATTCCGAAACAATGCAACAATCAGCAGCAATTAGCGACCGCGGATATATGACACCCATCCCGCGAAAATGTGACAAACAATCAATAAATCGCTAATGGGGTATCATTACTGCTCCTCTTTGACACGCGGCTAGTGGGTATTGTTGTCATAGGGACCGATAAAGGGATTAACGATCTGTTAATTGTTGGCCCAATGTAAGTTTTATGGTACACTAACATCGATTTTTATAATTGACCGGGACAAAATGCATCTCACCGGGATGCCGGGACAGACCTCGCAAAACCGGGACAATCCCGGTGAGACCGGGTCTTACAACTATCACAACTGCAGTACAGCTTAATGAAAATCCTAAAGAATAGCCTTAGATGAGAAATATATACTGAACAAATTGAACAACAAATTGAAAACTTCAATTCCAATACAATGCAGCTGCGGAAAAGGGATTTGGAATAAGAGGGGGTGGAAAATTTCAGCACCTATCAACCAAAATATAGATTAATTGTATACTTTGCAAACTTATGACAATTAAAATGTACAGTTTTATTGTTCAGTTTTTGATAGATTTCTTGACGTGTAATAGGGTTTTGTTTCAACATACCATGATCGGAAAGATGATAAAATTTATAGCATATGTTGCTTAAAGACATGTTTTAGTGATGCAGTTATTGTGAGGTATAAACATTCAAATCTTAGGAAAGTTTATGGGGATGGGCATGGGGGTGGGGCATGTGGGAAGTGCGCTGCTTCCACTGCCTCAAAATCTGCCTTGATCATGATCTATTTTCAAGGAGTAGTAAGTATCGTATTTGTTAAATTTCATTTAAATCATCTCCAGTCTGACACTACTATACTATCCGCTGACTGGATCTGATGACATTGCATTAGGGGTCACGTTCAGATGACCTTTTCCGGAGCCAATCAAATTGTTGCCTTCAAAATATATATAAATCAAAAAAACTATGCACAAAAGTAACGTAAGCTTTGGGTGTCTAGTCGCCGAAGGTACCACTATATCCATTGTTATCTACACGAAAATTAACTGTAAATGATTTATTCCCGAGGATCAGTTGGAAAGGCATCACTTTTTTTTAAACCGTCGTCAAACTTTGCTGTGCAAAGCATTTTCATTGGACGCAGCAGGGCTGAGATTTATATTGTTCGGAACGTCATTTTAACGTGACCTGTTATACGATGACTTCAGATCATAACAACGTTAGGATTTTATTTTAATGAGATAGAGTATTTGTTGTATGTCACTAAAGGTGAGTATTGAGCCATACTTGTGTTTCTGAGAGGGGAGGCCCACTCCGAAGCCGACAAATTCTGCCTTGATTGCCTTCCCTTCGGTGGGGTGGTGTCGGTACATCCACTCCGGCATGGTCGGGTGCTACAAACACAGGGGAGGGTAAATAACATGGAACACTGTGACCGCCTATCACTGCGAGATTTGAATTCAAACTAGACAAATATTACTGCTGGTTACTAATATGTAAAATAGGTAAGTTGTTTTATGTCTAAGGTTTCAAAATTATATATACATCTTTCTTCTTACAATTGAAGATATAAATGCTAAACTTAATTTGTACTTTGAAAACATAAAGAATTTTTTTAAGTTCATTTAGTTCGATCAATAAAAGAGTGTATCTAATGAAGAAAACTTGAAAAACATTTATGGTTTCTTCTTTTTGTCCATTTTAAGTGCTATAAATTGCACAGTAGGACAATAAAACAGGCAGTGTAAACTCTCTTAACACTACTTAACAACAATACACACATTACTGTAAATCTGAAGACTTTAAGTAAATAGCTACTGAGTATTTGGTTGAAGATTCCCCAAAACTTTAACCCAGACAGGTATTAGTGAACGACCTTTTCAAACATGAACATCCCCACAGATATCCAATGTAAATAGCATACCATATCAATGATAGCATGGTTAACACATCTGATTAAATCAAGGATGCAAGACACAAATGAAAACATTTTGAAAATACATTAATCTTACAATTGAGGGTATATAAGTATGCATAATAGCCCAAGTAAAACATAGAACATGCATTAAACAAAATACAGTGAAGCAGTATGGCTTGTTTTTAGAACTGCACAATAAAATAATTAATGAATTTTATTTCATTTGTTCTTGATCAACAAAATTTTAATGTCAGACAAGTACAATGTATTCCGAGAAATGATATAAAGTTGACACTACATGTATTTAATTGTTCCAGCATGCTATGCTTAGTTTCTGCAATTGTCAATCCTGTATTAGCCTGAGAGCAAAATTTATAAATGAGGCGTGTCGTATTAATGCATATGCATAAAGTGCGGACTGCACAACCTGAACCGGGACAACACTTTACGAACATGCATGAAGCCCTGTTTTCCCACGACACGACTCAAATATAACTTTAAATGACCGACCCTAATGAAAATGCAGGTTAAAATGTAAATTACATGAAAGTGTAAACTATTACCGGTATATAAAATTAACATGAGATTCTGATACAACAATAAACATAGTAAATTAAACATACTAAATAACATCTGCATAAATATTATAAGCACACATCGGACATGTCGTGGGAAAACCAGGCTTAATGCATGTGCGTAAAATGACATCTTGGATTAGCCCGTGCAGTCCGCACAGGATAATAAAGGACAACACTTTCCGCCTACAGTGGATTTATGTTTAGAAGAGACTTCCTTTAAACAGAAAATACCATAAAAGCGGAAAGTGTCATCCTGGATTAGCCTGTGCGGACTGCACAGGCTAATCCGGGACGACATTTTACGCACATGCATTAAGCCTGGTTTTCCCAGGACACGCCTCATATGTATTACATGCATTTCCCGAGCATTACAATATTATATTCTACTGTGATATAAACTTGAATGAATTGTTTTGCTACAAATGATAGCTTGGAATTACTTTGTGTGTTGATCAATTGCTGGGGTTGTTTACGAATACTCCTCTATCTTAGCAAATTTTCGTCGAATTTTGGTCTTTTTTTTTCAAAATAAACGGAAATATATATACTTTTTACGCAGGGGAATGAACTGAATTTTGGCCCCAAATTGGCCCTAAAAAAAACACTGGACTGGTAAAGCATAACAAATGAGATGATCTGAGTATAATAATATGCAAGCATGGATGGAACAAGTGACTATGTATCTTCAATACGATAAACAATGAGCTAAATCAAACATGCATAGTTTAATGCTTTTTCCTTTCCTTTTTTCTGTCCATGAATACCACAACATGCTCCATATGTTACAAGTATAACTGTAACTACCTAAATAAGGAAATAATTGCTACATAGAAGAATTAATATATGATGACTATTGTATCCAAGTGATAAGAATAATTTCAAATGAAGTGATGATAAAATGGTTGAATATCAAAGCTTTGATGTCACTCTTGGATACCGTTAATACGGGCATATTTGTCTATGTTTGGTGAATACACAAGCAGGACAACTGTTTACTTTGAAATAAACTTATCATATCATTACCGCACACTTTACATTACTGAAAAACACAAACAACCATGTCTTGGTTGCTTGCAATTTAATGGAAATTGCCTATTTGTAAAGAAATAAGTGGGACATTTTTTTTTAAGATTCTATATACCTACATTTACAATTTAAGTAATAAGTTCATAATTTTAACATGCAATATATTTTGCCAACATTTAAGCCAGTCAGTTTTTAAAATGAGATAACAAGTTACCTAAACAAAGGTATCCAACAATGCAACACTATCTACATCATCATGCAAATCATGCCCAGTTCTGCAACCTAACGTTCCCTTAAAAAGCATGCAACAAATCTGTCTTTAAATGACACACATGCACATAATATAGGGTTAGACCACACGAAATACTGCAGTTAAAACCTTGTTGTGTGAATTTGGTTGCCAAGGTGACATCCTGTTACCATGGTGACCTGACTTGGCAGGGTCAAGGTCGTATCCAACGACCTTCTGGGGCTGGTTTATATGTAACTTGTTGTTGTTGTCCATGCTGTCAGGCTTGCAGCAATAAGTGAAACATGCAAACATCAGTGCCAGAAATGTCAAGTGATAATAGATTAGTAATTGTGGCTATAATCATAAGATACAACATAAGCACTACAGAATAACCATATAGATGTGTATCAAAGAGCATTCCAGGAATTGCTATACATGATACTAACATAATTGAGGCGTGTTGTGGGAAACCCGGGCTTAAAGTGTCGTCCCGGATTAGCCTGTGCAATCCCCACAGACTAATCTAGGATGGCACTTTCCGCCTACTGCGGATTCAAGTTTAGAAAGTGTTATCCCGGATTAGCCTGTGCGGACTGCACAGGCTAATCCAAGACGACACTTTAAGCACATGCATTAAGACCAGGTTTCCCACGATACGCCTCAATTATAACCTTTGCTACAGATATCTTAGAAGGTTTTCAAAAACTGACTATAACCAAAATGCTTTAGATTTAAGCAACTTTTGGTAAGCAATAATAACAATATGTAAGTGTCACCTAGCAACGAGCATCTAGCTCTCAAAGATAGTTTTACAAACCATGAAAATAATTAATGTGTGCATTATCTGCTCAAAACTGCTTCAAATTCAACTACTAATTAACTGTTAGTAAATTCTATGTAGGAACATTATAATAATAGCAATTCTAAAAATCTACTGCATAAAAATGTTTAAGTTAGTCGAGCTGAACATGAAAGGCCTAGTATGTGGTAAGTTAAAACTAGAAAATGTACTGAGGATTATTAGTGTGATATAAAAGTTACGTGTGAAATGAGTCTGCAATTGAATGGAAATGGCAATACTGACAATGTGATTTGAGAAATGAGACTCGAGCACTGAAGTGAAAGCATCAAGACTTACAATGAACCCACCTATACTTGTACATGTAACGTTTGATCTAAAATGGCTAGGTGAGAAATGAGACTCGAGTACTGAAGTGCAAGCGTCAAGACTTACAATGAACCTATACTTGTAAATGTAAGGTTTGATTTGAGATGGCTAGGTGAGATATGAGACTTGAGAATTAAGACTTACAATAAACCTATACTTGTACATGTAACGTTTGAGGAGCCGTTTAACGTCGTCCTCCCGCAGATCGCCATCCGTCTGCAAGCCAGAAACATGTACACGTAAGACAATGACGATTACTGATGATCACTGGCAGTGAAGACATGGGCAGTGGGCAAGATTTGAGTTTTGTGTTTTATTGCCTTTCTATGCCCTCATCAGGGGCGTGGAAATCCTATGCCCGACTTGTCCGACGCAGGTTATTTTACTGTCAGACAAGTAAACTTTACCTGTCTAGTTGTCCATTAACAAGTACAATTTCAGTATGTGAAAATGATGTACAAGTTGGAAGTTTATTAGCAATATCATAATTATTATTACATACTTATATATTTGAATAACAAAGTGTGTTTTATTTTTTATTTAATGACCAAATATATTAGGAAGGCTTGGAATAAATACTTTTGCTTGCGTACAAGTAGATTTTTGCAATGAACTCGTAAACGGACAAGTAAATAACCTTGATATTTTCACACCCCTGCTTATTGAAAAATTTCACACCCCTGCTTATTGAAACATTTCACACCCCTGCTTATTGAAACATTTCACACCCCTGCTTATTGAAACATTTAATCAAGATTGAAGAAAGGTGTTTTACAGTCAGTTTATTCTGAGATTACTTTATACCATCCACTTTCACTGAAACATTTTAATGCACCTTGTGTTTTACCCTTTGAACCTTAATATAATTGTCACGTCACATTTATTTACATTTACAATTGTTTTATGACCATGTTAAGTATTCTCTGTTTACACACAACATTACCGCATTTATAAGTATGCATTACAAAGTTTGTTTTACTTCAACAGACGTTCTTTGGTATTTGGGAAGGAGCAAATATAAATGTTATTTAATCACTGATAAGAGTAAATCAGGACTCTTATATCTATGAAGTATCCAAACTTAAAGAGTGTATGTACGATCTTACAACAGACATATTGACATAAATTACAACAACCTTATCAAGTTAATTACCATATACTTCGACAAATTGGAAGAAAAGTTAGTAAGAACCATTGCTGAAAAAAACGCACAATTGGTTACTTTTTAATCAGAAACTAATTTTTGGCTGTACTGCCAGAAACCCCAATACATGTATAAATATTGACTCGACAGTTGTTTTAGGTTAAATAACACTAATAAAATATGCAAAAGTCAACACTCGTATTTGTTGATATATTCAATATTTTAGTGTTTCTTTCGTCGTATTTATGTTTATCTCTGATATGCATGAGCGTACATACACACTTTAAACAACAAACTGGGATTGTTACATGTCATCGGTTACATATTTTTTCTTAAATATAAAAACATGGTACTTTACTAAACTGGCATGTTAAACATTTCAAATGTACTAATTTCATTGGGAAATACACTTGGTACTAAGCAGTTTTTGTTTACAGTGAACATTGTTTGTTTGAAGTAAGGTAATTGTATTTTTATCAGTATAATTGTCAATAGAGCCTATTCAGTGAATCAATAACCTCGTGGCAGATAAATCACTTAGGTAAATATGTACCCTACAAGTGATGGGCTGTGGATAGCAATATACCATGGAATCATCTGTAATTACTGTCACAAAATGTTGTCCTGAATTACAAACATTCATGCAAAAAGCATATTTTATTCTCTAAAAAACAACCAAAAAACAACAACAATTATCCTAATAATAATAAATACAAAAATAATCTCTTATAAAACCAGTATGTGTATATATAATGTAGAAGAGTTCAAAACCCCTGCACCATTATGTGTCACACTAGTTTGCATATTTCTTATATGGAAAAAATAAGAACATATCTAAAACAAACTAAATGTGAGACAAAATAAAACTGTTTAGTACAAGAGCCAAATAAACAGTACAAGATTAGATGCTAACAAAACAATTTTACCACATAATGGCTACAGATATGTTACCCAGCAACAATTAACCAAACATGCCAGGTCTGTCTCAGTACCGGTTGCATTTGGGTTATCCGGGTCCTCACTTCTGGTTGGCTGAAATAGTGCTTTAGTGCGCGATCGTGTAACCCGTCATACTGCAGTGTGGCCCGCTGAAATACAGTGAAATCAACACCATGAACACCTTGTGCTGTGTTGCTAAGTGACCACTAACACCATGAACACCTTGTGCTGTGTTGCTAAGTGACCACTACAGTATCTTGCATCTTAACAGTAATACACGAGTGGTACTCGATGCAAACCCATACAAGAGTTCACAAACTGTGATTCCCAAGTTGACATACTGCAAATTGTCCGTTAACTATAACTTTTGTGGGATATTTTGAAATAGGATACAGCTGTGTTATATTTGTTACAAGCAAAAAGTATGAATGTTTCTACCATCTGTTCAATTATCTTTACAACAATGGCGATGCTACAGCTGTTGTTGTTTTTTAATGAAAACGTGACAAATTGGTCTCAAGTTTACAGACTCGCAGTGTGACAACTATAAATCGATTTGCCACGTTTCAAGCAAACCTGTTGGCCATATTGAAGTTGATGCCAAGATCATAGGACACATGGAACAGACCTCCATACATCACTTTTACATATGTGTCCATGAAAATGATAATTAATAGGGCGATCAGAGTATGCTAACTTTGGGATGTGTGGGTATCGATTATTACCCATGGATATGGTGCTATGATAACCTTACAGTATCTTGTTGCCAAGACAACACACCACATTTAGTTGCTAGGGATGCTATGACAGTTCTTTCAGTAATATGGTTGCATGTCATGTGCAAATGAACAAATATTTTCAATGTTCGTGATGAAATTATGTTGTCTTCTAGTTTTGTTACCTAATGTATATTTTAGGTGTGTCGTGGGAAAACCGGGCTTAATGCATGTACGTAAAGTGCTGTCCCGGATAAGCCTGCACAGTCCCCCACAGGCTTAGCGAGGACAGCACTTTCCGCCTACAGTGGATTTGTGTTTAGAAGAGACTTTATTGTGAAAAAAATTACCATAAAAGCGGAAAGTGTCGTCCCGGATCCAGAACAATACTTTACACACATGCATTAAGCCCGGTTTTCCCATGACACGCCTCATATATATTTCAATGATGACTAAGCATGGAAGTATGGTATACTTAATGTAAACAGTTCAAAAATGAGTATCAAATACATTTGACGTGTCTACTATGAATTTCATACTAAAACCAGAATAAAACAGGTATAATGCACATATATTTATATTCGATATTTATACTCATTATTATCTAAATTTCTTGACTGTTGATATGTCAAAATGCAGATAGAAGATTTTCATCCTTCCTAGTTATAATGGCTCCTATGAAGTTGCCCTACACTGTAGTCTATACTGTAGTCTATACTGTAGTCTATACTGTAGTCTATACTAGTGTTTTATCCAGGCCAATTTTGCGCGGTGCGGCGCCATGCCCCTTTTTTCAAGCGCCACTTTGCCCTTTTCAAAGACAAAAGCCGCCACTCGTCCTAATCGATAACGATTTTAATTCCTCTTGATCCCTTTTATCGGCCCTATGTCTGCGAAAAGGGCACCCACTGTTGTCTGTTATTATCGCTCTGACTGTGCTCGATTTATTGCACACATGCATTTCTAATCGATTTGATTAAATCGATTACTGTGCTCGATTTATTGCCGACAAACACGTTTCTAAGCGATTTGATTGAAGCGATTACTGTACTAATGATTGTCAGCTTGATTCTTGAACCTGATTCTTAAACCGACCAAAGTGGTGACATTAAGGTCTAATCGATAAAGCGTATACGATAACTTAATGATACATAACGTAAACTCGTAGATTGGACAAATCCCCATCTCACTATCCGTGTTCGTTACGGATTGATTTTTTGAATTAACATGATTCATTATTTCAATTGACAAATACGCTTAGCACTGCGAAAATTTGTCTGTCTAGAGACTTGAGGTGTGAAACGGAACCAAGTTGTATATTGGTATGCGTGTCAAATATGGCTTACCTGTCAACACCTTTTGGGCCCCAAATGTAAAAAAAAAATACTAGCCCCTACAAAATATTCCCGGACGTGTCAATTAAAATGGCCTCACACAGAAGTTTTCATTACAGATTATATTTTATTTTCAAACTTTCTTATCAATACCTTACATACGTATAGCAGTTCTGATCAGTGTATTATGTATTGTATATTGTTTTTGTACTTGTGTGTTAAATCGTCGGATAATAATTTGTGAACAAGTTTTTTTGATTAACTTGTTGCTTATATTTGTGAAGACGTAAATGCCGTCGTGCAAACGGAGGTTGGCACAAATTCGAAAGGTGAGTGTAAAAGTGGCAAACAATACCATTAGTTTATTATAATTTGTGCAGAGGACAGGAGAGAAATTATATATTTGCTACGAATCTTTAGGTTTGTAAATATAAAGTATCGATTTATAATTACTAAGAATATAATTATGTGATCCACACAGTTTGCTTCCCAAATTTCTCCGTACGTTACGGACAATCAAGTTTATATTAAAAACACGCCGCGTACTACTTACGTTATATGAAGAGAATTACATAAAATTAAACGCGTTCGGCAGATATACAACATACAAGATGTTAAACTCGTTAGTTTAATCCGTGTGAATATTGAATATTGCGTGCGCCAAAACTTGTATTTAGTACAAGAGTATGCTAACATGCTTTTATGTGTTGTTGTTGTTGTTGTTGTTTTTTTAAATAAAATTTGTATATATAAATATGATACCCATAGCCAACACACTAACACACACGTGCCCTTTAAAAAGAACAAAGCGCGCTAAAATGCCCTTTTTGAATATATTGCGCCATGCCCCTCTGCCGTCCTGGATAAAACACTACTATACTGTAGTCTATACTCTAGTCCATACTGTAGTCTATAGTGGAAAACCATGGTCATTAATCTAGACTAATAATTATGCTAACAAAGCATCACAAATAAAGATAATCATAAACAGAGCATATTTTACAATGCCAGGCCTTTTTTTCTGCCATTTTTGGGGCCGAAATTCGGCCCCATTCCCCTAGTGAAAAAGTATACATTTTTTCCCCAATTTAATCCTCAAATTCCCCTGTCATATATGAAAAATAAATATTTAAAAAATCACTAGCAATGACTGCGTACTGAAAAGAATACCCGGCAGTCCCGATTTTGTTTGTGTCCGCATTTTAAACGCGTTTGACTGTGGTTTCCGTTCTCGCTAAATCTATATTACAATAAGAAATATCACAAAGGGAACAAGACCAGATTCTAACATCCGCTTTCGATTTTCAACATGTCGCACAACAGCAGATGTTACGTAAAAAAAACTGAATAAAGACACAGCTAACGGCTGTAAACGCATTGATTTGTTGTTAAAACAAGATTCTTTAGATAAAATCTCAAAGAAACCGAAATACGGTGATAAAGAACCAATTTCTCAGCCATCTTGTTCGACTTCTGAGAGTTCTTCGCCAGACCAGCCGCAGGAACCTTCAGGCTTCATGTGAGTGCATGCAACCGTTAGATGTACCATTTGAAAACAAAAAGAAATCAATTTGTGACTCAGATAGTGATAGCGATTCATCCCAACCACTGGTTCCAGACGCTCGTCTTTTTACATCGGCTAAGTACGAGTGCAAGTTTAGCTGGCTACATTTTTCTGCGGTGTTGAGGATGTGGCTGCCATCTTCAGGGATGATGAAGTGATGGTTAGGTCCTTTCCTGCCATGGAGTTTCTAGTCAACCTTAGTGGGATTTTGCCCACTTCAGCTGCATGTGTAGAGAGGCTGTTCAGCCTGATGATTTCTATCTGTACACCATCAAGAAGTACCCTGGGGCAAGTCATGCTTGAGGCCCTGATACGAATGTGCTGTTGTGAAACAGATCTATCGAAGAGATACATTGAAAGTATTATGAACATGTTCAAGTCTTGTACCAGGGACATTGCCTTTTCAACAAAATTGAAATGTACTACAAACATATATTATGATATGTAGACTAATACTTCTTCATATAGTGTGCTATTGTTGATATTTTAATAATCTGTAAAATTCCCCTATTATACATATTTTCACCTCTTGAAAGGACCCCCCCACCTTTCCCTAAAAGTCAAAAAAAGGGCTGAATACTTTCTTTTTCTTGTTTAGGCTGCATTTTCATGAGTCCATATCGGTATCAGTATATCCGTATCCGCATAAAAAATTGAACAAATCATAAATCGTTGGACCAGTTCCATATCTCTGTATCCGTAGTCCTTGAAGTGCGGACAACACACAGACGTCATTTTGCAAGATGGCTGGCAATTTGGCGGCTGTGAAAATTCCATAAATTTATTTATATATTCTGATAAGTAGGGACTTTGTTGGGTTTCCTAATTGCTCATAAATTTGTTGAATTTAAATACATGCTGGCAAATATATGGAAATTGTTGGAAGTGGTTACATGCTCGTCGATGGAAGGGAATTCGTTTGATTGCTCAGCATCAGCCATAATGAAAAATGAGTATATTTGTCAGACATTTAAAAGCCAAATTCAAAACGAAAGACACTACTTATTACACTGATAAGGATGCATGGAACAGTGCTCCCAAATTTAAATTTTGGGGATACATATGCCAATACTGACCCCAGACTCTCTTGGATACCTAGCCCTAACTAACTGAGGTAACTACCACCAATATGCTGTCCCACCGTCTCTACTGTTTATTTCTTATACATTTATCATTAGCGATTCTACTTGATAAACAAATAAAACTTTATTAGAGAGAAATATACTGCCTTTCTAGCAAGCTGTCATACCGAAATGGGTAAAGTGCCTCACAATCTAATTTTAAGTGCAGTCAGAATATAATTAAAAGTGGTCTTGGAATTCAGAACGGATGGTTCAAAACTGTTTATTACATCAAAGAACAATTTTGTAAAGTAATATTTTTAAATGACATTCATTCACCCATTTAATTCCTTCATTCATTTAATGACTCTTGCTCTTCTTCCGCAATGCCTTCTAACACAAAAGCTGCCTCTTATTCTAGAGAAACTATTGCACCTATTCAAAAATGCAGAAATACCACCAAAGAAACAACCACAATCTAAACACTAATTCCCGAACCATCTCTATCCATGAACCACAGTGGTCAAGTATGGTATGGGTATTACCCTGACCATGCACTTGAGTGCCTGACAAACCTGTAGTGTATTGCTCCTCCTGAGTATGTGACTCCAGTAGGGAGAGGTCATGGTCGGCGGGTCCAGCAATGACAACTGATTCACAACAAACATGTCACAATTGTATTTAAAGGGACTTACACAGATGTTCGTGTTTTTTTTTTGGTTTAAATGTCATAACATGTCTTAACTTCAAAAACTAAAGCATCTTGTCTAACAAACTCAAATATTCTGCAGAGAAAAGCATAAAAAAAGGAAAAAATATGCGCCCGCAAGGGGCTCAACACCACGATCATTTGATCCGAAGTCAGTTGCGCTAAGGCCAACAACAAAAAAAAGTTCCGTTTCTGGTCTCCTGCCCAAAAAATTAAGGGTGGGTAGGTAGGGATTTTTTATTTATTTTTTTTATGATGGGAGAATGGTTTGTGTTGTACACGGTAACAGTCTTTTTCAGTCTTTAATATTTTTGGACCAAAAATATGGAGGGTCGGCAGCAAAAGTAAAGGGTTGGTCGGGAGACCAGAAACAGGACTATTTTTTTGGGAGGGCCTAACCATTAAGCTTACTGGGCTTGCAAGTAAAGTTGTAAATTTTGAACACTATGTAAGTGATGCAAATATTTTACAAATAAGCAACGGAAAGTGTTATAAACGCTTAATAATTTTGGTCATTTCAGTTGCAGTTTATTCATAAATGACTTGCTATTTCAAAATATTTTTGGGTCAACAGAGCTAATTTGCTTCTTTATTTGTAATACATTTTTCTATTTTAGAAAAATGTAGCAAACATTTGGTAAATTGTCAATATGCAAATCTGCAAACAGGTCCTTCAAATTACAGTGATTTCAACATGAATGCAAACAAAATCATACAACTTTTAATAGCAATTTCTAACATATTGGAAGCAATTTATTATTAAGCAGCCTGAAATATCGTAATATTCTGACAAATATCGGCATAATTAGTCCTGTATAAAAGGACACAGTCACTGTATTTCAAAGATTACTGGTATTAAAGATTACAATTTAATGTATAGATTTAAATAAAGATGTTTTTACGAGACACGCTTACAGATTTGAGAGGCGGGTGGTTGAGCTGAGGGGCATTAACTCCTGACAGGTCGAAGCCATCTTCCAGTCTCTTCACCTCAAAGTAGTAACGCCTGAAAGTAAATAGGGCATATTTCAATGAATGTATTATTTACTTGTTCATGTCGGAAATTGTACATGTTTGTCAAAAACATGTTTTAGTTCTGATTTACACTATCAATATTTTTTATATACCTGCATGTATAAAGCGTAAATGGAAACCAAATTAATGTTTTGAAGAACATTTCTGAGATAAAACTACTGGGAAAACCAATTATTCTAACAATATACCTTATACAAGAGTCCTAGAAAAAAAAAAGATTTTAGCTGGGCTTCATACATATCACATTACTCGTATAATTATAAACAAAAATAAAATGCCATCCTACTACATGTATACTAGATTAAAGGTCAGCGTCAGAATGAATGTTTAATCATCCTTTTTGTATCATTACAAACAAACAACACAAGTCTTATATAGTTAGTGTCTCTACAAATGAGAAACATTTATTGCCATGGCATACACATTAATAACGCTGGGATTTTATAATTGAAATGCAGAAACCATGACTAATGGTGGTGATGTTAATGGCATATTAATGCAAAAATGTTTGATTTCAGGAGACTTTATCTTAATATTTGTAATGTTACGCATCAACTGTTGAACGGGGAGTAGGTATTTATAGAATCAAGTTTTATTACTTTAATATAATGTTATTTAGGTATTGTCCTTTATTGCTGCGAGAAAGGTCATGAACCGTATGGACTAGTATGGCATGCAAGAAAAACAATGTATTATTGGTTGAAAAAGAAAAAAATTATTAAAAATGCCTGAAACTGTTACTATTAAAGCTCATTTAAGTAGAGACATAAATAAGAGATGGTTTTTACTTAATGACATAATGGGCAGAAAACAATCATAAAATGAGGTGTGTCGTGGGAAAATCAGGCTTAATACATGTGCATAAAGTGTTGTTTATGTTCCCAAACTTCCCATGGGAGACAATACTGTGTTATATTTAGGGCCAATTTGGGGTCGAAATTTCGACCCCATTCCCCTGCTGAAAAAGTATATATTTTTCCGCTTTATTTGCCTTAAAATTTCCCTCAGAATGTAAGCTTTCTTTTGAAAAAAAAATTGACCAAAATCTGACAAAAATTGACTAAGTTAGAGGTATTTTCGTAAACAATCCCAGCAATCTTTCATCAAACCAATTTAGTGCATAATCTAAGTTATCATTTCTAGCAAAACAGTTGATTAATGTTTTATAACGAAGTAGAAAAAGTATGTAATAATGCTTTTCTAAAAAAATATAATTCCCCTTTTGCCGTAAAATTCCCCATCTGAAGGGCCCCTCCACCTTTCCCCCAAAGGTGAAAAAAACACGGCACATTACACTTGCTAACCTTAGTGTATGTTGAAGATCTGAACACCTTTGTATCGAATCAATATGTAGTACAATGCAATAAATTACCCCAGAAAAAAATGCTACATTCGATTATTATATTCAACAGGTCGACAACATGTTTGTATCCATGGAAAGTATTCTATGTCTGATACAGTACAGCATGCACTTGATCAATGGAGATGAACACAAATCACTTGGGTCTCTGAATACGAAGATTTGTAGCTTCATGAATAAATGATTCACAGATATTTGTTTCCTGTTGCCACAGGGCTTCAGACAACTTTAGGGCTTTCATTAACTTTTAAAAACTGGAAGTTTGAACTTCCTGGCCTGTGATTTTGGAAGTTTTGCTCACAATATTTGGAAGTTTTGACAGTATTGCGCTACATAAGTCCTGAGTATTTCTGAAATAAAATTAAGTATAAAATTCAAATGTTTTTAAGGTCAGTTCTTTTTCATCAAGTGTTTATATGCCAATTTATTCAGTGAAAGAGGTATACATTTAGATAAATTACTTATTTTTTCCTCTAACTTGTTCATCCTTACATGATGTAATTAACTCCCAACTTCCTTTAATGCAAGCCCTGCCACTTCCTGACAAACAAGGCTATGGAGCCTATTAACTCCCTAACTCCCTAACAACTCCTAATTTCTACATTGTACACTTAAAAAGAGCCTTTTTCCTGTTTTTATACATATAAAACAAATTTAATGTATACAAAATTTTATCAGGAAAATGTATTCAGCAACTGAAAGTGACAGTGGTATAATTTAAATGGTGGTTCTCTTAGATGTCAAATGCTAGTGTTGTTAATCAGTGTCTAAAATTTTAGTCGATTAATCAGCAGCAAGTTCTGACTAAATAACCGATTAATCAGGATCCTTGAAAGTAAAGGAAGTATACCCTAGACGGCAACGTTTCATTGAGTTACCTTGTTTTATTTAGTTTGGCAATAAATATGTGTATGATTTATATAGCAATTATGAAGGAACTGGCATAAAAAATGCATTTGTAAATACAGTTTGTGAACTGCATTATCCTATGCACTGGATCATAAGCTTAGCAGAGTCTTAAAATCAACCAGATCAGACAATAACACCGTGGTTATTGCCGAGTTGAAAATAAATGGAAAAAATGGCCTAAATGCAGGATGGGTACAGGTACTTCATTTTCCACCCACTGGTACCAAACATCTTCTATTTATCGATTACCATAATATCTCGGACAAATGTTTTGAATTTAGGAAGTGTAGATGATACTACAGCTTCACCCTTTGACAGAAGCAAAACTAGACAGCAAGCATGACTTGACCTTTGCACAGCCATCCCCGTTATCTTTCTGAACTGCAGTATTAACACACAACTGAGTGCGCAAATTTGGATAGCATACTCATTAATGGTAATTATTTAGTTTTTTATAAGCAAGGTTAAAACGGTGAGCTAAAGAAATATGACTGTTAACCAGCCAGACAAATGAATACAAAGACCATCATTTTATTATTTGTATTTTTACATTTTATAACCTTTGTTCAAACCTTTTACAAAAGTAATATCTCCATCTTTAACAATACCATCATGAACTTCTTTGTTTGAAATTAAGACATAACATCTTTACTAGAGACGAATATTAGTTCTATAAATCATATTAAAATATATAAATGTATACATTTTATTCTATTTAACATTGGATTTAATTATAATATGTGCACGTGGTAACTGAAACAAATAAATGAATCGGTTCACTTGCTCAGGTTAAAAGAAAGGGATTTGACATTTTTCAAGAAAGAAAACTCATGCATAGATATCTTCAATTAATCGATGAATCCCAAATCTTAATCGACTAATTAATCATTACCTGTAAGTCGTTGATTAATCGACGAAATGATTAATTGGCACAACACTATCAAACGCCAACTGCAAGGTTGGACAATACAGACTCTTTTCAAGTATTGAGTCTAAAATTAATGCTCGATAAATCACACTATAGAGATCTTGTTCAGCTGTAGAAACAATCACACTATAGAGATCTTGTTCAGCTGTAGAAACAATCACACTATAGAGATCTTGTTCAGCTGTAGAAACAATCACACTATAGAGAACTTGTTCAGCTGTAGAAACAATCACACTATAGAGAACTTGTTCAGCTGTAGAAACAATCACACTATAGAGATCTTGTTCAGCTGTAGAAACAATCACACTATAGAGATCTTGTTCAGCTGTAGAAACAATCACACTATAGAGAACTTGTTCAGCTGTAGAAACAATCACACTGTAGAGATCTTGTTCAGCTGTAGAAACAATCACACTATAAAGATCTTGTTCAGCTGTAGAAACAATCACACTGTAGAGATCTTGTTCAGCTGTAGAAACAATTTGTCTCCCACTGTACCTGACCCTTATATTGAAAAAAATTTCATGTATGGGTCATCAAATAGGGGAAAGGCAGGACTTTCAACTTTTAAATGCCAGTGGAAAAACTGATTTACGATATAAACATGGTCACTACACACTACAGGGAAAAAGTTCTGTAGTGGCCAGGTTAGCTCAGTTGGGAAAGCAGTCCAGTTGCTGCACAAATGGCACAACCTGTGACATTAGGCACCTAATGTGGGACCTGGATAGTGTCATAGACTACTTTTAGCCAGACAACCAGATAGAATTTCAAACGTTTGCTTACAAATTGAAATGAAAAATAAAAGCTTATAATAGCAAGACAATGTGTTTGATAAACACACATGGCCCTGTTTGTGCTGGACAGCCAATTTAAATTATGCCAAATTAGGTCAAGATCAAAGTATCGTTGGGTGTTATGGGTGGATGGGAAAGGGTCATAAGGCCACAACAAATTGATCAGTTGTTCTACTGATTTTGTCCAAACAAAATTGGAATGAGCGATAAAAATAAAAATAGTTTTTTTCCATTTTCGTTAAAATCGGAGGCGAGCGAAAAGCGCAAAATAAAAAAATCCTATCTTGCCCATAGTGATTAAAACTTACTGCCAAACGCCATCATAACTTGATATCTTGTCAATAATTTCCTCTTCATCTGCTCTTGTCCATAAATTGTTGTCAAAATCAATATATATGTAATAAACTAGGTAACTAATTTCTCCATTTCTTCTTCGACCATGTCTGCAGTTTTGTGCAACAATCTCCAATAGTGATTCTGCTATTAAATAAAAACTCGTCTGTAAATACTAAATAGCCATAGCTTAACTATAAGAAAGTAGACCTTATACAAGGTAACTGTCATTATCAATATAGATATTTGATACGCCAAGGCATTCACTACCAACAGTGTAATAACATGAATATGAAATGTCATACAATAAACACAAAACAATTTAGGAATGACTAGTACAAGTTCTGTATCTTTAAACGACACGTCGAAACAACTGGACGCCACCATTTTTTAAATCCTTAAACCAGGGCTCACACTGGCTCTTATTTTTCTTGAGCCAATTTCTTAATCGACTCGCAACATTGTTGCGTGTTTCCATGTCAGGGAATGGTTATATATTATTGTTTTAATTGGTATAAAATTATACATCACTGTGCTGTATATTAATTACATTATGGCATTAACAAAGCATTAGTATATTTAGATTTGTATATTTACATTTTTGTTAATTGTTCCTTGCAGTAAACTTGGATAATTATTTTGTATTTCAACATACACTCTAAAAATATCTACAAGATGTTAACAAAATATATCCATAAATATATTGAAAATTAATAACTAACATAATGAATTGGCTTGCCCTGTTAATTGTACCTTAACAAATAAAAGCTGAACAAAATGTACACCAAACAGATACGTTGAATTTATAAAATGGACATGTAAAAAACAACTGAATTGTGTGGATATTAGAAGTAAGAAATCAAGGACAAACCGCTGGTCAAAACTGTCCAAACTGTAAACATACCCGATAATCAGTCCATTTGACATATTCCAGACAGCCAATTTCACACATCCTTTATCAACAAGATAATCCTTTAATTAACTGTTGTGTCTGCTGATATTACGAGAGCTTGCTAGCAATCATCTTCAATTAGGCAATGAATGCTGACAAACAGCTCCTTGTGTTTTCACAAGTTCGATAAAACATGATAAGAAATTGCAGAGTCGAAATACACATGGCAGCTGTGCCAGACTGGCTAGTGGATAGAAACGGTTTGGGTCATACATTATTATTCTGGTACCCGATCTTTACTTACTTCAATACATTATGTGCTCTGTACATAAACCAGTTGCCGCAAAGTGCCTTATTCATGTCTATATCAGTACCAATTGCTTGTTATGATTTGGGGACACCACAAAGTCGGCGTTTAACGTAAAATGAGACGCATTGCTGAAAACTTAAAAAAATCGCATTCAGGGAAAAATTGCAAAAAAGAGAATTGTTTTTTTTTTTTCGATTTACGATTTTAAGGTGTGGCAAATCCGACGAACATCTGATCAATTTGTTGTGGCCTTAGCAACAACTGTGTTAGTATCCAAGTACTGTAGTAAGCGGTGCTAGTGCTAGATGAAACGGTAAAATCTAGTTAACAAAGACATAGCCCATTTGAATTATTCTAAGACCAAATGAGGTCAAGGCCATGGTCAAAGTGAGGTTGGGTGATATGATTGGTTTTGGTACGGTCATAAGTAACAACTGTGTAAGCATCCAAGTATTGTAGCAAGCAGTGTTGGTGCTAGACGAAACGGTAAAATCTAGCTAACCAAGAAACAGCACATTTGAATTATTCTAACTGCAAATTAGGTCAAGGTCAAAGTGAGGATGGGTGATATGGGTGGATAGGGAATGGTCATAAGCAACAACTGTGTAAGTATCCAAGTGTTGCAGTAAGCGGTGAGAGGTGGTCACTCTAACTGCACTGCTGAAGAGGTTGAGCTAGCCTAACCATGAGATTGTTGGACATGCCTTATATGCCAATCACTGTATGCACAGTTGTTTATATGGACAAAGTACAAAATCTACAATTGTTATATCTGCAATCAACAATTCTAGGAAGATAGTCTGAAAACTGAATGTTAGTGACATAAAGTGACATAACAATGAATTTCTATCAATATCATGAGGTAGCTTTAACAGAAGTGAAGCATTGTACTTGTGCTGACAACTTGACAGGAAATTCTAACTTGTCCGACTGTAAAATTAGCAGTGTCAAACAAGTTGGGCATAGGATTTCCACACCCCTGCATGTACATTCTGACGCACAGGACAATGGGCAGATCACACTTAAATGTAGTTCTCATAGTTACTGTAGAAATGCTTTATCAGATTATGTTTGAATCCAGTTTATTTTCACATTATCATTGATTACATGCAAATAAACAATGGTTTGTCATTCAAACGTGCAGTTATTTACTATGAGATCATTACACAAAACCGTTGTTTATTAGCCAATAAACAATGATAAATGCAAAAAATATATAAATTTTATTATAATAACTAGAAAGTGTAAATGTTTCCATATTGAATAAGTAATCATGGGCGTCTGAGTGTAACAGTCAGTGGCTCTGCTAGTGCTAATTGAACTAATTGGCACCTCAATTTAAATGACTATCATTTATACTTACAGCTTTTTTCCAACACATTTCGCTACAGTTTCTGATGACATCTTTCGACTTTTATCCGATTAGAACATAACTAGATAATAATCATTTTAGATAATGTGTATCAGTCACAATTGTTTCACTTTTACCACTTCTTTGACTGTCGTTTAGAACCTTTTCACTCCTCTAGTGTACACAGTCACTTCCGCAGAATCACCTGTATCAAAAATAGTCCGTAAATACATGAGCAATTCAGTACATTTCTGTTTGAATAAACCAACAATATATCTTTTGTTTATGATCAATACACGTAAATAAGACACATACGAAATCGATTTTTACTATGCATCTTAATATTTTCAAGTAAACAAACGGCGGATGTTTATGCGGTATCCATGAAAAACTTGGACGCCTGGTGGTTACACTACACTATGCGCCGATGAAATTCCAACCACTGTATATCGACTGTTACCCCTCAGGATCAGTGAGCATCAATTATGTAACCTTTGAAATACCTGCGTGGTACCAAATGGCGGTTTAGTTTCATTTTAAAATGCAACATAACTTCTTTACATAACAGAAACGTACATTATAATTGATATTCATGTGCCAGTTGTTTGTCGTCAGGTTAATATTGTAAGCACTCTCTGTGCTTTTGTACATCTCTCTTGAAGTATTCGATCTATAACTATTCGTTGTTGGGTTTGGCTAAACGAAGGACGAGGTGTGCTTTCAGGGTTTTTAGAAGTTATTTATTTGTCATAAAAACAGTAACTTTGAGCTCGTATAAATACGCGCCACATAAACAGCCGTACAATGATCCCTATAATAAACTGAACTAGATAAAAATTGTTTACTTTTTATTACAAGATATTCATTAGAAGTCTATAAGTATTTCGGTTTCATGTGTTAAACTTGATGGTGGCGTGTAACCGCTGCTGTATTGGAATTATTTATCTTTTTGAGTTTTGGCCTGAAAGTTCATGATGTTTATTAAGATTTTGGAATGATCGAATGATAATCTCGGGGGGGGGGGGGGGTAGTACATTTTTATCGAGTGCACCGGGATTCTCTCCCATATGGCCATCGCCCCCCGAAGCCTTGTTAGTTGGGTTATGGGGGATAGTGCAAGATACAGGAGACGCCCCGTTCCAGAGGCGACCCTGGGTCTTTTAGTGCCCGGTGTGAAGCACCTAGTACACTGCACCTCGGTTTAACGTCTCATGCGAAAGACGAGTTAGTAGGTTAGAGTGTAGCGGGGGCTCGAACCTGCGACCCCTGGGTTGTGAAGCCAGTGCGTTACCACTAGACCACGGATCCGCCACAAAATTACAATCTCGGCTGGTTCTGCGCGCCTTTTATAGCAACTGATGCTGGAGCTGGATGCTGGATCTGACTTTTAACCAATCAGAATCGAGCAAGCACTTCCAGCATCAACAGTGTTATTCGGTCACACGCAAACATAAAAACATAATATGATTCATACGATACGAACAAGTTATACAATCAAACTGTTTCATATCTATACATGTAAAAGGAATAATTTAGCCTATTTAGCCTTGATAATGAAGACATTCTAATAAAAATAATAAAGTTCATCAATCCAGCTTGGATCCAGCACTACGCGAAACAGCAGAAAATATGCCATAGGACATAAACGGGATAAAATAAAGGGAATAATTACTTCTGATCATTACTACAAGTTATAAATGCAATATTTAGACACATAACTTCAACCAACAATAAACAATTACATATACTTTAGTAACATTTGTACCGAAGAAATACGTAACTACGCGATGCTTCGATGTCACAATGGCAGTAACAAAATGAACGCAAAACAAATGCTGGATTCATCATAGCATCTCATTCTTGGAATTGTTTGTGTGAAAATATAAACTGGATTTACTGATAATCACACAGGCTTTCTATTACTGGTAAGAATTGAATTAAAGTTATTAAACAATATGTCTTTGTACAAAAATCAAACGTGGAGTAGTAATTCGGACGTGACATTTTCCGTCCTATAGGCTGTTACATTATATAGGCTGCTGCACATTGTAATATTTCAGTCCAAATGATTCTGTTCAAGACAGCAATGCGTCGAGTTGCACGGTGCGATTGGTATCTTTGAGTCCAAATGATTCTGTTCAAACTAGCAATGCGTAGAGTTGCACTGTGCGATTGCCATCTTTGAGTCCAAATGATTCTGTTCGAATTAGCAATGCGTCGAGTTGCGCTGTGCGATTGCCATCTCTGAGTCCAAATGATTCTGTTCAAATTAGCAATGCGTCGAGTTGCGCTGTGCGATTGCCATTTTTCAGTCCAAATGATTCTGTCCAAAACAGCAATGCGTCGAGTTGCACAGTGCTATTGGTATCTTTGGGTCCAAATGATTCTGTTCAAAACAGCAATGCGTCGAGTTGCGCTGCCATTTTTCAGTCCAAATGATTCTGTTCAAAACAGCAATGGGTCGAGTTGCACTGTGCGATTGCCATTTTGGAGTCCAAATAATTCTGTTCAAATTAGCAATGCGTCGAGCTGCACTGTGCGATTGCCATTTTTCAGTCCAAATGATTCTGTTCAAACTAGCAGTGCGTCGAGTTGCAATGTAAGTGCGATTGTTCATTTGTATAGCGTCACTGAATATAGCTAATATATTAATGACATTCGCGGCCTTCTGATCAGAACGTAGCTAACAATAACCATGGTAGGATAACCAGAGCCTATTCATATCCAGTTCGGTGTCCTCAATCGGTGCTGAGACCGAGCCTCTTTCTGTACTAAATTAGTGATATCCACGCGGGGCTTAATTCAACACGGTACGACTATTTGCAGATGAAACAATAATAATATTACATATTTGTATCCGAAACTGAAACTGAAACTGGTTTATTTGATTAAACGCCTCTTACTATGAAATAAACGGTATACGGACGATACGGACCATGGACCATACGACCCAGACCATACGGCCCAGATTCGCGGACCATACGGCCCAGATTTGCGGACCATACGGACCACATGTTTTTTACGTCATGGAGATTATTTTAATACACGAAATACTACAATACTATGCTGTGCATACTATGATACTATGTACCATTAAAAAAAAAAAATTGAAACGTTTGTGTTCATAATTATTTCAATAAAATTATTTCATATTCTCAGATTTGAACTCATTTGATGTTATCTATTACAGTAATTGATAATATACACTAATTGATTAACACGTCTGTAATTACCAATTAAAGGTAAAGTGTGACAATCGTTATTATTGTAGACAACATCGGCTTATGTTTGCATCTCGGGTACGCCCTATTTATGACACATATTGATTGATGTTATCAATTACATTAATTGATAATATACACTAATAGAGTGAACACGTCTTTAATTACTAATTAAAGGTAAAGTGTGACAATCGTTATTATTGAAGACAATATAAATATCAGGTATGGACATGGTCTTGCCATATTCGAAAAAATGCCTGCGCCTCCATGTTTATTCTGCTTAAGGAGAATTTACTCCACCTCAAGAGCGGTCACTTGTGACAAGTGCCAACGGTGGCATCATATCCGATGTGGAAACACAGGGATTACGGAGGAGGAATATGACGAAGCTGTTCGAAATCATCATGAACTGCGTTTCGTATGCATGAGGTGTCGTCACTACGATACTACTGATGAGGACATGGATGTAGGTGAATATGAAGTCACCCACGTACAACTGCGGGTGCCTGATGCACCGATGGACATTGAACCCACACCGTCAACTCTGTTGTTGAACGAAGAGTCAGGAAGTGGTGATATTATGGACGTGGTGGCAACAGATTACGCAACGTCAATGTTTGACGTGAGTCGACCTGAGCGTTCAGTGGAGTTGGAAGAAGAAGAGACGTAAGTGGACCAATTAAAAAGTTATCATAATAATAATAATATAATAAATTTATAAATCAAACAAATATTTGTTGTTTTATACAAATAATAATACCATTCCTATGTTTTACTTCTTATTATAACAATACAATAATTTATCACTATAGTCATATATATCGCATAATTATTTGTTATTTGATGTTTTACTTCTTATTATAACAATACAATAATTTATCACTATAGTCATATATATCGCATAATTATTTGTTATTTGATTAAATTAATTGGGTATTATTCCTATAAAGTAAAATGCTAAGTAATCAACAATGATTTTTTTCAGTGACCTCAACGATGAAACCGTCCATGATGTCGTAATAGACGGAACACCTACATACACAGTGGTGGACGGTGGTTCTAAGAAAGGTTCCCGGAAGCTAGTCTCCAGCGAAGGCTATGCGTTCGTGGTGAAGAGAACCTTGGTCTCTGGTGTGACGGAGTGGAGATGCAGCGTCCGAGGAAGGGGAACTGGTTGTCCGGCGGTCATAAAGCAAACTGGGGATGCCTTTGTGAAAGGCGCACGGGGACACAGTCACCCAGCAAATCCCGGTCTACTCACTGCTGTTCAGAAAGCGAAAGAGGTAATTATAGTTAATTTATCTGTCATATATCATAAATAAAATGTTCAGCCATTTTTTTTATTACTTCAACGTCGAAAAGTATAATAGTTGCTAATATGTGTTTCGCTTTTAATTACAGATAAAAGTGGCGGCTCGTGGAGACGTGTTCGAGACTGCACCCGTCATTGTCCGTCGTGTGTTGGAGGAGTTCTCAGACCCAAACCTACCACCCGGTGCTCGAAACAGTGAGCAAAATCTGTTCAAACTCGCAAACAGGTGTCGCAAGAACATGCGACCAAAAGACCCAGTGTGGACAGAATTTGAGGTAAGATAAATCCCATATGCTAAATCAGACACATAGATCATTCCACAAAAAATAACTTGTCCATTGTACATACCATAAATGTGTATTTTGTTGTTGTTTTTTTATGGGTAATGGGTAATGTATAATTATCCATTTCTTTTTCAGATCGATGAACAGTACCTGAACAATGCGATCAACGAACCGTTCTACAGGGGAACGGTCACGGTAAAGGAACGGAGACACGTCATTCTAGCGACGGATACGCAGCTGGAGCTGCTGTCGAAGGCAAAGACATGGTATATGGACGGAACGTTCAAAGTGGTGAAATCGCCGATAACGCAACTCTTTTCAATCCATGGCTTCGTGAAGTACGAAGATGTAATAAAACAGCTACCACTGTGCTTCGTCCTCATGACTGGGAGGAAACGAAGAGATTACAAACAGGTATCTAAACAGTATAGTTTACAGATAATTTATCACCTTATATTATATATATATTTAATCACATTTTATAAATAATGCTATTATCAGTATGGTTTATTGTAATTATTATTGTTATTATTATCATTTCAGGTGTTGCAGAAAGTGAACTCGCTTCTAAGCGAAACCAAAGTGACAACGTTCGTGGTCGACTTTGAGGCCGGTCTCTGGCAGGCTATTCGAAAGGTCTACACGGATCCTGAAATCAAGGGCTGTGCGTTCCACTTCGGCCAAGCATTGTGGCGAAAGTGCCAAGAACTTGGTCTCAGGACAGCCTACGAGAGTAGGGATAGAGTATACAAGATGCTGCGGAAGACCTTCGCGCTCCCTCTTCTGCCACCAGCCGACATCCGTCCCGCGTTTGCAAATATCAGGGAAAAAGGTCAAAGCGACCAATTAGCCCCCTTCTTCGCTTATGTTGATCAAACTTGGATGAGCAACAGCATATGGACAGTCGAAAACTGGTCGGTATACGGGCGATCAGTGCGAACTAACAACGACGTTGAGGGATGGCATAACCGCCTTAACCGCAGGGCGAAAAAGGGGAATCTGTCCTTCTACCTACTTATCACCCTACTGTACGAAGAAGCGAACGAGGTGCAGATGCAATGTCAGCTCATCAAAGAGAAGAAGTTAAAGCGCCACCAGAGCAAACAAACCCGTGCCGTCCAAGGGCGTCTGTGGGCGGCTTGGGACCGCTACGGGAAGAGAGAAATATGTACGAGTGAGTTGCTGAATGAGTGTTGTAGATTGTATGGACCTGTGTGAACGGTTGAGTGTAAAGGTACATTGTGTATATGTCTGTTTGGTTGTTTGCTTGTATTTTTTTCTATTGATATTTGTTGTACATAGATATGTATTTGTTTAGACGTGTTTTATATATATGTGCCTCAAATTACACTCTGGAATGAACATGAAATACTTATTGATTAAGACATGGTCCGTATGGTCGGCAAATGTTCAAATGTTCAAATTTAAACAAGTATGTTGTCATTAAACGACGCAATAACGTAAATGTATGCCGTGTAATTACAGAAACTTTAATATTTTATTAAATTTATTAATACAATATTGAAGGAACACGAAATGAATATTATTTCAGACATGGTCCGTATGGTCCGCATATCTGGGCCGTATTGTCCGCAAATCTGGGCCGTACAGTCTGGTCCGTATAGTCCATGGTCCGTATCGTCCCTAATACAAATAAACATATTCAATGGCGTTTTACACAAACAAAGCTATAAGTAAATAAAATATATCATAATAGTTCGTAATTATTATAAAAGAAAAGCATTAGCTGCAAAAAAAAATATAAAACATTCAACGCAAGTAAACACTTAAGATTTTGAAGACATAAAACATAAAACACGCATAAAACATAAAACACCTTTGCCGTTAAGAGTATGTTTCAGTTACGCAAATAGTGAATAAAAATTGCGGGAAAAGTATGTTTTCAAATCTTTTTTAAACTTATCTAAGGAATTTGACTGTCGTAGTTCTGGCGGCAAATCGTTCCATAGTCTTGAACCAGCGGTGCTAAAACTTCTATCACTAAATGTTCTCCTCTTTTTGAATGGCACAACGTAAGAGTTCTCTGCAGTATTCGACGATCGAAGACCACGCCTGCAAGGAGTTTGTTTGGTAAGCAGTTCCAACAGGTAGTCGGGAGCCTCATTTGCAGAGCACTTGTACATGAATGTAAGTAATTTGAATGATATTCTAGCTTTTATCGGCAACCAGTGTAAATCGTATAGAGCCTGTTTTGAGCTTTCATATTTTGCACGTTCTAAAACAAGTTTGGCGCACATATTTTGTATTCGCTGCATCTTCTGAATCTCAGTCTCAGCAACACCGTATAAAATTACATTACATTAGTCAAGGTGGGATAAAACTAGAGACACAACTAGGATTTCGGTTGCCGGTTTGGTTAGGTATTTGCGGATACTTTTGATTCTAAAGTAATTCAGCATAGCCGAGCGACACTTCATTGCAACGTGCTTTTTTCTGAAGCTGAGAGTCTCATCTAAGAACGCTCCAAGATAACGAATTGTAGTATCGCGATGAATTTTGTCTCCTGCAATGTTGATTTCTGTTGTTGTTATATTTTGAAGTTGTTGACGGCTACCAAACGTAATAAATTCAGGTTTTGAGGCGTTCATTTTTAACTTATTTTTATTCATCCAATTATTGATTGTAACAGAACGTTTCTCAAGATCCGTTTTTGCATTTCGTTCGTGAGATTCAGACGGTTTGAATGATGTTTTTGAAATATGATCATCAGCGAAACCAAACACGGAGATATTCGATGGAATTATATCAAATAGTGTTCCCGCGTAGGCAAGATACAGCCAAGGACCAAGGCAGCTGCCCTGAGGAACGCTGCATTGTAGTGGCCGCGCGTTGGAAATGCCATTGTTGACTCGAACACTGCAGGTTCTGTCTCTCAGGTAGGAGTCCATCCAGTCGAGTGTCGTTTCATGCAAACCGTACTGGGATCGGAGAACATCGAGCAATATGTCGTGGTCAACCGTGTCAAAGGCAGCACTCAAGTCTATGGCAATCATGGCTGTTACTTCCTGCTTCTCCATGCCTGCCAACAAATCATTTACCAGCCTGAGAAGCGCCGATTTACAAGAACGGTTTCGTCGGTACGCAGATTGGTTCTTTGGGAGAAGACTGTAGGCATCGGCGTGAGTATTTAATTGCAACAACACCGCCTTCTCGATCAGCTTGGAGAAGAAAGCTAAATTGCTTACAGGTCTGTAATTAGCAAGTTCAAGGTCGAGACCGGCCTTTTTCAGAAGCGGCCGTACGATAGCATGCTTAAAAGAGCTAGGAAATACGCCTTGACGCAACGACAAGTTTACCATGTTGGTAATGAGCGGTAGAATGTCATCAAGATATGTTTTAAGAATGTGTGTGGGCAAAATGTCAATTTCACAAGATGTAGTATTCATTTCAACTATAAGCTTCCGTACCTCATCCTGACTTAAATCCTCAAACTTTTCTAAAATAGGAACGTCCTTGTGAGTTGGTTTAAAGTTTTCAAATTCACACAAAGAATCACGAATTTTCTGAATTTTGTTGAGAAAAAAGTCTGCAAATTGCTCAGATAGGTCAATGTCAGATTCACAAGTCGGGAGTGGGTTGGTAGACTTAGTTCCAGTTAATTCCGAGACCAATGTATACAACTTCTTAGTATCACCTTTAGCACTGGATATTTTATCATTCAATGTTAACCTTTTCTCGCGCTTCAATTCATTGGCATATTCAGTCCGCAAAGATTTAAACCTTTCACGATTTTCTACCGTGTTATACCGCAACCACTGCTTTTCTGCTTTTCTTACCGAACACTTAAGTCGATAAATATTTTCGTTGAACCATGGCTTTGGCGCTCTACAAATTTTCACAATTTCTCTAATAGGCGCATGTCTATCGATGGTGGTTACGATTTTGGATCTTAAACGATCGACGAATTCGTTGACATTTTCCGAATCGAAAGAAATGTTTCTTAAATCATATGAAAAAGCCTGTACATCGATGTTTCTGAAGTCTCGTTTTTGCACAGATTTTCGTATAATGTTTTCTTTGTCGATACCGAGGACCAATTTTATCACAAAATGATCTAACATCAACGGCCCTTTTTCGCATTTCGACACTTTGGCACCGCACACTGCGATCGAGCGCGACCGCAGGCAACACTCGATAAACTTGGTGCATGGAAGAGCAAATGGAAAATGGAGCTATATCCAAGCAAATGTTAAGTTTTGTCCATTACTAGGAAAAAACAAAAGTTCATCTAAGTGTAAAAAACTGCCCACACACTACTGCAATGTGTGCATTCTGCAAAATGCCTTGGTTGTGCAATCCATTATTCATTAGACTGGGGCCAGCATATCGGAAACATAACAATAAATTTGATAAAATTCAATACAACCACGATATTCGTTGGAAGAAATATAAGAATAATGAAAATCCAGAGACATCACCAGGAGAGAAACCCTTATTAACACACGCTGGTCCTGTATTTAAGGCAAGTGACCGATTGAGTACACAACACAGGACAATATGAACAACACAACACAAAACATGACAATGATTAAAACTGGGGTCACCGCGTTGGAACGGTCTAGAAATCCAAATATCGCCTAATTTAAAACGGAAGAAAGGGCTTACAATTTAATTGTCATGCCGCTACCAGTGTTTGGGACTCGTGTGAGAAAGTTGGCATAACATTACGTAAACTAGAAAGCAACCGAATTAAGTAAAACGAACAAACTATAGACGTGCTTGTGTCGGAAAATAGCTGTATAGGTAATGTTAAATTTGTTATACAAGCCGACGATAAATACAGTTTATTGTATCTTGTATTTTGGTATAGAGAAAAGAGCTAGATATATTAGACATCGATAGTTGGATACCATAATACTTAATAGACTCAGTGTAAAAAAACTGAAATGATTTAAGGACTGTATTGGATTATATCGTCAATCTAACTATGCAGAGCCCTTCAGTACACATATAACAGAGAAATCATTCTTTTCCCGGACCATCCGCGAATTGAACCAACTGCAAGAGGATTATAAGTCAGTTGGCTAAGTAAGTGCATTTAAAACCCAACTAGCTACACGTTTTATCTAACTTTCCATTACCCCTTTAATATGTTAAATGATTATGACCAGTTCAGATTGCGACAAAGAGTTACATAATTATGTTGTGCTGTAATTTGTAAGTTTTCCACAGTGTTATGACTTCTTACCATCGGGCCTCCGCAAACATAATGATGTAGCAGCATAAATGTGCAAAACAAAGACAATGCAAGGGAATGACTGCTCTCTGACTTGTGTTTGGGGACAAGTAAAAAACATTATTAAATTTATTCTCCGGCCTTCAGTTCTCACTGGTTGATGGGGCTCATGTGTCATGGCAAGCAGCCTATCCCGAATGTAAAATGAAAACTGGTACCCGCTTCCTATATATAGGTGTAGTTTCATTCCATAGGAAAGATTAATGCCGCTTTTCCACATGTCCATATCCGCATTGCACAAAACCGCATCCGCAAAAACAATCAAACAAGTTGAATGCAGTCGGACCGATTCCATATGTCTGCAGTCCGTATCCGCAGAGCGCATCCGCAAAAGCCATCCGCAAGAAATCGCGCAGTAATTTTTTGTGGATGCGGACCACATGGTATCTAACTAAGCATGTTAAACAAAGGGCTGTTATACATCAAACATTGGGAAATAGAAAAAAGTAGTCTAGATATACACCTGGTTAACCAAATCTAAGACTCTCCGAGTACCATAACTCTGCAATAAAGGGTAACTAACTGACTGACGATGTAAATATAATTGTTGGATGCTTTATATTGTTTTCACCTACTGGCATAAATATTTGCAGCCGACGTAATTAAACATGTTTAAAAGCTTTTTACTCAGACATTGTCACTATTTGAAAATAAGAAGAAACAAATTACGTTTATTTGCGGATTCATGGAAAAGCGCGTCCGTATAATATTTATGCGGATACGGATACGGACATATGGAAAAGCGGCCGAATGAAGTAAAACACAAGAGAAAATCCGGAATCAGAGTCCACATGATGTGACAAGATTGTGACACCGTTGGTGCCAAACTGCAGCGAATTATTGTTCTCTTGAATCCACCCACTGCGTGGCGAAGGTGAGAATCAACATGACGAACGGCTAATTCATATATTACTATATATAAATCATATTCCCGAACATTCCCAACACCACACTAATGTGTGACTAACACTTTCAACTGCAAAGAAATTCATTAGGTTTCAGTGAAACATCGCTCCTCGGCATGCATCTGTTAGACCTCGTCATCACCAGGCGTGATAAATGCCAAGCGAAAAGCCAAGCCGACTGTCGACACGGTGACGACACCTACTGGAACTTAGAAAACAAAGAGTTGCTGCCACAAGAAGTATACATTATTATTATATATCTCAATATTTATGCTGCCATTTGGCAGCCAATGAAGTCGTTGTGGTAAAACTTTACAGTGTGCAGTTTGTGCATACATTGAAATATCCAAGAAGTATGTCATATTAAAGTCAAATAAAAAAGGCCTATCGACGGTAAATCGGCAATAACATTTGCAAAAACAAATTTCATTTACAAAAAAATAATATTGAAGCATTGTTTAATACGATGGCATTGAGTCTATAGACAGGTGACACATGTGTAAACTTTAATATATAAACAGTGGTCATCGGTGACACTTTCGCGGGCGCGGGAAAAAATATATGTTTTACTATTACTGCTAACTTTCAGAAAATTAGTCGTAGATCTAATAGTAAAATAGATAAATGAAATATACATGTAATACCGCTACGGTGCAAAATTTATAAATTTCGTGTAGCGTAGGAAAGTTTTCATTGATGTATGCGATTTTGTAGGCGTGCGCTCGAATCCAGCTGGAACCGCGAATCCCATATTTTGACTGTGTAGATATATAAAAAGATTTAACGATAAGGAGCATCAGTATAGTATTGCTTCTAGAAAAATATATTTGAGATCGAAAAATGGGAACATGAATTTTTATTTCTATATTTATGAGAAATACTGTTAAATAAGAACGTAATTTATGATAATACAATAGGTAATTATCTTCTAGACTTCGATATGCCACTTTATATATTTATAACTAGCCGTTACTCAATGTTTTAATATTGTTTCCCATAGTTTCTACTGTCTATTTTCTGTTTTACTCACCGCATGCTTTTCTGAGACAAATAAAAGTTGTGTTCTTGCGTAAGATATTATTTAATATTTTTAACAGTTGTCAACTGTTTGGTTTGCTGTCAAATCAAACATAAACTAAAATGGATACAAAATGTGTTGATTACAGCTTAACACTGCAGTACAAGATTACTAGTGATCATTTCTACCCGCATTACGTGTTGAAATTAGTTCGTTGTATAAAATTATAGAAAATAGTTCGTGAAACTTTAGCACTTATTTGTTTAAATTACAAACAATTCATCGTGTTCTTGATTAGGAAATACATAAAAAGTGCTATAAAATTATATGTTTGATAACAAAGTTAGATTTAACTAAAGAAATGTAGTTTGTTTTCATTTTATCGAATATTCATCCGCATCCAGACTCCCACACATTCATAACGTAACATAGAAAATGGAAATATAAATTACAAATAACATCTTTTAATATGGAACTTGCGAAAACCGTCTTTGGCGTTCGATCGACTGATGGTTATAGTGACAAAGTAACAAAAGGCATGTAGCTCATAAGACAGTACATTTACAACATTCATCCCTAAGTTTTATGTCTTATTCATAAAAGAGCATGAAATCCACTGAAAATATTTTCTGTTAATGTTATGTCCAACATATTTTTGATGTCCAATATATTTTAGTTTTAAATGCATGTAACAGTTTATTGAATTCAGTCTTGTCTTGGTATAAAAATGTAGTAGTTGAGTGCTTATTTAATTATATTTATAGTTTACTGTATGATTGGGTTTGTATTCTAACTTCTGCAATTTCAACAACAGTAAATTTTATCCGTAACTTTAAGGTCTTTTCTACGAAATAAAGGTCAGATTAGGTAGAGATTAGCCATTCACTTAGTTATTGACCAATTCTATGAAGGCACCCTAGCAACCATGAATTTGTCAGATGTTTCCTATCATTTGGTTCTTCATTTTGATGAGAAAATACAAAAAATTCTTACAATTTTGATATAATTCATTAGAAGCATACTATATAAGACTACCACACACCAGCATACTGTTTGAAAATGAATGTTTACGCGTAGGCACAAAGTGTATAGCAATTTTTAGGAATTTCTTTAAAAAATATATGTGTATAAAATTGATTTTCCTTTTGTTTCTGAATATTGTATGTTAGATACCTGCATGTATATAATGTTTATTATTATTATTTTTCTGTTAGAAAGTGTCAAATAACAGAAATCAAAATGCTGATTGCGTAGAAAGACTGTTGGCCAGAAAAGTAAGAAACCAAAATCAAGGGAAATAGAGTGCAAAATTGTCTAACAGCAAGGACACATTTGTATGAATGAAATTATTGCAATGCCATTTTTACACAAGACAAATAACTGCTCATTGGTATTATTATGCTATACTGCCTACTTTCAACATAATATGCATCACAGTCAACATGTCAACTAAGGCCGCTTTTCCTTGTACGCGTGATCCATCATCCGTGTCCGTGGTTGTATCCATTGTCCGTATGTAGCTTTTTCATGTGCGGGTATCCGTAGTGCATAATATGATATTATGTATACAGTCTTGTATATCATTTACAAACGGTAAAATAATATTGGTTTAGCATTGTTTATCTGCTAATAAACAATGATAAGGAGTTCTCATGCGAAGCAATTATATCACGTATTCATTGTGATGTCATTTTTATTGATAAAAGCTGAACGAAAGATGTCAGAAGCGTAACTATTTAATGGGTGGTTTTACAACGGAATTTCTGTTCCTTGTCTCTACTTTTAAAATATATCTTTGTACTATGTGTATGAGAATGCATACATTCTAGTTGATAGTTAAACACAACAGTATACTTGTAACCCAATAGAAATGTGCTAAATAAAACAAATAAACAGGCTTTCCTGTGTGATGTAGTACTATATGTTTTGAAGGATGTTTAGTTTGATAATTGCGATTACAGTGGAATTTATTCATGCATCAATACAGTTGATGTAAAATATTTTGTATGAAAAGTAAATATTCTCAGGGATCATATTATTTTTGGTTTAACTGGTTTGAGACCGATTGGGTTTGAATAAGAACGATTGAAATAAAAAGCAATCGGTCCGACCAGTTTTCTTCAATTTCTCCAGTCACTATAAAAATCGTGATAATCCCCCATTTTTCAATACATCATATCAACATTTTATGGCCCCAATTTTCTGAAGGTGTGAAAGCCAGATCAGTGATCTGTCGTAGACAGCAGTCGTATGACTATCGATTGATAATTGGAGTATTTTTGTTGCAGTTCATTGTTCCATTATTCAGATACATAGATACAGACTATAGCTAATTTACATACCCACTGGTTATTCATAAAATAGATGCAGACAGCCCGCACATTTCAGTCTCGTGTATGCATTGCTAAGAGTAACATCATTGTTAGTAGTTGTAGAGCGTAGCTTTCATTAGAATGCTATTAAATATATAACCTCACACTTGTGTTGTTCTTAAGTCATTTGACTATATACATTTGTATTACAAACCTCTACACTACGACAATACAACAACAGAACATGGTGTCAGAATAAAAGTGATTTCAACTGGATTTATGGACAATTATTTATCTTGTGACATTTAATACTGTACATTTATCATCATGGAGCTTGCTGGAATTGCACCGCCTGTTATGAACTGGGATGATTCAAATCCATCAGAAGCCTTCAAGAAATTCCAACGTCATGTCAATTTTGTCTTTTCCGGTCCGTTAAAGAATAAGACGGAAGAAGAGAAGGTCAGCTATTTATTGTTGTGGATTGGTGAGAAAGGCAGAGACATACATAGCACTTGGCAATTGAGTGAATCAGACAGTAAGAAATTGGACACTTATTTTTCTAAGTTCGCCTCACATCTACAGCCGAAAATCAATCCAATATTCAGCCGTTTCAAGTTCTACAGCCAGAAACAGGACTCAGACACCATCGATCAGTTCGTCACTAGGCTTCGTCTGATCGCAAAGGAATGTGATTTTAAAGACACTGACGAGATGATCAGGGATCGTATTGTCTTCGGGACGAACTCTTCGAAAATCAGGGAAAAACTGATAAACGAAGGTGCAAAGCTTACATTAGATAAAGCGGTGCAAATTGCTCAGTCGTACGAGTACAGTCGGGAGCAATTAAAGTCGATGCAATCTACGGCATCGAATGACGTCGCGTCAGTCGCGAAACCAGGGCGGAGGAAGCAGTCCAACAAAGGGGCTACCACTGGATCGAAGGTCAAGGATACCGGGATGGCCAGACGAGCGTTACCGAAGAGTGACCGTGGCATTCCACATCGGAGCACCAAATCGTGCAACAACTGCGGACGTTCACACGCGAAACGAAACTGTCCCGCATATGGGAAAACATGCCATGCGTGTAACAAACTCAATCACTTTGCATCTCATTGTAGAGCAGTAAACTGTGTTTGTGACAGTGAGTGTACCTCCAAGTGTGAAGAAACAGACTACAATGATGACATTGGTATGGTGAGTACAAGTTCTCCAGATCGAGCTTTTGTTGAACTTTTGGTGGGTCCTTCTAATACTGCGATAAGTTTCAAAATTGACACAGGATCTGTAGTGAACATACTACCAGTTGCACAATATAGAGCCATGAAAATTTCTCATCCATTACAGCCAGCAGTTCACACTCTTACAAGCTACACAGGCAACACTCTTCCAATACTAGGTCAAATTAATCTCAAATGCAGTTATAAATCAAAGGTGATTCAAACTGATTTCTACATTGTGAATAGCAAATCACGTCCATTATTGGGTATGCAATCTTGCCTAGATCTTGGACTAGTGCAGTTGACATTCTCAGTTGAGAATAACGGCCTTGACCGTGACGCAGTTTTGACTGAATACGGCGACTTGTTTAAAGGCACTGGGGTTATGTCCGGTACATGCAAATTGTACTTGAAACCAGATGCTGTTCCTGTGGTAAATCCGCCTAGGAGAGTCCCCGAGGCACTCAAGATAAGACTTAAGACAAAACTAGACAGTATGGAAACAGAACAGATCATTACTAAGGTAAATGAACCGACTGACTGGGTTAACTCCTTAGTAGTAGTTGAGAAACCTAAGACAGGTCAGTTGAGGGTATGTCTAGACCCGAAGCATCTTAATGAGGCTATCAGACGTCCACATTATCCGATGCGCACAATTGATGACGTCACGAGTAAGCTAAGTGGCGCAAAGCACTTTAGCGTCTTAGATGTTACACATGCTTATTGGTCAATTAAGTTGGACACGAAGTCCTCTTACCTTACGACGTTCAGTACCCCGTTTGGACGGTACAGGTACTTACGTATGCCATTTGGTCTGAATTGCAGTCAAGACATTTGGCAAAGGACCATTGACGAAACATTTGAAGGTCTTAAAGGAGTAGCATGTGTTGTTGACGATATTTTGATTTGGGGAAGTACAAAGTCTGAGCATGACAGTAATCTGCTCACTTTGCTGGACAGGGCTCGCGAGAAACGGGTACGTTTCAATCCTGAGAAAGTCCTGATTGACGTGAAAGAAGTGCCATTCTTTGGTCATGTCATTACAGACAATGGTCTTAAAGTTGACAGTGGAAAGGTCAAAGCCATTACTTCTTTGCAGTACCCCAAATCAAAGGCAGAACTTGAAACAGTTCTTGGCATGGTGAATTACCTGCAAAAGTTTTCACCACATTTGGCTGACATTACAAGCAGTTTACGTGCTTTACTAAAGAAAGACGTGGAATTCGTATTCGATCAGCCACAAATTGACGCTTTCGATAAAATGAAGGACGTAGTGACGCAAAGCCCAGTACTCGCGTACTTTGACAATAAGAAACAGGTTACGCTTGAATGCGATGCAAGCAAACATGGTGTTGGCGCAACCATTTTGCAAGACGGCAAACCAATTGCTTTTGCAAGCAAGACATTGACCCCTACACAGAGCTCATATGCAAACATCGAACGTGAGATGTTGGCAATAGTTTTTGGCTGCCAAAGGTTTCATCAGTATGTGTATGGACGTAAGGTCATAGTTCACTCTGACCACAGGCCAATTGCAGCCATCATGAAAAAACCTCTGTCTGCAGCACCACCTCGTTTGCAGAGGATGTTACTCATGATTCAGAAATACGACATTGAGGTCAAGTATGTGCCTGGGAAACAAGTTCCCATTAGCGACCTACTGTCTAGACAGCCAATGAGTCATACGCTTGACGAATATGAGGGGCTTGACTTGCATGTTCACACGGTTCTGAAATGTTTGACATTTAAAGACAGCAGACTGGAACAGTTGAGAGTTGACACAAGTCGTGACTCACAAATGCAAACACTAAAACAGACTATAGAGACGGGTTGGCCGGAAACAAGGCAGGGCTGCCACAACTCCATAATTGAATTTTTCAATCACAGAGACGAGCTGTCAACAGGTGATGGTTTGATATTTCGGGGACAAACAATTTTGATTCCCAAACAGTCACGTGCAGAATTGATTGAAAAAGTCCATGTTGGTCACATGGGTGTGGACAAAACAATCAGCAGGGCAAAAGACGCATTTTTCTGGCCTGGGATGGTAAGGGAAATTACAGACCATGTACTGAATTGTCCCATCTGTTGCAAACACAGAGCATCCAATGTCAAGGAACCCATGGTGTCTCATGAAACACCAACAAGACCTTGGCAATTTGTCCACAGCGATATTTTTCATTTTGATGGGAAAGATTATCTGTTGATAGTCGACTCCTACAGTAGACATTTTGAGATAGACTGGCTACCGACCGCAAACTCGCAAACTGTCATACTGAAACTGCGTGCACATTTCAGTAGATTTGGTGTGCCAGATTTATTCTTCAGTGATAACGGAAGTCAATATACATCACAATCATTTCTTGACTTTGCAAAAAAATGGAATTTCACATGCAAAACTAGTTCTCCCACTAGAGCACAGTCAAATGGTTTGGCTGAGGTCATGGTCAAAACAGCCAAACGCATTTTAATCAAGTCAAAAGAAGCCAAGTCTGATCCATACATTGCAATTCTGGAGTACAGAAATACTACATTGCAAGATATAGGATTCTCGCCTACACAATTGTTGCAAGGTCGACGCACTCAATCTGTCATTCCTGTGAAAAGAGAGAAACTGTTACCAAAGGCAGTAAACACATCAGTTGTAACACACAAAATCAACATGGCGAAATCTAAGCAGAAACAGTATTATGATAGGTCATCAAAACAGCAGATACCACTGGCATAGTGTGTTAGGCATCAAGTTGGTAAAACATGGTTACCAGCAAAGGTTATTTCTAAACACAATGACAGATCATACAACATTCAAACACCTGATGGGGGTATATACCGCAGAAATCGACAATTACTCATGAAAACAAATGAGAAATTTGACATTGAGGAATTTGCCCCAAATGTCACGTTTAAACAAGTGAACTCACCACAGCCTAGCAAAACACCAGATCAACAGCAATTAAATTCACCAAATACAAACAGTGCTGCAAATCCTATCCCTGGGAACCAAACTTGCCTAAATTCGGGCATAACAACAAGATCTGGAAGGCTTGTCAAGCCAAACAAATTGTATTCTGGAGATGAATGGGTAAAATAATTGACTGTAAATAACAATGTGTTGTGAGTGTTATCTTGGCATTTATTGGTGTTAAACGATAACAGTCGTGCATTGAATGAGTTTCACTTGAAACATGATCTACCTGAAGCGTGGCAGTGCTGATAAACTTGATTGTTTTCAGTATGGAATGTTGTTGCTGACATGAATAAATTTACTATGAGAATGTTTGATTATATTTGTCATGAATGAATGTTCTTGTTTATTAATGATAATACATTATTTTGTTTAGCCTATGTGGACATGTGTTATCATTAATGAAATCATTACGTGTATTTGTTTATTACATATATCTTATATTTTAGTGATATATTTGACATAATGTGTTCTAGAGTTGTTTGCATCTTGAAAATGTATTTCTTATAAAAAGAGGGAGATGTTCCATTATTCAGATACATAGATACAGACTATAGCTAATTTACATACCCACTGGTTATTCATAAAATAGATGCAGACAGCCCGCACATTTCAGTCTCGTGTATGCATTGCTAAGAGTAACATCATTGTTAGTAGTTGTAGAGCGTAGCTTTCATTAGAATGCTATTAAATATATAACCTCACACTTGTGTTGTTCTTAAGTCATTTGACTATATACATTTGTATTACAAACCTCTACACTACGACAATACAACAACAGAACATCATTGACTGTATTATATAAGTGACACCGATTAGTCTCTTATGTCAACATCAGAGTGATGTCAACATCAGAGTGCACTTCTCCATGATAAAATCGTGTCCAGCTACTAAAGAGACTGAGCATAGCAATTCCTTGTGGAAAACAGGCATTTCCTGGATAATTGTACTGTGTTCAAAATTATATAAAATTTGCAAAGTGATGTGAAACCTAACTGAAAATTAAAACAAATGGTAGTACCAATAGTTTTACTTAAATTAAAGTGTATTTGCTAGTCGGTTTAATTGAGGTTCATGATGTCATATTGTTAATTTAAATAAGTACAAAGTGACTATATTGCATTACGTTATATTTAACTACATTATAAGTTTAGTTAAGCCAAACTCATATAACAGACATATAAATTAACTTGAATTATTGAAGTTTAAGGTGTGGAAACTTAGTTTATATTAAACATTTGAAATACAAATTTTCGGATATGTTATGTTTTCAGATACACATAATTCAGAAACATAATGGTCGTTCTCATTGTATTGCATTATCTTTAAACTTTTGTGAAGTTAAAAACTTATAATTGGCATGGACATGACAATTTATTGGAGTTTAAGCTGTGAAAACTGTCCAGATAATAGTTATACTTTTACATTTTTGAACATCATTTTCGGATACACATAATTAGGATTCAAGATTAGCGTGACCGGCAAACCTCAGGACCGATTGACTTTCCAGACAAATATGATCCCTGAATATTATGTTTGCATTTAGGTAATCTTATTCTTATGTAGACAATATCTTTTAAATATTAAGTCAATATTTAATATATACTAAGACCATATATAATATATAATATGCAAATGTATGATATTCATTTAATATTCTTCATAAATATTGGCCGTGGATACTCAACAACTCGTCCGTGAATGTGTCTGTAAAAATCGCTCACTGCACGATTCGTCATGGATGCGGACGGCCTAATCCTTAACTGGCCGAAATAGCCGATGCAGCGTATAAATTTTGGGGTAACCATTGTTAGTGCTTTGTAGCCTGCAAAGTAAAATTTAGATAATGTGATTCAATCTTTCGAAATCACCCTGCTAAGACCATTGGCTTCTGCCAACAATCTAAAAAGAATGTAAAAGCTATCTTCTTAACATTCTATCACAAATTTGTCTGGAAACTGTTTTTACAGTTGAAACTCTCTCAGAAGACGAAGATGATGCTGACGACTACACAGAATCCATCCACGTGTCCAGCACCCATCCTTTCAGAGGCGGGCATGGGGATTTTAACCCAACCCCTGGTGGTCCATTTTCTGCACTGACGCCTTCCATGTGGCCACAGGACATCATGTTGAAACTAAATAATCCTGTATGAATATTTATATATAATGTATAGAGTGATTGGCATGTCTCAGTTTTTCCTAGTTTGTAAAAGAACTTGCCTATAAAATATAAGTGTATCTTTGTAATTGAAACAAATCAGAACAGATTGTAAAATAATAAATCTACAATCTCCAAGGTGCAGTAAGATTCCCATTGCATGATTAATAATTACCAGCATTCCTTTTTAGCTCACCTGTGCACGAAGCGCTCGGTGAGCAATTGGTATAGGGGACCTCCGGCGTCGTCCGTATGCCGTCAACAATTTGGACTGTTATCGCGATAAAGACTACATTTTTTTATTCGATCTTGAGCTAACTTCCACAGTTTGTGTATGACCATAAAATCTCGGATGGGATTGTTATTGGGTCAGATCACACCAGTAACACCAGAATTATAGCCCTTTTTTCATGCAAAAAAAGTGCAAAAATTCCATTTTCCAAATGATAGACTTTGTTTTCTATCCAATTTTAACCAAACTTTCACAGTTTGTGTATGACCATCAGATCTCAGAAGATGCCAACAATGGGCCAGATCGTATTTCAAACACCAGAGTTATTGCCCTTTGTTTATAAAAAAAATATACAAAAATGGACATTATTCAGGATAGAGACTTCATTTTTCATCCAATCTTCACCAATCTTGCACAGTTTGTCTATTACCATGAGGTTACAGTTGAAGTCGAATATAAGCAAGATCGGACCAGAAACACCAGAGTTATTGCCCTTTGTTTGTGAAAAAAATATGCAAAAATGGCCATTATTCAGGATAGAGACTTAATTTTTAATCCAATCTTCACCAATCGTGTAAAGTTTGTCTATGAACGTAAGACTACAGGTGAAGACGAATGTAAGCCTCTTTGATTTCCAACAGTTGCAAGACTTGCATGCAGTTATTTGTACATGCAATATTGATGTCTTCAGAGCCTGCATTAACATCATTTATCATCATTGGAAAGAAAAGCAAAACTTTACCTTATAGCACAGCCATCGCAATTATCGTATTGCAACTAGTTCTCCAAAACTGTTTTCGAAAAGACACTAAAATCTACTGTTTGTGCATGAAAAAGGGTCAGGTAAGAATATCGAGAAAAATGATCTGAGAACCATTAGCAAAAAAAACGGCACATCCACTACCCAACTCATACTTTAGTTAGCCCATTGCACTAACCGATGTTTTAAATCAAAATTGATCCTATCCCCCTCTGCGTATTGTTCAGATACCTTAATTTTCAAACCAGTCACAACAGAATGGTCTTCATCTGTACCAGCTCTCAGGTGAGCGCTTTGGGCCATCATGGCCCTCTTGTTTCCATAAGTAATATATGTTCACCACATAATTTATTGACAAAAATTAGAGCACCTGAAACCCCTACAGTTCAGCACAAATGCTTTTGATTCCGCGCATCATAGCAATGTCTGTTAAGCAGATTTTGTATGAGTACTACACAAGTCAAAGTTGAAGAAGAGTAAAAATGAGGCGTGTCATGGGAAAACCAGACATAATGCATGTGCGCAAAGTGTCATCCCAGATCAGCCTGTGCAGTCCGCACAGGCTGATCCAGGATGGCACTTTTCCGCCTAAAGTGGATATATAGTTAGAAGAGACTTCCTTGAAACAGAAAATACCATAAAAGCGGAAAGTGCCATCCTGGATTAGCCTGTGCAGACTGCACAGGCTGATCCGGGACGACACTTTACGCGCATGCATTAAGACCGGTTTTCCCACAAGTCTCAAAAAAAACATTGCCTGTGTTTCTGTTTGCAGCCTGAAGACAGTAACGGCCAGCTGGATTACCGATATGATGAGTTCGGTTTCAAAGTAGAGGAAGAAGGTAGACCTCATTGCTTTACTTACTTAAGATTGTGTTGCATCTGTCATTGGGAAAGTTCTAGGATCTGAAAAGGTACATGGTGCTGCTAAAAAGGAGCAGGGTTGAACGGCCGACCAGTTCGTTGACATTTTCTAATAATTTGCTTAATCTTGGGGTTTTATGAGTCCAATGCTTCTATATAAGGTTTTTAAACATAGTCTGTCCATTTGACATTGAATATTTGCAAAAATATAAAGAATGTCAAAATACATTCAACATTTCTGTGTTGGCAGGCCCAGACGGGCAGCAGGGTAAACAAAATCGCTGCATTGCACATAGAACATTTGAACTGAAATTTTCACTTACGTACAACCAAAAAGGAGCAGGGCACAGCACCCTGCTATCTTGCTCTAGATCTTTCCCTACTGTCATTATAATACATGTACTGGCATTTGTAGCGATAAATACGTATGAGGCGTGTCGTTTGATCCCGGGTTTAATGCATGCGCGTAAAGTGTCGTCCTGGATTAGGCTCTGTAGACTGCACAGGCTAATCCAGGACAACACTTTTTGCTTTTATGGTATTTTGTGCTTCAAGGAAGTCTCTTCTACACATATATCCACCGTAGGCGGAAAGTTCATCCCGGATTAGCCTGTGCGGTCTGCACAGTCTAATCGGGGATGACACTTTACGTGCATGCATTAAGCCCGGGTTTCCCACAACACAGCTCTTATATTATTAAACAGTTGACAAAAAAATTATTACTATGATATTTAATTGTTAAATATTGCCTCAACACTGAAAGTTGAAGAAGGCTTGTAGTTGGTTGAACAAATTCGAGTCAAATTATAAAACCTTAACTCCCATAACTTTGTAGTAATTTAAAGTTTTCTTATTGAAAGTATTCAGTTTGAATGATTCATTGATCTCGTAATGCAATACTCAAGGGTTGATGTCATTCTTACTGCTTGAAATCATTCAGACATATGATAAACAGTTAGTAGAATTGTAGTCTTTTGCCTTGGTCATAGTTTCTTCAGACATAGTTTTAAGAAATATGCATAAATTGTGCAGTATTTCAAAATTGTTTTTCCTTCTATTAAAGCACAGTGATGCTAGTACTGTTGTGATATGTTTATAAATATCTACCGGTACTAATGTTGTTGTTGCTACAGATGGCCCTGAGGAGAATTCCAGTAAGCTGTTGAGCACACCGTTCATGGAGGACTCCCAGCACCGACTGAAGTGGATCGCGTACCTCGAGTTTACACACAATGAGGAGGTGGAGGATCTCACTTGGGACAAGGTACTTTTTGACGTCACATGTGGCCCAACTATGTAGCACTAGAAAAAACATTAATTAAAATTCCTTTGTGCTGTAGAAAGGAAACTAGTTTTTGGTAAGAAAACAACCCTGAATGTATTAAGTTCCCCGATTTTCTGTTGTTAATCCACCAAAACATACCGGTAAACAAATTAATAAAATGTGTATGGGGATGTTATACTTGACAACCTGTTCCCTCTTCAGGAATTTCTGTAGTTTTTGGAAACCAAGAGTCATATGACAGACATATGGCTCGAAATTTTGATGGGTAGAAAAATTGCAGGTATCAACATACTTGAGTCACAGGAATTATGATTCTGTATGCTTGTTTGATGCTCTGCAAATCGTAATGTTTCTTTATTAAGATTAAGAGCTTTGGAAAGAACCACCATTACTATGATACAAATATTATTTCCTAGTGTTTTTGAAGTTGGCAAACAGAAATGAAGTGCATCAGAATGGTGCAATGCACATTATTTGCTCAAGTCAAATATGACTAAATAACAAGTTGCCTGCATCAAAAAGCAACTACTGAAATCCATGCTCATTCCGTATGTGTAGTGTCAGTCTGTCTGTATATGTAGTGTCAGTCTGTCTGTATATGTAGTGTCAGTCTGACTGTATATGTAGTGTCAGTCTGACTGTATATGTAGTGTCAGTCTGTCTGTATATGTAGTGTCAGTCTGTCTGTATATGTAGTGTCAGTCTGTCTGTATATGTAGTGTCAGTCTGTCTGTATATGTAGTGTCAGTCTGACTGTATATGTAGTGTCAGTCTGTCTGTATATGTAGTGTCAGTCTGACTGTATATGTAGTGTCAGTCTGTCTGTATATGTAGTGTCAGTCTGACTGTATATGTAGTGTCAGTCTCACTGTATGTGTAGTGTCAGTCTGTCTGTATATGTAGTGTCAGTCTGTCTGTATGTGTTGTGTCAGTCTGTCTGTATATGTAGTGTCAGTCTCACTGTATGTGTAGTGTCAGTCTGTCTGTATATGTAGTGTCAGTCTGTCTGTATATGTAGTGTCAGTCTGACTGTATATGTAGTGTCAGTCTGTCTGTATATGTAGTGTCAGTCTGACTGTATATGTTGTGTCAGTCTGTCTGTATATGTAGTGTCAGTCTGTCTGTATGTGTAGTGTCAGTCTGTCTGTATATGTAGTGTCAGTCTGTCTGTATATGTTGTGTCAGTCTGTCTGTATATGTAGTGTCAGTCTGTCTGTATATGTTGTGTCAGTCTGTCTGTATATGTAGTGTCAGTCTGTCTGTATATGTAGTGTCTGTCTGACTGTATATGTAGTGTCAGTCTGTCTGTATATGTAGTGTCAGTCTGACTGTATATGTAGTGTCAGTCTGTCTGTATATGTAGTGTCAGTCTGTCTGTATATGTAGTGTCAGTCTGACTGTATATGTAGTGTCAGTCTGTCTGTATATGTAGTGTCAGTCTGACTGTATATGTTGTGTCAGTCTCTCTGTATATGTAGTGTCAGTCTGTCTGTATATGTAGTGTCAGTCTCTCTGTATATGTAGTGTCAGTCTCTCTGTATATGTTGTGTCAGTCTCTCTGTATATGTAGTGTCAGTCTGTCTGTATATGTAGTGTCAGTCTGTCTGTATATGTTGTGTCAGTCTCTCTGTATATGTTGTGTCAGTCTGTCTGTATATGTAGTGTCAGTCTCTCTGTATATGTAGTGTCAGTCTGACTGTATATGTAGTGTCAGTCTGTCTGTATATGTAGTGTCAGTCTGTCTGTATATGTAGTGTCAGTCTGACTGTATATGTAGTGTCAGTCTCACTGTATGTGTAGTGTCAGTCTCTCTGTATATGTAGTGTCAGTCTGTCTGTATGTGTTGTGTCAGTCTGACTGTATATGTAGTGTCAGTCTGTCTGTATATGTAGTGTCAATCTGACTGTATCTGTAGTGTCAGTCTGACTGTATCTGTAGTGTCAGTCTGACTGTATATGTAGTGTCAGTCTCTCTGTATATGTAGTGTCAGTCTCTCTGTATATGTAGTGTCAGTCTGACTGTATATGTAGTGTCAGTCTGACTGTATATGTAGTGTCAGTCTGACTGTATATGTAGTGTCAGTCTGACTGTATATGTAGTGTCAGTCTGACTGTATATGTAGTGTCAGTCTGACTGTATATGTAGTGTCAGTCTGTCTGTATATGTAGTGTCAGTCTGTCTGTATATGTAGTGTCAGTCTGTCTGTATATGTAGTGTCAGTCTGACTGTATATGTAGTGTCAGTCTCTCTGTATATGTAGTGTCAGTCTGACTGTATATGTAGTGTCAGTCTGACTGTATATGTAGTGTCAGTCTGACTGTATATGTAGTGTCAGTCTGTCTGTATATGTAGTGTCAGTCTGACTGTATATGTAGTGTCAGTCTGACTGTATATGTAGTGTCAGTCTGACTGTATATGTAGTGTCAGTCTGACTGTATATGTAGTGTCAGTCTGACTGTATATGTAGTGTCAGTCTGACTGTATATGTAGTGTCAGTCTGTCTGTATATGTAGTGTCAGCCTGTCTGTATATGTAGTGTCAGTCTGACTGTATATGTAGTGTCAGTCTGACTGTATATGTAGTGTCAGTCTGACTGTATATGTAGTGTCAGTCTGACTGTATATGTAGTGTCAGTCTGTCTGTATATGTAGTGTCAGTCTGACTGTATATGTAGTGTCAGTCTGACTGTATATGTAGTGTCAGTCTGTCTGTATATGTAGTGTCAGTCTCTCTGTATATGTAGTGTCAGTCTGACTGTATATGTAGTGTCAGTCTGACTGTATATGTAGTGTCAGTCTGTCTGTATATGTAGTGTCAGTCTCTCTGTATATGTAGTGTCAGTCTGACTGTATATGTAGTGTCAGTCTGACTGTATATGTAGTGTCAGTCTGACTGTATATGTAGTGTCAGTCTGACTGTATGTGTAGTGTCAGTCTGACTGTATATGTAGTGTCAGTCTGTCTGTATATGTAGTGTCAGTCTGTCTGTATATGTAGTGTCAGTCTGACTGTATATGTAGTGTCAGTCTGACTGTATATGTAGTGTCAGTCTGATTGTATATGTAGTGTCAGTCTGACTGTATATGTAGTGTCAGTCTGACTGTATATGTAGTGTCAGTCTATCTGTATGTGTAGTGTCAGTCTGACTGTATATGTAGTGTCAGTCTGTCTGTATGTGTAGTGTCAGTCTGTCTGTATATGTAGTGTCAGTCTGTCTGTATATGTAGTGTCAGTCTGTCTGTATATGTAGTGTCAGTCTGACTGTATATGTAGTGTCAGTCTGACTGTATATGTAGTGTCAGTCTGACTGTATATGTAGTGTCAGTCTGTCTGTATATGTAGTGTCAGTCTGTCTGTATATGTAGTGTCAGTCTGTCTGTATATGTAGTGTCAGTCTGACTGTATATGTAGTGTCAGTCTGACTGTATATGTAGTGTCAGTCTGTCTGTATATGTAGTGTCAGTCTGTCTGTATATGTAGTGTCAGTCTCTCTGTATATGTAGTGTCAGTCTGACTGTATATGTAGTGTCAGTCTGATTGTATATGTAGTGTCAGTCTGACTGTATATGTAGTGTCAGTCTGACTGTATATGTAGTGTCAGTCTATCTGTATGTGTAGTGTCAGTCTGACTGTATATGTAGTGTCAGTCTGTCTGTATGTGTAGTGTCAGTCTGTCTGTATATGTAGTGTCAGTCTGTCTGTATATGTAGTGTCAGTCTGACTGTATATGTAGTGTCAGTCTATCTGTATGTGTAGTGTCAGTCTGACTGTATATGTAGTGTCAGTCTGTCTGTATATGTAGTGTCAGTCTGACTGTATATGTAGTGTCAGTCTATCTGTATGTGTAGTGTCAGTCTGACTGTATATGTAGTGTCAGTCTGTCTGTATGTGTAGTGTCAGTCTGTCTGTATATGTAGTGTCAGTCTCTCTGTATATGGAGTGTCAGTCTCAATTTCTTTTTACAGATGTTTTAATTCTTTGTAATTTATAAAATAAATAGTTCATTGTTTTTATATGATCAAAAGTCAAAGGCACAAGTTCAAAACATTTCCCTAATAATAAGAATACATTATTACACACGAGGCTGCAACAAAAAATGTGACATTAATTTTAATAATATTTACATGCCACAGTTGAGTACAATTACAAATCATGAAACTGAATGCAAATTAGCTTTCTTTTATCTTGTACTTTATGTTTTTCAGGTTGACAGTCGATTTCAGCGCACAGAGAAGTTGCGCCAGATGGTGAGGGCGGGGATTCCCCACTCACTGCGCCCACACCTGTGGGTTCGACTCTCGGGCGCTCTCGACAAGAAGAAAAACTCAGATCTGACGTACAAGGACATTGTGAAGGCTAGCTCCAGTGATCATCTGATGACCTCAAAACAGATAGAGAAGGTAAACACAATTTGAACATCATTCTTAATTCTTAAGCATGTTATAACTAAATTAGCTTAAAGCAGCAGTCCAGAAATATGTTAATAAAAAAGAAAACTTTGCAAAAATCATTTCTAATGGACATCTTGCCGATCAAAATATATAAAAAACGCATTGAAATCGGTAAACTAATAACATTTTGGTAACTTTTTATCGTACAATTATCTGTAATCAGTAGCTGGTGATGCATCTGGAGTAAGTCAGGATGTACGTTAGTGTATATTATGTTTGTACCAAGCGTTTTCGAACATAAACATTATAAATGTATTTCGTAAATAAGAAACAGTTTTCAGTAGAATAAACGTAATTAACGTTTATTAAAACTAATGCCAATTTAAGATGTATTGAATTCTATTCTATGTACTGCAGCTTTAAGCAAACCAGTTTCATATTGCAATAAAGTGTGCATTAATAATGCTGTAAAGACATGTAACTTTTTTAATGAAAAATGTATGCCAGATAATCACAATAAATAACATTTTGTGTAGTAACATTAATTTTATAATGTGTGAATATTGCGTGTGCCAAAACTTGTATTTGGTACAAGAGTGTGCTAACATGCTTTTATATGTTGTTGTTTTTTTTTTAAATAAAATTTGTATATATAAATATGATACCCATAGCCATCACACTGACACACATGTGCCCTTTTAAAAGAACACAGCGCGCTAAAATGCTCTTGTTGAATATATTGCGCCATGCCCCTCTGCCTTGCTGGATAAAACACTAAGTTTGGTCAATGAAATTACCTCTGCCTTGCTCGATAAAACACTAAGTTTTGATCAATGAAATAACCTCAGCCTTGCTGGATAAAACACTAAGTTTTGATCAGTGATATTACCTCTGCCTTGCTAGATAAAACACTAAGTTTTGATCATTGAAATTACCTCTGCCTTGCTGGATAAAACACTAAGTTTTGATCAGTGAAATTACCTCTGCCTTGCTGGATAAAACACTAAGTTTTGATCAATGATATTACCTCTGCCTTGCTGGATAAAACACTAAGTTTTGATCAATGAAATTACCTCTGCCTTGCTGGATAAAACACTAAGTTTTGATCAATGAAATTACCCACTTAAGCTGGATATTTTTATTTTTTTTAATTGAGAAATTGGAGCCTGGGCCCGTGTTCACAAAGCTCCGTAGGGAAAACTTAAGTGAATATCTTAAAGTCATGAAATTCCTTAAGTCTCTGGCTGTTTCATGTATAGGTCTTTTTACATTAAAATGTTGTTAACTTGTAAATATTGCTTATATGTGAAGTATTACAGCCTTCTCTGTACAGAAATAATTGGATTTCACATAGAAAATAAAATTTGTATATATAAATATGATACCCATAGCCATCACACTGACACACATGTGCCCTTTTAAAAGAACACAGCGCGCTAAAATGCTCTTGTTGAATATATTGCGCCATGCCCCTCTGCCTTGCTGGATAAAACACTAAGTTTGGTCAATGAAATTACCTCTGCCTTGCTGGATAAAACACTAAGTTTGGTCAATGAAATTACCTCTGCCTTGCTCGATAAAACACTAAGTTTTGATCAATGAAATAACCTCAGCCTTGCTGGATAAAACACTAAGTTTTGATCAGTGATATTACCTCTGCCTTGCTAGATAAAACACTAAGTTTTGATCAATGAAATTACCTCTGCCTTGCTGGATAAAACACTAAGTTTTGATCAGTGAAATTACCTCTGCCTTGCTGGATAAAACACTAAGTTTTGATCAATGATATTACCTCTGCCTTGCTGGATAAAACACTAAGTTTTGATCAATGAAATTACCTCTGCCTTGCTGGATAAAACACTAAGTTTTGATCAATGAAATTACCCACTTAAGCTGGATATTTTTATTTTTTTTAATTGAGAAATTGGAGCCTGGGCCCGTGTTCACAAAGCTCCGTAGGGAAAACTTAAGTGAATATCTTAAAGTCATGAAATTCCTTAAGTCTCTGGCTGTTTCATGTATAGGTCTTTTTACATTAAAATGTTGTTAACTTGTAAATATTGCTTATATGTGAAGTATTACAGCCTTCTCTGTACAGAAATAATTGGATTTCACATAGAAAATAAAATTTGTATATATAAATATGATACCCATAGCCATCACACTGACACACATGTGCCCTTTTAAAAGAACACAGCGCGCTAAAATGCTCTTGTTGAATATATTGCGCCATGCCCCTCTGCCTTGCTGGATAAAACACTAAGTTTTGGTCAATGAAATTACCTCTGCCTTGCTGAATAAAACACTAAGTTTTGATCAATGAAATTACCTCTGCCTTGCTATGTGTGAAGTATTACAGCCTTCTGTGTACAAAAATAATTGGATTTCACATACAAAATTTGATCTGAAAATTTCACTTAAGTACAACTTAAGTTATGATTTCCCTTAGGAGCTTTGTGAACACCAGCCTTGGGCCCGTATTCACAAAGCTCATTAGGGAAAACTTGAGTGAATTTCTGAAATTCATAATGTTCCTTAATTCTGTGACTGTTTCAAGTATAGATCATTTTACACTAAAATGTTTCAAACTAGTAAATATTGCTTAGATGTTTTAATGTTACCCTTTTGTAAACAAAATCGCTGCATTGCACATGGAACATTTGAACTGAAATTTTCACTTACGTACAACTTAAGTTAAGATTTCCCTTAGTAGCTTTGTGAACACCTTGTGTTTGCTTTACAAAATTCAGTCACAGTTTTGGTGTCTGAAAATGTTGCTGGTTTGTGCACATTCATAAATTGATAGAAGACAAGATTTAAACTTTACTTTTGTGTAAAGGACATTAAAATTTTCAATTATTTATGTTCAAGAATAGTCGAAAGACTTCATTTTCCTACAACAAGACATCCATTTATCTAATATATTTTATTTGATGTTATATTTTCCAGGACCTGTTGCGGACAATGCCCAGCAATGCTTGCTACTGCAACATCCACAGTACGGGCATCCCTCGTTTGCGTCGCATCTTGCGTGGTTTGGCCTGGCTCTACCCTGACATCGGATACTGCCAGGGAACTGGGGTGGTGAGTGGTCGACTATTTGGGTAGTTTATGAATTAAGTTTGCAGCGGGACATTTGTCAGATGCATAGAATTTCAAAAATTTGCATACATGTGGAAATGAAAAACCAACCCGTGAAAGGTATCCAACTGTTGCAGACAATGCGAAACATGTCAGACATGTCGGACATATCCAACTGTTGCAGACAACGCGAAACATGTCAGACATGTTGGACATATAATGAGGATGTCTGACAAAAATTTTAAGACACTCCTTTCATATTTTGTATCATTTTGGCTTATTTTAATAATTTATGGATATATAACTGAGACATTTGGCTATATGTATCAGGTTAAACAAAATTATTGTATTTTAATCCTTTATTTTGTCATGTTTTGAATATGTGGTATACAGCTGACAAATTGTGGTGTCTGACAGCTGGATTGGAAGTTTCATGTAGTCTGCTGTTGGAGGAGTCCATATGTGGAAATTCCTTATTTACAACATTTGTTGTCTTGAAATATCTACTTAATTATTCCCAGTCTTCTGCATCCTTGTCTGTGAACTTATATTAGCATCCCCAGCTAAAATTGTATAATCCAGATGTATTAATTAAATTATTATCACGTTAAAGTGCAAATGAAAACAAACTCAAAACACGTTGAATTATTCAAATATCTCTATTACTTCCACAGGTATGAGGTTTTGAAGTTGTGAAATGTTCGCAAAATTTGGCCACTTGGCAGGTTTTGTTCTATAGAAGACTGATTTCTCAGAAATTCGCGGCAACGAAGCCGCTGATATTTTATTATAAATTCTTATATTTTTTTATTTATTAAAATATCTTCATAAAAATGGTAACCATATGTAAATTTACATGCTCTTTTCATTTCTAAGGTCGATTTTGGTCTTTATGCAAGTGCAAACATTTTTTTCCCATAAAAAGTGTGTCCTCTATAGTTTTTTTTTCAATCAAAATGTTAAGTGACGTTGCATTTACATGCCATAATATTGTAATGTCACTCTTCAATTGCTTTCTTTGTGATTAAAATTCATAAATCTTAGTGAACTTATTTAACATTTCAAAGACATTAAACAAACATGTTGTAGAACATAATACTTTTATTACAAATACACACATCAATGGCATAATGCAGATACATTATTCACTGTCAACTGCTCTAGGACTGTCTGTAAATTGTTGAGCAAGCGAATTCACTTCCTCCTTTTGTGGAGAATTTGTAACTGCCTCTTTGGTTGGATTTTCCTGGAACATGTGCTCCTCTGTTGGCGGACCTGAAGTTAAGATGATCCGATGGCATCCTGAATTCATCCTGTCCGAGTCAGACTGGCACATTGCACTTTACAGGGAATAATAATGCACTTGAAAAATAATAAAGATCCAGTAAGAAAGAAAACAATGTAATGAAAAAACGAAATCAAATAAAAGAAAATAAAACAAACCTATTCAATAAATTTGTTAAACTTACTATTATTTACACAAGTATTGGTTATTTATTTACTGTTGTCATGCTCGTAATATGACTTCAATACATACATGATACAACCAACATCCTAAACAAATGACATATTTTACACATACACTTCACAGGTTTATCGACTTCATAAAATTAAAAAATATTCACAATATTTATTATTATTTAATTTGTATGAATTTAATGCATTAAAATAACAATACGCTAGTGTACGAGTAGAGAATGTGTTTTTTAAAACGATGACCGAAATGCTGCGTATCCGAAACTATATGTACTATTGTTTACAAGCATTTTAACGTATTTATATAACAAACAAAAACATGTTACTAGTGTTAGTAACATAACACCGAAATGGACAAATATATATTAAATTACACATACTTAAGCTTTTTCCTTGTTCTTATTGTGGCTTATTTACTGAATAAATCGTTCATTCTTCGCTAATCGAAAGAAATTCAAGATGGCGGCCATTGATTCCCCAGAATGGATTTTGGGTTTTTCCTGACCTCTGAACTTTGAACGCAAAAGCGGTTGGGTAAACATAAACCGATTTAATCGTGGAATATATCAAATTAAAGCTTAGAAAGTGTATTTTTTAATGATATAACTTTCATATTAACATACCGATTCCGGAGCCGACAAATTCATGTTGAGTTTGGTCTTTTGTAAGACAATTATTTACAGTCCGATTTTAACGGATATTGCATCATCATGAAGGGAAATTGCTCCTCTGATTGGTTAATTTAACTTCATAAATATTCAAATAGATTTACTTCACCGCATAACCTGTGGAAAATACCCACCGTCACCAGACCGTGTCTGCTTTGTCAGACTCGATCGCGGAGTTGTGAAATCGTCGATAATCCCCATTGTTCAATAATTAAACAATGATAAACAACATTTATCCTTTATGGATTTTCATGAAACAAAAACTGTATTAAAGAGAATTTGATTGTGATTAATCTGATATATGATTCATTATAATACTTTAAGTACAAAGCACCTAATTCAGCCGATGAAATATACGACCGTCAGAATATCAATATCAGTGAATGGATTATTGGATTTTGCTGGGGATGCTACTTATATGAAGAAAGTTATTTGATATTAGGTCTTTTGCATGGAATGTATTTATTCTGCAATTGCTGTGTATATCAAGTATACTATTCCTTTGAATGTTAATATTTTATTGCTATTTAAGTGTTTATATCCTGTTTAAGTTTCACATTTAATACCTTACCGCAAAAGTTGGGGAACATTTTGTTTTTGAATGATAATTCCATTCTTTTGCATACAACATGGTGTTCATGCAGTATCATTTTTATCAGCTTTCATTTTGAAATAGCATGTTATCACTCTATCAATGTAATAATGTGTGGTGTACTGTGGTGGTAGTGCTCATATAAAGATGACAAGGCATCACTTAGCCGAGGTCGACAGTGTTTGTCGAGTGTTGACGAGACGCACTGTCACCCTCAAGGAAGTCAATATTTATTTTATTATACAGAACAAAATCAAAGTAAAGAAATCAGTTACACAAGTTTGATAGTTTAACAAAATATAAACAATCAAACCTCTACATGACACAGACTTTAAATTAAGCTAAATCCCGTATCATGCGTACCGGGCGACATAGCGGTAGCGGGCGACATTGCTGGGCGACATATCAAATTGTTGCCCGCTGCAGTTTATATGCATTATATAGAGAAATCATCAAGAGAGGTATAATACTAGTTATTATTATGTGTGGGGGCAAGGTCTCCATTGCCAGTTAACTTCATTGGCTTATAGTGTTACATAGATGTAACAAGTACATATTTTGATGTTTGCCACGTGACTGTGTATTTCATTATATTCCTATGTCCATAAAATAATAGATATATCTGAAGTAATCTGAGCTGCAAGACATTATAATCACAGAATTAGAGAACATGAGGTAGCAGCAGCAACAACAGTATCACACAGATTACATAATAGCTGATTCCCTCCGTCTGCCTGTATGCAGCCATTTGTATATAAATTGAAGATTTAAGCCATGAAACTGTACAAAGGTCCTTGCATTATATATTTGCTAGAAATAAAAATGTCCAAAATCATACTGTATGTCTTGGCAGTGCACACGATTTCTCATTGAATATGAATGAGCATGTACAGGATGAATTTTTGGGCATTATCGTAATGTTGTAATGCATTACACATGTCACATAATCTTTAAAATTTTATATTACCGGTATCTGTATGCAGTATTGTATAAATAGATTAATTTTTACAGAGCAAGATTGTGACTGACATATTTTACTAGCTTATCATCTGACAAGTTGTCTTAATCTTGACATACATAAGAGATTTAGTGCTGGTTATATGTAATGATGGTCTATATCTGCCTGTTTAAATAAGGCGTGTCATGGGAAACCCGGGCTTAATGCATTTTCAGCAGTACAAAGTGACTATTTGTATTACATTATTTTGTCACTTGAATAAACTCATAAAATAGACTTGGAAATTAAAATGTATTGTCGTTTTAAGTGTGGTATTCTTGCAATAAATAGTAATAATTTAAAAAACACAATTTCGGACATACCTTATTTTTCAGATACCCATAATTCGGATACACAATCAGTGTACATATTGAATTGCATTATCTTTCATTTTAAACTCCTAATATACATGGAAAGAAATACTTATTAAAGTTTAAGGTCTGAAAACTGTGCAGACAATAATAGTATTGTATAATGCAAATTTTCGTACATGCATAATTTTCGGATACACACAATTCAGATACAACATGAGCGTAACCGATGGACCACAAAATCCATTGACTTTCAAGAAACAAAAAATACCTTCTCTCTCTTTTCTGCTGATTTCCTCAATTTGCTAGATTGTTTTGGAAATAAAGAAGTTTAGTGAAACCTTTCAGGGGGTCAGGGTATTGTCTCCCCCTGAAGTGTTTCTAGTCATATATACAATATGAGGTGTGTTGTGTGAAAACTGGGCTAAATGCACGTGCATTAAGTGTTGTCCCAGGTCAGCCTGTTTGCCTACTGTGGATTTATGTTTAGAAGTGACTTCCCTTGAAACAGAAAATACCACAGGCTGCACAGGCTGATCCGGGACAACACTTTACGCACACGCATTAAGCCCGGTTTCTTACAACACACCTCATATGTATATGTATCTTGACTGTTGTGTTTCAGATTGCAGCGAGCCTGCTGCTGTTCATGGAGGAGGAGGACACGTTCTGGATGATGTGCGCCATCATAGAGGACCTGCTGCCTGCCTCCTACTACTCCAGCACCCTGCTCGGTATACAGGTGAGATACACACAGCTTCAACTGTGGGGCTATGTATTGGGGATTATCACATGACAAAAAAGTTTTCTACCGACAAAGAACAAAATTTCATGTTGTTTAATCTCCAATAAACCACCCGAAAAAATAGTTCAGAAACTGTTGAAAATATAGTTCACATTATAATTGCACAATGTCTTGTTAGTTTAAGTAAGAATCTAAATAATTTTTGCATGATCTCTGTTAATCAGCTACTAAACATTTATAATAATACGATTTATAATAATTACCGGGCACATAATTCCTACTCATAAGAACTTTAAATCGTTGTTTATTAGCCTATAAACAACTCTATATCGGAAATGATTTCTGAAGTGAAACCCTGGTTATACAGGTACCATCCCAGACTCGCAGCCTTCACAGTGATTATTGTGGTCATGTTTTGGGGCGTAAAACATTATAGCAGAAGAAATTGTTACAAATCATTAAGACCAAATGTGCATGTACAATTAACAAAAGCAACAATGGAACATATTCAGTCCTTGTTATTGATAAATTTCCAAATGTATGTGTCTCTTTGACCGTTATAAAGAAGCTTCATTGGAATATTGACAGGTAGTACATGAAGGCTTTGTTTCAGAATTTGGAGAATTTGGGCCATTTTATTCAATGACAAGAACTGTTCTTTTGTATCTAACTACTTGTGTTTTGTGCCCAGGCGGACCAACGTGTGCTGAGACAGCTGATAGTGAGTTACCTCCCAGATACAGACCTAGTCTTGAAACAGCATGACATTGGTAAGTATCACTTCAAATTGCATGGTGCAGAATATATTTGAGGCGTGTCATGGAAAAACCAGGCTTAATGCATGTGCGTAGAGTCGTCCTGGATCATCCTGCATTCTGCACAGGCTAATCCGGGACAACACCTTCTGCCTACAGTGGATTAATGTTTAGAAGAGACTTACTTGAAACAGAAAATACCATAAAAGCGGAAAGTGTTGTCCCGGATTTGCCGGCGTGGACTGCATATGCATAAGCGCATTTTTCCCACTAAAAGTTTCATTTATATCCCTGCTAGCAGTTGTGTCTTAAGTGCCCTGAACTGAATGCTGCAACAGCTGATACTTAAATGTGCATGCTGTCTGTTAAACATTAAAAGTCAGAAATATTTCTAGCTTTCCAAAGAAATATTAAATAAAATGTTACGGTGTATCACTGTAAAATATTCGGCCCACAATAGCATGGTGTCTGCTGTGTTACCATGGTTCCCGCATGCGCGCATGTGTTTCCAGAGCTGTCCCTGATCAGTTTGCACTGGTTCCTAACGCTGTTCGCGAGCGTCGTACACATGAAGGTCCTGCTTCGACTCTGGGACCTGTTCTTCTACGAGGGATCCACCGTCCTTTTCCAGACAACCATGGGCATGCTGAAAATGAAGGTACCTCTACCACAGGGCTTGTAGTGATAAAAACCCTTGACAAATAAGAAGAATCTTCAAATTCTGAAATTTTATAATTGGATTTTCTGGCAAAGAAATGCGTTGTTTGAAGATTTTGACGCAATCAGCTCCAATATAATTCCATTTGTATTGATTATTAAGGCACATAATCCAAAGCATACAGTGTAAAACACAAATGTTAATTTTGAGTTTGTTAAGTTGGGAATAGCTTAAGATTGTTGATAAATATGGGCCCTGGGAACAGATGTTACCTTGTAAAACTTCCTTAGTCAAACATAACTGCTAATCAACCTACTTACCTGGGAACAGATGTTACCTTGTAAAACTTCCTTAGTCAAACAACTGCTAATCAACCTACTTCCTGTGCATGAAAACTCCTGACTAACTATCTTTGCTGACAACTGGAATGTTGGTTAAGGCATGACCTATCTGTAACATTCTACTATGCAACATAACTAATACTAATAATTATTGAGCATCTTACAAATTCCATTATATATATTTAATAGTACATGTAATCAGATTTGACAGTGTCGTTAGTGATAACTTTACTGTAAACTCGTTTTATTTCATGGTGGTCTAATTTTTACATATTTTGTGGTCCGAATATAGCATAAATTTAGGACCTCTAGTAATATATCAGTTATAATAGCTGACAAATCATGTACCAAGTTTTTTAAAATTGTGTATATAACAAGAGAGCCTTCGATAAATGAGCGCTTAACACCTAAGTGCATTGTTTAGGAGTAAGTTGTTGGTTGTTTGCAACAGAATGCTAGTTAAAAGGAAAAAAAAAAAGAGATTTTCATTTTGTAGGATTATCAAAAATGTACACAAAAAATGAAAAAATGTGTGAAATAAAACCACGTGAAGGAGATGTTTTTCAAGCAAATGTGAAATGTAGACAACATGAAATAAAATGATTCTACTGCTACTTTGATAATACTAATGCAGACCATTTCAATCAATAAGTATTTGTTGTTTTGGTACTGTTGTGTATTTCTGTTCTTGATTTCATCCACATTGTTGTTGATCAGGAATCAGAGTTGAAGATGTATGACAACTCGGCCCAGATCTTCAATGCGCTGTCAGACGTGCCCGGCGATGTACAAGATGTGGATGAACTCATAGAGGTAGGCACCGGCATCTTGTGCCCTGTGTGGTGGTACACACTTCTTCATTGAGTAATATAAGCATTTGTGCAGCCATTTGATTGTATTGAACACATTTTTTCTTAATGTTTTTTGGTAAGCTAAATTCTCAAAAATACCTTAAGGCATTTCTTTCAAACTTAAAATATTTATTACCCATATGAAAATGGACCCATATACCAAGTTTGGTAATACTACCTTAAAATCAGACAAAATTATGGGCATTTTACACTTTGACAATTTACTTTAAAACCGATTAGGATAGGTTAAAGTTTTGAAGAATCTAGATGCTTACATTCATGCAGCCATTTGATTGTTTTAAACAACATTTTTAGTATGCTGATGTTAGCTGTCAGTCATTTTAGTTTACACAATTTTACAGCCACATCAACAAATCAGCTGTTGGTGGCAGGAAACATTTCTTAAATAATGATGTAAACAGTGTATATGAAATTGATGGAATATATTATTGTTAAATTAGAAACAGATTAGGAAAAAAGAAATACAGAGAAACCTGTCAACAACACCTGTGGATAACTACATGTTGTCTTATCAGAATCCCTATGAGGTCCGTCGTGGGAAAACGGGCTTAATGCATGTGCGTTAAGTGTAGTCCTGGATTAGCCTGTGAGGACTGCACATGCTAATCCGGGACGGCCCTTTCGCCTACAGTGGAGTTATGTTTAGTCAAGACTTCCTTGAAACAGAAAATACCATAAAAGCGGAAAGTGCCGTCCTGGATTAGCCTATACAGACTGCGCAGGCTAATCCAGGACGACACTTTACGCACATGCATTAAGCCCGGTTTTCACACAACTCGCCTCCTATATATTCTGTATATTCTAAACGTGTCCAAAACAGAACCTGTACGTGTCACCATAAATGTATGTATGACTGGAAACAAGGATTGTTCAAACTATCTGAGAAGCACCACTTTACAGTCAGCTTATTTAGGGAAAGATCCAGAGCAAAATAGCAGGGTGCTGCCCCGTGCTCCTTTTTGGTTCCCCCCTGCTGCCCCTCTGGGCTAGTCAACACAGAAATGTTGAATATCTTTCGAAATTCAACACATTTTTGCAAATATTCAACTTCAAATGAATAGACTATGCTTTTAAATCAAAATCAGAACCATTGGACTCATAAACACCCTGAATTTAGCAAATAATTAGAAAATGTCAACAAACTGGTCCTGTTTTTCCCCTTGCTCCTTTTTAGCAGCACCCTGTACCTTTTTAGATCCTAGATCTTTCCCTAGCTTATTATTACTCGTGGTCTACATGTTTATTACTGTCCCCTAATTGGTGCTGAGAGAAAATAATTCTTCATCAAAACAAGAGGCTATTTTAACAGTTTAAACATTCAAACCTTTTGAAAATAACAATAAGGAAATTTTTTTTTTCCTTCCAAAGTTCTTAAAAAGTGCTTGAAATTTGTGAGGGAATATCTGAATGAACCCTGGTTATAAACCAAGTGGCATATTGTTGCCTGTGATTTCAGCTGTCATACCGGGTGTGTGGTTCACTGTCAGACATCGTGGTAGACACACACCGGCGCAAGCACCTGGCGTACATCATGGCCGACCAGGGAGCCATCGTGAACCCAGAGTCTGCCAAGAACCTGCCCAAACAGGTAAATTTGTTCTGTAGGACATGTATAGACCTTTCCAGGTTTTGCCACAAACAGTTCAGATCTTCCCCACCTCCTGTTAAAGGATTATTTTCCATTCATTGAATATCACAAACACATCTTTATCACATGCCCTTTGTTGTAAAATAGTTTAACCATTAAACATGAGATATGCAAGCGCAAGGGTTGGATAAAATAGCAGATTAATTTGCATATGGTTGATGTTTGGGGGAACATCTATTGTCCGTTTGCAAATTAATATTGTATTTGTTTTTGTAAAATATGGATATTGTTCGTATGAAAGATGGTAGACAATTATTTAATGGTTTGTTCATTGCTGGTGAATATTGAAATGTATGAATGTTAATATGAGCTTTATACAAGTTTGTAAATAAGTGGTTGATTAAATATACATAGTTGTTAGAAACTCAGTAAAAGGAAAAAGCACATTAACATGTATTTATTGACTTAAATAGCAATATTAAATTATCAATATTTTTATCAGCCAAAAAAAGGCACCTAATCAATATACAATAATTATGCCATTTTTACAGCAACTGAACCGCCGCCACTTGCGTCGCTCTAAGTCTCTCATGTCGCTGCTGCTGTGGGGCGAGACTGATGACGAGGAGTTCGGGAAGGCCAAGAATATTCGCCAGACGGAGCTGCTTGTAGACCTAAGAGAGGCCATCCTTCAGGTGGCGCGACACTTCCAGTCCCTTGACCCCAAGAACACCAAAATTGTGAGTATCCAGTCCCTCAACCCTAAGAACACCAAAATTGTGAGTATCCAGTCCCTTGACCCCAAGAACACCAAAACAATGAGTATCCAGTCCCTAGACCCCAAGAACACCAAAATAGTGAGTATCCAGTCCCTAGACCCCAAGAACACCAAAATAGTGAGTATCCAGTCCCAAGACCCCAAGAACACCAAAGTTGTAAGTATCCAGTCCCTAGACCCGAAGAACACCAAACTTTAGAGTATCCAGTCCCTCAACCCCAACCCCAAGAACACCAAAGTTGTAAGTATCCAGTACCTAGACACGAAGAACACCAAAATGGTGAGTATCCAGTCCCACAACTCCAAGAACACCCAAATTGTAAGTATCCAGTCCCTAGACCCCAAGAACACCCAGACTTTGAGTATTCAGTCCGTAGACCCCAAGAACACCAAAACTGTGAGTATCCAGTCCCTAGACCCCAAGAACACCCAAATTGTGAGTATCCAGTCCCAAGAACCCAAGAACACCCAAACTGTGAGTATCCAGTCCCTTGACCCCAAGAACACCATAATTGTGAGTATCCAGTCCCTAGACCCCAAGAACACCATAATTGTGAGTATCCAGTCCCTAGACCCCAAGAACATCAAAACTGTGAGTATCCAGTCCCTAGATTCCAAGAACACCAAAAATGTGAGTATCCAGTTCCTAGACCCCAAGAGCACCATAATTGTGAGAATCCAGTCCCTAGACTCCAAGAACACCATAATTGTGAGTATCCGGTCCCTAGACCCCAAGAACACCAAAACTGTGAGTATCCAGTCCCTAGACCCCAAGAACACCAAAACTGTGAGTATTCAGTCCCTAGACCCCAAGAACACCAAAATTGTGAGTATTCAGTCCCTAGACCCCGAGAACTCACAAACTGTGAGTATCCAGTCCCTAGACACCAAGAACACCATAATTGTGAGTATCCAGTCCCTAGATTCCAAGAACACCAAAAATGTGAGTATCCAGTTCCTAGACCCCAAGAGCACCATAATTGTGAGAATCCAGTCCCTAGACTCCAAGAACTCCCAAACTGTGAGTATTCAGTCCCTAGACCCCAAGAACACCCAAGTTGTGAGTATCCAGTCCCTTGACCCCAAGAATACCAAAATTGTGAGTATTCAGTCCCTAGACCCCATGAACACCAAAATTGTGAGTATTCAGTCCCAAGACCCCAAGAACACCACAATTGTGAGTATCCAGTCCCTAGACTCCAAGAGCTCTCAAACTGTGAGTATCCAGTCCCTCAACCCCAAGAACACCAAAATTGTGTGTATCCAGTCCCTCAGCCCCAAGGACACCAAAATTGTAAGTATCCAGTCCCTTGACCCCAAGAACACCCAAACTGTGAGTATCCAGTCCCTTGACCCCAAGAACACCCAAACTGTGAGTATCCAGTCCCTTGACCCCAAGGACACCCAAACTGTGAGTATCCAGTCCCTTGACCCCAAGAACACCCAAACTGTGAGTATCCAGTCCCTTGACCCCAAGAACACCAAAATTGTAAGTATCCAGTCCCTTGACCCCAAGAACACCCAAACTGTGAGTATCCAGTCCCTTGACCCCAAGGACACCCAAATTGTAAGTATCCAGTCCCTTGACCCCAAGAACACCCAAACTGTGAGTATCCAGTCCCTTGACCCCAAGGACACCTAAATTGTAAGTATCCAGTCCCTTGACCCCAAGAACACCCAAACTGTGAGTATCCAGTCCCTAGACCCAAGAACACCCATATTGTGAGTATCCAGTCCCTTGACCCCAAGAACACAAAAATTGTGAGTATCCAGTCGCTAGACTCTAAGTACACCCAAACTGTGAGTATCGAGTCCCTAGACCCCAAGAACACCCATATTGTGAGTATCCAGTCCCTAGACCCCAAGAACACACAAATTGTGAGTATGCAGTCCCTAGACCCCAAGAACACCCAAATTGTGAGTATCCAGTCCATCGACCGCAAGAACACCCAATTGTGAGTATCCAGTCCATCGACGGCAAGAACACCAGTCCGCACAGGCTAATCCAGGACGGCACTTTCCGCTTTTATGGTATTTTCTGTTTCAAGGAAGTCTCTTCTAAACATAAATACACTGTAGATGGAAAGTGCCGTCCCGGATTAGCCTGTATGGACTGCACAGGCTAATCCGGGACGACACTTTACGCACATGCATTAAGTCCGGTTTGCCCACGACGCGCCACATTTGTAATTAAAAATTTTGCAGAGTAATTAGTGCAGGCCTTCCAGCATTCCTACTTTTTCCTACTTTTGTAACAGGTTTCTACTTTTTCCTACTTTTCTGCAAAATCCTCCTACTATTCCTTCTTTTTGAGTGTAATTTAGTGATTCAGAGTATAATTTTGACCATTTCGCCCATTAACCTGGAAAAATGCTGTAGCTGATTCTTCATTGGCAGTGTATTCGTTTACAGATATTTTCAGAAAAATGCTTACCTCAAAGTTTTTCAGCAGAAACTTTCCTGTATATGCATATGCGACTACATCACATACAGTTAGAATGATTTTTCTTTAAAATCATTTTTATTGATTTCAAAGCATGCAGTTTTGTTAGTTTTATTAACAGTATTCTTCCTACTTTTTAGAAAAAAAATTTCCTACTTTCTCCTACTTTTTGACGGAATATACTCCTACTTTTTCCTACTTTTTGGTTGAACCATGCTGGAAGGCCTATTAGTGCAATAGACACCTGCATGTATAACTGCATGAGACACCTGCATATATAACTGCAATAGACACCTGCATATATAACTGCATGAGACACCTGCATATATAACTGCATCAGTAAAGTTGATTTTAGCCCAAAACTGTGTACTTGAATGTATTTACAAAACTGTGTCAATGCATGCATGAACACAGTTTTAAATACAGTAAAAATGATCAAAGGCACGATCAGTTTTAATGAAAAAGTCATGGAAAATGTTTATTATACCAAAAGTATTGACAGAATATAACAAACATACATAAACAAAATGAAAAGCTCAGTTTTATGTGAAAAAAGAACACAAATCATGTCCACTCAATGTCTTATTCTAGCTTCACATAATACAGTCTTTGTTAATGAAGGTTGTATCTAGTTCAGTAAAAGATAAACTTGTATTTTTCAGACCCTACAAGCAGACTATTCGATGGAGAGCCACGCACGCGACCTGGATAACTATGTGAACGTGGCGCGCAATCGACGTAGACGTGCCAAAGCCCTGCTCGACTTTGAACGTCACGATGACGATGAACTGGGCTTCAGAAAAAATGATGTGATCACAGTAGGGATTTTATTTCAAAGATGAAAATAGATTTAATTATGAGTTCTTTCTTCAACCAAGTCACAACTCTTCCAGTCTTTAATTATTTTACGCCTGTAGAAAGATTATTATAAGAAGGGCGGGTGGGCTTGTGTTTTTACGGGCAGCATCCACAATATTTGTCCTAATTAAAACTTTTACCAGCCAGGACGGATTTTCAAATGGCCTGACAGACATTGAGAGCCTTCTTAGACAGCATGTCACAAAAACCAGCTCCCTAGGTCCAAGGTCAAGGTCACAATTCAACTATAAATTCAGTCCTTGACACTGTCTGGAGCATATTTTTGTCCAGCATGTGCATATTTTGTGACAATGGCACTCTTTTTTTATCTCATTACTACATATTTACATGTACTAAAGTATTTCTCATTTTTATTTATTAACAGCTACTTTATATCTGGAAGTGAAAGACATGTTTTTTTTCTTTTGGTAGTTGTTTAGTGACGACAACTGTTCCAATTGTTTGGCGATTGTGTCAACCACACTGGCAGCATCGCAACCAATTAGTGTCTGTCTAACCATGACCATGTTATATTTCAGATCATTTCTATGAAGGACGAGCACTGCTGGGTGGGGGAGCTGAATGGCCTGCGGGGCTGGTTCCCGGCCAAGTTCGTGGAGCTGCTGGATGAACGCAGCAAGAGCTACTCCCTGGCTGGGGACGACGGTGTGTCGGAGGCCATCACAGATCTCGTCAGGGGCACGTTAGTAGGCCTGCTATCCTGTCTTTTAGGATCAAATCATGATCACTGTATATGTTTGGACACTTAAAAATAATTCATTTTTGTGCAATGAGATACGAATATATCGATTATCCACACATTCCAGAATTCGACAGTTTGTTAATACATTGCAAGTTATGGGTAAACAACAGTAAATCTGGCGTCTTTTAGTTGCCGACCTAATGGAAATTGCAACTTACACTTAATCGGCTATTTGGAAAACACTGTCCCAAAATGTTAAAACATAAATAAAAATCATATTTTCAAAGTGTCTCAGAATCACAAAAAATAGTTCACCGGATTTAAGCGGTGTCCCAATATTTAGAGTGTCCCAACATGTAGAGTAATTATGGTATATTTATTAACTTTTAACTGATTACAACTCCAGATCAGCATTTACACCTTTCCTATAACTGGCATTAAGTGTAATGATTTAAGCGAGTTTTACATCGCTGTACAAAACAGTTGTATATATTTGTGATGCGTCGTGAAAAAACCGGTCTTAATGCATGTGGGTCAAGTGTCGTCCCAGATTAGCCTGTGCAGTCCGCACAGGCTAATCCGGGAAACTTTCCGCCTACAGTGAATTTATGTCTAGAAGAGACTTCCTTGAAACAGAAAATACCACAAAAGCAGAAAGTGCAGACTGCACAGGCTTATCCGGGACGACGCTTTAAGCACATGCATTAAGTCCGGTTTTCCCACGACACGCCATATTTGTAAGTGTAATGGAATCATTCACACGTTGCTTGTGATGTTTCAGACTGTGTCCAGCCCTGAAGGCAGTGTTTGAACACGGACTGAAGAGACATTCCCTGCTCGGCAGTATATGTCACCCATGGCTCTTCATTGAAGAGGTAATAAAATGCGACTATGTCTTGTGATAAATTGAAGACAGTCGAACAGAAGCAGAATGCTGCTTTAATTTTCATTAATTCTGACATCGTTTCATTTTGTATTCCTAATTTGGAATGCTCAGGAGTTGTAGATAACTTCTCAAATGTTTTAAGCATTACAGGCTTATGTCTTTTATATCATGAATTTAAATTATTATTTAAAAAAAAAGTAACAACACAAATTACCCCGTAAGAATTACATGTATTGTGATTTTGTGATTATCTGACATACAACTTTCCTTCAAAATGCTTTTATGCCCACTTCACTGCAATATGAAAATTGTATGCTTAAGCTAATCCTGATATAACATGCAACAATTTTTTTTATGAATTTTTAAGGAAATTGGGGCCTGACTAAGCTGTTTTGATTTCCAGGGCCCTAATTCACACCTCACCTTTGCTGCTGTTCTTGTTTCAGGCTGCCAGCCATGAAGTGGAGAAGGATTTCCAGTCCGTCTACTCCAGACTGGTGCTCTGTAAAACATTCCGGTAGGAAATGTGTGTTTTACTGGACGTTCTAGACAGAGAAACATCGCTGAACTAGAGTAACACGAAAACACCAACAAAATGTATTGTATTTTAAATATTGGCCCAGATATCTTCTGCCTGTAAGATACATTTATTATGCATATTTTCAAATGTTTGCAAGCGCCAGATCATTGGCCGATATTTGTCAATGATTCTGGTCAGTTGTTTCTCATTTGCAGCCTTGATGAGGATGGCAAGGTGCTGACACCAGAGGAAATCCTGTACAGGGTGAGTGAGGCAAACAAAAATATTTCCAAGTTCTTCATGATGTTTACATGTAAGGTATGACCTACAGAAGTAGAGCCATTTTAGTATCGTTCTTTTGGAATAAAGTAGTTGTCGTGTCATGATTATCAATTAAATCTTGTAAATTTCCAGGAACAATGTACATACTGTATGTTTACAAGTACATATATGAAACTGGCTTGTTGAAAATGCTTCTTCCCATTTGCCCTCCCCATGCTTGCACATGGTATATGTTCTATACTACAGGCGGTGCAGGCTGTGAACATCTCCCATGATGCCGTGCACGCCCAGATGGATGTGAAGCTGCGATCTCTGATCTGCTGTGGCCTCAAGTTAGTGTCCATGACTATGTAGCACTGTTATGTGTCTTCATTGTACTGACTATGTTGCACTGTGATGTGTCTTCATTGTACTGACTATGTAGCACTGTGATGTGTCTTCATTGTACTGACTATCTAGCACTGTGATATGTCTTCATTGTACTATGTAGCACTGTTATGTGTCGTCATTGTAATGACGATGTTGCACTGTGATGTGTCTTCATTGTACTGACTATCTAGCACTGTGGTGTGTCGTCATTGTTCTATGTAGCCCTGTGGGCTGTCTACCTTGTACTGACTATGTAGCACTGTGATGTGTCTTCATTGTACTATGTAGCACTGTGATGTGTCTTCATTGTACTGACTATCTAGCACTGTGATGTGTCTTCATTGTACTATGTAGCACTGTGATGTGTCTTTATTGTACTGACTAGCTAGCACTGTGATGTGTCTTCATTGTACTGACTATCTAGCACTGTGATGTGTCTTCATTGTACTGACTATGTAGCACTGTGATGTGTCTTCATTGTACTATGTAGCACTGTGATGTGTCTTCATTGTACTGACTATGTAGCACTGTGATGTGTCTTCATTGTACTGACTATGTAGCACTGTGATGTGTCTTCATTGTACTGACTAGCTAGCACTGTGATGTGTCTTCATTGTACTGACTATCTAGCACTGTGATGTGTCTTCATTGTACTAACTATGTAGCACTGTGATGTGTCTTCATTGTACTATGTAGCACTGTGATGTGTCTTCATTGTACTGACTATGTAGCACTGTGATGTGTCTTCATTGTACTATGTAGCACTGTGATGTGTCTTCATTGTACTATGTAGCACTGTGATGTGTCTTCATTGTACTGACTATGTAGCACTGTGATGTGTCTTCATTGTACTATGTAGCACTGTGATGTGTCTTCATTGTACTGACTATCTAGCACTGTGATGTGTCTTCATTTGCATGACTATGTAGCACTGTTATGTGTCTTTTTTTTTCATTATACTTACATTAATTGGTGACTGTCATTTCTTTATTTGACTTGTCATTATGAGTTGCATGGGGCAATATTTATATGTTCTTGAACTTCCTGGATTTTAAGTTTGAATTACATGTTGATTAAAAATATAACTTTGGTTTTATTGTACATCAAGTAGATAAATGATTTTTATAATAGTGAAATCATACATGGTTGTGTATTGTCTGAATAGTAACCATCTATAATCTTAATGATGAACGTTACAGAAGTTCATCCTGACACAGGACATTGACTAGAAGCTGACTTACGTGTGTCTGTGTTTCAGTGAGCAGGTGTTACACCTGTGGTTGCCCTGTGTCTGTGTTTCAGTGAGCAGGTGTTACATCTGTGGTTGGAGACTGACTGCCCTGTGTCTGTGTTTCAGTGAGCAGGTGTTACACCTGTGGTTGGCGACTGACTGCCCTGTGTCTGTGTTTCAGTGAGCAGGTGTTACATCTGTGGTTGGAGACTGACTGCCCTGTGTCTGTGTTTCAGTGAGCAGGTGTTACACCTGTGGTTGGAGACTGACTGCCCTGTGTCTGTGTTTCAGTGAGCAGGTGTTACATCTGTGGTTGGAGACTGACTGCCCTGTGTCTGTGTTTCAGTGAGCAGGTGTTACACCTGTGGTTGGAGACTGACTGCCTTGGGTCTTTGTTTCAGTGAGCAGGTGTTACATCTGTGGTTGGAGACTGACTGCCCTGTGTCTTGTGTTTCAGTGAGTAGGTGTTACATCTGTGTTTGGAGACTGACTGCCCTGTGTCTGTGTTTCAGTGAGCAGTTGTTACATCTGTGGTTGGGGACTGACTGCCCTGTGTCTGTGTTTCAGTGAGCAGGTTTTACATCTGTGGTTGGAGACTGACTGCCCTGTGTCTGTGTTTCAGTGAGCATGTGTTTCATCTGTGGTTGGAGACTGACTGCCCTGTGTCTGTGTTTCAGTGAGCAGGTGTTACATCTGTGGTTGGAGACTGACTGCCCTGTGTCTGTGTTTCAGTGAGCAGGTTTTACATCTGTGGTTGGACACTGACTGCCCTGTGTTTCAGTGAGCAGGTGTTACACCTGTGGTTGGAGACTGACTGCCTTGTGTCTGTGTTTCAGTGAGCAGGTGTTACACCTGTGGTTGGAGACTGACTGCCCTGTGTCTGTGTTTCAGTGAGCAGGTGTTACATCTGTGGTTGGAGACGCTGTGTTCGTGTACAGAGGTCGTGGAGAAGTGGTACCATCCCTGGTCCTTCATGCGCAGCCCCGGCTGGGTCCAGATCAAGTGTGAACTCAGGTGAGGCATTCGTAGCATGGAAGGAGTTTTTTCAGAAGCTGAGCAAGGGGCCTAGGCCCTAGATTTTGAAGAAATCAAACGGCACAAACGCAAAGCGTAAGGGGACGCAAAGAGTCTGAGTGTGAACTCAACTTTTGGGGAGAAATGGATTATTTTAAATTGTACTTGAACAAGTTATTGCCACTTGCATAATTTCATTGCATTTGATGGCTTTTGCGATGGCCAGCTGGAACCCTGAGTAGGATACCACGTTGCTTTCTTGTGTCATTTTGAACGGGTGATATTTTCCAGTAGTGTTACTCTTCTTGGAACAGGGTTGTGAATTTCCATCAGTCAATAGCAAAGGGCAAGTGTTAAATTCAGAAAATATTTTTACTGTAAGCATAATAAGGCTTGTTAAATCTGAATTGAATTTTAAACTGTAATGCTTTCACATAATTCTATTAGAGCACTGAATATAAAAATACTGGAAAAGAACATAATTCAAAGCTGACACCTAATCATTTCGTATAATTGATGCAATAGTTCATTAGGTTAAATAGTGGATAACTGATCAATAGTTGTCAAAGGCTCTTCGATATACCTGATTGAGAAAGATCAAATGATGAGATATGATGTCAAGGGTACGTTGAAATGACTGATTAGTGATAGTAATCGGATTACAGTGTGTTGCCGAACATTCCTTACTATTTTAGTTTCACTTCTGTTGTCACCACCTTAAGTGTTTGTCACTAGTTTAAGTTTATATGAGTCATGTCGTGGGAAAACCGGGCTTAATGCATATGCGTAAAGTGTCAGCCTGTGCAGATCCGGGATGGCACTTTCGCCTACCGTGGATTTATGTTTAGAAGAGACTTCCTTGAAACTGAAAATACCATAAAAGCGAAAAGTTTTGTACCGGATCAGCCTGTGCGGACTGCACAGGCTGATCAGGGACGACACTTTACTCATTTGCATTAAGCCCGGTTTTCCCACGACACACCTCATATAATAGTGTTTACTTGATGTTGTACACTATGCTATTGTAAAACCTTTTGTTTTGATGTCGATTTTGTTTTTGCATGAGTCTCGGTGTTGTGATGGTGTGTATACATGTGGATCCACGCACCTATTTCAGGGCCCTGGCAATCTTCGGGTTCAATATGGACTACACATATGAGCTTCCAAAGAAGAAAAACCCTGCCCGTGCTATCACAGACTCTGTGAAAGACATTCTTATAACCCACCATCTATTCTCCTGGGAAATGTGAAACTGCAAACATCACAACATCTTGAACCCCCCACAGCTGTAGATTTTCACCTTTGAGTTCCGTTTAATTTCCTTTCTTTCTTGTTTAGTATGGGTCTTTGTTAGTTTGTAATGTTAAATAATGAACAGATTATTTGTAGGATGTCTTCTGTATATTTTTCCAGATTTGGTATATAACCAGTATTGATGGGTAGCAAATTGGGGTATTTTGTGTCAAAGTGTACAAGTTGAAATCATGAAACAGAACTAGTGCCTTTTGGACAAGGTGTATATTCTATAATTGGTGCATTTGGTCTGAATGAACAGACACAATGCATGTAGTTTTAGTAGAAACATCTAATATATAATCTAACGTACCTACTAGATCTAGTGTGTCTTTGTTAAAGGGTATTGAGTTAATTGTATATGTATGAATATGTATTTGTTTAATGCTTGTATTGTGCAGAATTGATTTATTTAAAATTGTACAAGAATCCTCACTTTAATGCTGGGAACTCTGAAAATGTTGCTAATACTGTTGAGTGATACATGTGGATACAGGTTGTACCTAGAACGGTTGCTACATTTACTTCTGTTAAGCGATATATATGGTTACAGGCTGTAACTGGAACGGTTGCTACTTCTGTTAAGCGATACATATGGATACAGGCTGTACCTCGAGTACCTCAGTGTTTAGGTTGTGTCCTCTGGTTGGCTGCATCTCAGGTCTCTGCTTGTTGTTTGATTAACCTTTGGAATTAACCTTTATGATCCATCTACAATCGACGAATATTGCCTGTAAGTAACTTTATGCGCCATAGTTGTAAGTGACAGACAAAAAAAAACAACCTTACTACCATCTGTACATTGCACGTGGTTGTGTTGTTACGATATATTGGTCCATGTACTTGTTAGTGTCGTGAAATAACTTCTTGATGCTCCAGCTCATTCAATTGAGGTTCAACATGTCATTAGCCCTGTCTGTGTGAAAAAAGGGGTAGAGTGGGTCAGCTATTTTAGTGTTCAATGATTTCTGCTCAGAAAAATGATGGTTAAATGTTGATTTTGTGTGTGGATGGTGGGTTTTACCATTATTAGTAGAGACAATTATTGTTCTATTATTTATCGTTTTGTTCTCTTGTTTTGTGGATGTTATATATTTTATATATTTTAGAATTTTATTCACTTAATAAGTGATATATATACTCTTTATTTCCACCTTTCAGTGATTGAACATACATTAAAACATATTGTTTTAGCTAATGTATAATGTTCATTTCATTTTATGTTTATTAATGTATTATTATTTGTTGCATTTGAATAAATTAGTATTATTTGTTAATTTCTACATAGCATCTATATTGTATAGTTAACTTTGGCCTGTATTAATATAAAATTCCTTAATGAAATCTGCACTTAGGTGAACATTTCAGATCATTTCTATGTGAATTTCAATGTCCACAAGAGGTAATTATAAGAGAAAATAAAATCTATGCTTCAATAAAACATTTCAATGTAAACTTAACTGTACATGAAAGAGCCACACTTGAACCAACGTTCTGTTGCCGTGCCTGGTTCTGTGATTATGTTTAACCTTATTGTAAATTTTACTTGTTCTATCCAACTGTTGTCATAATTATATTTATGACAGGTTTTCATTAGTAAACTTGAAACTTGAAAAAGGTGCAAATTGAACTGAAAATTTAAAAGATGTATGTAATATGTATAGGTTACAGAAATTTACTGTAGTTCTTCTAAAGAACTTTATGAATGAGGGCCCAGTTAATGTCGTTGTTATCTGAAGTTCTGGGACCTTGACCAGGTATCTCCGTCCCTTCCATTCTCAGTCAGGTTCAGTAACTCTGCCTTCCATTCACAGTCAGGTTCAGTAACTCTGCAAAACCAAAGTTAAAAATACATTTGTGCATATATTCCAGACCACTGAAATCCATGTTTATTTGGTACTGTCTGTCTTGATGAACTTGCATTTATTGATAACTGTCCATGTGTTTACTATTTTACGAAGGGCTGCGTTCTTACTTTATTGTGCAATATTATTCCTATTTGTGCATTTATTTTTGTTGTTTTGATTTGTTTGCAACATGTTTTCATAATTGTTTTCATTATTTTGTTTGTTAGAATTCCAATCTACATTTTATATTATGTTCTGCCAATACCTTTGCAAAGGGAACTGTGTTACAGGCAGTTTTAATTTACATGTATTGATTTATTTATTTAGTTCTATTGAATATTATTCTAGTAATATTGGTGCTGGTTGTAAATAATTACTCAGAACACTTTATGTAACTGAACGCATTCAGACATACTTGTAGATTAAGGTTCTTAAACAATCTTGAACAATATGTCAGTTATCGTTCAGTTATTAATATATTTAATTACCCGGTATTGACAAACTGCATGACTAAAAACGGAAATATAATCAAATTCTATACATGGAATGTGTTGCTGTTTTTTAATGTATTATTAAGGCAGTAGCTGTTTCAAATTTTAAATTTTGACTCAATTTTCATGACTGGATTATGTAGTGTTGACTGTGACCTAAGGATGTCTTCCACACAGAATGCTCTATATGACGCCCTAGTCATCTACAAGTCATGTGTATGTTATTGTCTACGCTGTTAGCGTGTTCAAATTTATTGTCATCCTGATGGTTGTTATTAGTTACGAATCAACATTATAGATCTATGCATTATAAAGAGCACGAACTAGATGTTGTGTTGATGTTGTTTATCATTCACGGTACATGTACCAAAGTCGTTGCTATACGACGAGTTGGTAGAAAGTGCAACAGCCCGTATAGTATACCGGAATCTCAACACATTTCTGTCGAAGATCCAGTATTCCTGTTCAGTCGAATCGAACGATGTCGCAATCAACCTCATGACTAACATGATAGGGTATTCTTCCGTATAACAAATGATTTTTAGAGCGGTTCAGTGGTAAGTTAGTAATATTATAGGGTTACAGAAACGGTTAGAGTCGGTGTACAAACAATGTGGTGTCTGTACTATTTAGCTTCTTAATGAGTTGAGATCGTCACGGACACAAGGACCAGAGATATTCACTCACGAATTCAGGTTCCACGTGCCTGTGATTTCAGACTGTTTGCCCAGTTCGGATTCACGCTCTCTGCGAGACGGGAGCTTCCGGTCGACCACGTGACCCGGGGGCCCGCACAGCGCCTTCTGCAGGAGGGGGTCCGGGACATGCTCATCAAGCACCACCTGTTCAGCTGGGATCTATAGAGCCGCCGCACGTGCACGCTGCATTCCTCCACCTTCCCTCATTATACACCCGCCCTCATTATTGTATTTAATTTTTCACATATTTTCAGTTGCGCTATGGGTGATGGTCCGCATTTTAAAAAATTCGCGAACTGCGACTTGCTTATGTAAACCGTATGTCAGTGTGAATAACACCCTTCAATACGACCCGAAACTGTTAAATAAAGCACATTTGTTATTCATGTAATATGCCGACACAGCAAGTATCGGACAGTTGCCGCCGACCCTTCGTGCGACCTTGATTCAACACGTATCTACCATGAATAGTGAAGACACTGACCAGCCGCTGACACTCAGACAGTAAATCAGACCCATCCTCAGCGTCACTTACCCTGACCTTGCTCCCGTGACCTTGTCCTCGAATATTCCGAGCTAGGTTGAACATCCTTGGAGGACAGTTAAACTCGATACATGACACACCAGATGCTACACCTGGCATCTAGATGTGAACTTGCATAGTTTCTCATGTACTGGCAGTAACTTTCTTGGTCTAGCTGTGTGCGGGTATTAATTAAATTGTCATGTGCATTCTGCGCGTCCAAAACAACAGAAAACTTACGAAGATCTTACCTTAAGTACAGTTGGTTTACACAGTTTCAAGTTTAAAGCAGTCGTATATACATATGTACGTGTATATTTATATGTAGAAATGAACGCGAATGTGCTCTCAAACAGATCAGTTAGGCTACTTCTAATATTTATTCTTCTGAAAGAAAAGTAAAGATCTAGGTATTTTATTGCACTTATACCAATGCGGGGAAAAAACACCTTATTGTCGTACATCAATTGATCTATTGTGCATTTAAAGTGCGTTGATATGTTGGCTGGTGCAATGAAATATTACCAATAAAGTCTCACTTCCCACACATCATTAATCCGATTGAATAGTGGACTCCTGGGACCTAAACATACACCTGAGATTAAAACATGGAACTTGCACAAACGTAATTCTATTACTTGTTGACTTGAAAGCCAAGGTCATAGATCTGCTGTATGTGTCATCAGCATTTCATGTAACTGACATCCACATGATTTAATAGCCGCTATTCACTTCAAACGCTATTTATTTAAATGTAGGCAACATCTCTTGCTAGAGTGCAGATATTTATATACGCATGACCGCATAGTTTGAGACTGGATTGACACAAGTTCAACTTGCGTTTCCCACACAGAGTTGGGTCGTCTGAAATGCCGGATTAATGTCAACACAACACCAGCGTGTCCTTTATTCACATCCAGTATGCGCTGATCTAAAGTTTTATGTGACTTTATGTGGGTGTATGGAAACATGTACCAGTTTCTTTGGCTCACCATTTGATGTCGGTATCAATACACACTTTTGAACATGGTTATCATAAAATGTTCATGTGTTTAGTAAAATTAATACGTTTTAATGTACCAGTACTTAACATTCATCATTCTAATATCGGACACACTACATATTTTCTGTCCAGTACGCGTATATCTAGACAGTAGATAACACACCATATAGTATTACTAGTATCATTATTTAGTAGAACATTAGCTGCTCTCTTCCTCCCGTTCTCGGTGCTTGTCTTGCATGTCTTGGTTACGCTTTGACCACTTGCACGTTGCATGTTTCTCGGTACGCTCTACCATCATTGCCCTCACCTTTTAAAAAATACCATCATGTAGATACTCTATAACTGGCTCACATTGCCCACTATTCCGTTCCCTATCTTTGGCTCCCACATTTCCCACTATTCTGTACGCTATCCTTGGCTCCCACATTTCCCACTATTCTGTACCCTATCATTGGCTCCCACATTTCCCACTTTTCTGTACCCTATCCATGGCCCCCACATTTCCCACTTTCTGTACCCTATCCTTGGCTCCCACATTTCCCACTATTCTGTACCCTATCCTTAGCTCTCACATTTCCCACTATTATGTACCCTATCCTTGGCTCCCACATTTACCACTATTCTCTACCCTATCCTTGGCTCCCACATTTCCCACTATTCTTTACCCTATCCTTGACTCCCACATTTCCCACTATTATGTACCCTATCCTTGGCTCCCACATTTCCCACTATTCTGTACCCTATCATTGGCTCCCACATTTCCCACCATTCTGTACCCTATTCTTAGCACCCACATTTCCCACTATTATGTACACTATCCTTGGCTCCCACATTTCCCACTACTCTGTACGCTATCCTTTACTCCCACATTTCCCACTATTCTGTACGCTATCATTGGCTCCCACATTTCCGCTATTCTGAACCCTATCCTTGGCTCCACATTTCCCACTATTCTATACCCTATCCTTGACTCCCACATTTCCCACTATTCTGTACCCAATCCTTGGCTCTTACATTTCCCACTATTCTGTACCCTATCCGTTGCTCTCGCATTTCACACTATTCTGTACGCTATCCTTAGCTCTCACATTTCCCACTACGCGGTGACGGTGCTCACGGTGCTTGCTTGTTTCAGGCTCATATCCCAATTTGCCTACAACCTGTCCATGGACTGGGAGCTGCCCCGGAAGTGCGAGCCCACGGCGCGGCCCCTCAAGGAAGGGGTCAAGGACATGCTAGTGAAACACCATCTCTTCAGCTGGGACTTGTAGCCACTGTATATTGACGGGACGGGGTGCTATATATGCTTGATCATGTACCTGACATAAACATCCAAGATATCCTAGAGTTCAGTAGGGTCGAATTGGCCACCGTTCTCTAGCACCCCAGCTACAAAATTATCGTGTTGGCATGTACTCGGACGCTGTTCGGGGAAATAAACTGGCCTACTTTCGGACTTAATCCCTTTTTCTTCCCAGAAAGGCCACTGGGCAGTTCTACACCTCATTAATGCTGCTTCGGCGCGGAAGAACCTGTAACTTCGAACAACAATTAACGTGTGCCAGTCAGATTAATATAATCTCAATATCAGTCGCTACCCTAACACCAACTGAGTACACGGTGTGCACGTTATAGTCAGATTGAATCATGTATAGTGCGAAATTATTAACTCGACACTAATTTATCTTCGTGACAAACCGTAAGTGTGTTCGGTTGTTTGCGTTGTTTTGGACGAGTTTCTGTTATAGGAATCTATGTTGATATAGATTTAAATACGGGGTAGCAAGACTGATATTTAATGGTCGTGTGGTATAAGTGCTAGCGCTTCACGCCATCGTACCCAGTTCAATTCCGTCTGACAGTGACCTTTTTTTAATGTTATGAGTTATTCTTAAAATATGCAGATCATGAGATATTAATTTAAAAATGTAGAATATTTTATTGTGTTACTGTAATGTTTAAATCGTTTTTATTGTACATTTACCAATGTTTCAATTACAATCACACACTCAATGGATAAATAGTGAAAAACGTGAGTGTGTTCTAACCCGCAACAAAATGTATAAAATAAAATGTCGATGCCGAGACTTAAACTCAAAACTGCGCAGCGTCTGTTCCATTACACCATTCGCGCTGCACGATATCTAAACCAATGCGAAATCAATTTACATCGTAATATTGCCTACGCTACGCTCGATACATGTCGTGCTATCTATAAATAAATCCCGATTGCATACGGAATATTCATGAGTGTCGGGTTAATAATTTCGCACCATACCAATATTTTATTTTCTTTTTTTTTTTGTTATTTTGGTTTCGGTATCTATGCCTATTAAACTTTCCATGTATCCAGTGTTTACAAACGAATGCCTAATTGCCTATTGAGTAGCTTGTCTATATAAAACTGGTATCGAAATGTAACTTAAATTTCATAATACTTCCCTACAAAAACATTCATTTTATTTTTTCGTAAAACAACATCAACTATGGATTTTTAAAAAATGCCTTTATATGAATTTGCCAAAATGTACAGCATTTTTGGTTGGACGTTGATTATTTGATGTGACTGGACGAGTGTAGGTGATGGAATGCATTTTGACTGTCTTCATAATGCACCTATCAATGTTTTTCCCCGCGGGGGGGGGGGGGGGGGGGAGCGGCGGGCATATAGGGGACTTTAGACTTCAAGCGATTCCCGACAGGCAGGATTGTACATGCCGAATGATTCTGGGTCCCGTGGCAATAGACTGGTCGGAATTTACATCTCGGTAATATATGCCCCGGCCATTTGATAGATATATAGCATCTCCCACTGAGGGGATTTTGACAAATATGCTTGGCTCTAGAGTGGGGAATTAGACCCCCCCCCTCCAAGAAAAACAACAAAAAAACATTTGTCAAATTCCCCTAGGTCTGCCCGCCGCTCCCCCCGGGGGGAAATATGTATAGGTGCATAACGGCCCTTAGCAAGCCCCTAAATTCAAACCGTCATGTAACATGTTCCACTTTATTTTTCAAGTTTGAAATTGATATGATGTTCGTTTATCTAGGCTGCTTGTGGGTGAATGTTAATTTTTAATCGAGATTATTTCACAGTAGTCATTTTCCATTAGATAATTTACCCTTTAAAACAAACTATTCCATAACCTTAATTCAAAGTTTGATTAGACATATTTTAAAATCATTTAAATCTTAATTGTTTTCGGTAATTGGTTTTGAAAGTAGTACGAATAGTTTTATAAGTTTGTTTTTAACCTAATAAATATACTGTATATGTTGTTAATCACTTTTGTGTCAATAATCAGTTTGCAGACCAATCAACGTTTTGTTGATGAACGAGTTCGTTGTAGATTGTTGATGGTTGTTGTTTGTGATGTGTTTTTGAGTGTGAACAATTCGATGCAAAAAATATAAACTATGTTAATGTTTAACTAAGTTTATGAGAATGTGCAATAAACCATTCATTTAAAAGAATTTAGACTTGAATTGTGAATATAAACGTGGTGAACCGGAATATAATTATATATACGACTGGTTATTTTCTAAGACTTCGTCGTAAAAAGGTTAAATGCGTTATCTTGCAAACGATGAATTGAAAAATGCACGACATTGTTAATACCTGGATTTTTAATAGTGTAGTCCAAGAAACGCGCGTTCGATTAGCACGATATTGCGTCACCCGATATCTGAACGCGCTCTGTTCGGTCGCACGATCCAATCAAACCGAGTCAATAACTCGCGTGAGCAGCTCGTCCGAGTCGACCGATACGCACCACTGGAACGACAATGTATACCCGTTAGCACGGGGCAAGGCCAGGGGCGGTCAGGTTTCGCTAATGGAGGAGCTCACTATAATGTTTTAGTATTGGTAGTGGACGTAGTGGCAGTAGTAGAAGCAGCTGAAACAGCAGCAACAACAGTAGACGTAGTAGTAGTAGCAGCAGCAGCATCAGTAGTAGTAGTAGTAGTAGTAATAGTAGTAGTAGTAGTGGTAGTAGTATTAGTCAGTAGTACTTAGTTGTAAGTGTTAGTCAGTAGTAGTAGTAGTAGTAGTAGTAGTACTAGTAGTAGTAGTAGTCAGTAGTAGTAGTAGTAGTCAGCAGTAGTAGTAGTAGTAGTAGTACTAGTAGTAGTAGTAGTCAGCAGTAGTAGTAGTAGTAGTCAGCAGTAGTAGTAGTAGTAGTAGTAGTAGTACTAGTAGTAGTAGTAGTCAGTAGTAGTAGTAGTAGTAGTCAGTAGTAGTAGTAGTAGTAGTGGTAGTGGTAGTGGTAGTAGTAGTCAGTAGTAGTGGTAGTACTAGTAGTAGTAGTAGTCAGTAGTAGTAGTCAGTAGTCAGTAGTAGTAGTAGTAGTCAGTAGTCAGTAGTAGTAGTAGTAGTAGTAGTCAGTAGTCAGTAGTAGTAGTAGTAGTAGTAGTAGTAGTAGTAGTAGTCAGTAGTCAGTAGTAGTCAGTAGTAGTAGTAGTAGTAGTAGTCAGTAGTCAGTAGTAGTAGTAGTAGTCAGTAGTAGTAGTAGTCAGTAGTCAGTAGTAGTCAGTAGTAGTAGTAGTAGTAGTAGTAGTAGTAGTAGTAGTAGTAGTAGTAGTAGTAGTAGTCAGTAGTAGTCAGTAGTAGTCAGTAGTCAGTAGTAGTCAGTAGTAGTCAGTAGTAGTCAGTAGTAGTCAGTAGTCAGTAGTAGTCAGTAGTCAGCAGTAGTAGTAGTAGTAGTAGTAGTAGTCAGTAGTCAGTAGTAGTAGTAGTAGTAGTAGTCAGTAGTCAGTAGTAGTAGTAGTAGTAGTAGTGGTAGTAGTAGTACTAGTCAGTAGTAGTAGTAGTAGTAGTAGTAGTGGTAGTGGTAGTAGTGGTAGTAGTGGTAGTAGTGGTAGTAGTGGTAGTAGTGGTAGTAGTGGTAGTAGTGGTAGTAGTGGTAGTAGTGGTAGTAGTGGTAGTAGTGGTAGTAGTGGTAGTAGTGGTAGTAGTGGTAGTAGTGGTAGTAGTGGTAGTAGTGGTAGTAGTGGTAGTAGTGGTAGTAGTAGTAGTAGTAGTAGTAGTAGTAGTAGTAGTAGTAGTAGTAGTAGTAACTAGTACTTAGTTGTAAGTTTTAGTCAGTAGTAGTAGTCAGTAGTAGTAGTAATTGCCGGTGCCCTGTATAAATGGTGAAAGATCAAAACCCTTTCCGAAATTTATTTTGTCTGTCCCTGCAGCTGCGGGAGGGGGGGGGGGGGATGTAGCCCGAAAACCCAGACATGAAACCGTGTCTGTGGGGGATCTTAAGAAACTTTTCTCCACAGATCAGTAAACGTACGTGTAACTACCATAAATAGCATTTGCCGTTGGTGTCACAGATTACAAATAAATACCATTATTTGACAGGGTTGGCGTAGCGGGTAAACAGCGCAAGGTGTAAACTAAATAGCCGATTTAAAACATCGTACGATTTGTCACCTGACACTATCAGCGTACCACAGTGTTTATAAAGCATTGAGTCCCCAGTGCAGCAAATACCCTAGTACGATCGCAAGCAACCGAGCGGACCTTTGTTACGTCGAATTTGTATGCGTTGGCAATCGGTCAATTTGTTGTTTGTTGTGTTGGTGTCGGTGTATAAAAAGGTGGAATCACTGAATCTGCCACCAGACAAGTGCCGCTGCTTGTTCAGGACTCAACCTCGTGTTGGATTGTAGGACTAGATAGAAGCACTCGACACCTTGCAGATGTACGCAGTGCTAACAGACGGACTGGTGTTGCTGGCGGTCTTTAGCGTCGGTAAGTGTCGAGTTCGAACGTACGACATCACGATAGATCAAATTTAGTTACGTATTTCGTTCAACTGCAGAGACAATCTAAAATACTTCGTTTTTCATACACCCGTTTGGGTTATGTAGTGGATATTGATTCGTTAATAAATTATGATGTTACGTAAATGAACCACAAGTAAGATACGATTATATAGGCTCGTAGACAAGTAAAACAAACTGATGTTATGTCGCTGTACCATTGATATTTTAATACCATGATATGAAGTAATTGAATCAAGGAGACAATAGAACATTTTCAAAATCCCCGTCCATTTTATGGCGACGTATTACTCGATGCAACAGACATCATAAGGCCATGTTTAAGACTTCATATCGATTAATGCTTTATATATATAATCGTCCAGGGTAAATTTAGTCTGCACCATCGTTGATAAAAGAAGCGTTTATGTATAATGAAGAGTTTTATAAAATATATATAATGTACTTTAATTAATTTTTTATCGTTTATGTCCAAATATAAAAGTATCAATCTAGTAGCGAACATCTACTGTTTGTCATTATATTTTACATTATTCGCAATAAACTTAGTGAAAAGATCAGCATATGGGCAAGAACTAGTCAGATTTTTTTCCTATACAAATGGTCAGTTTCTAGTATCTTTGCTTACGGGCCCGGCTAGCTCAGTTGGTAAAGTGTACCGATTTCAAGCATTATCGGCCTGTGCGTATGACTGACCCTTTAGTGAGTAGGTTAACTGACCGCCGTAATATGACTGAAATACTGTTAAAAACGGCGAAAAAATCCCAAACAAACGTGTGTTAATGGAATGTATTGTAGGCTCATCTCGTGAAAACGTTATTATCCAATGTTAGTCTCGAAGTAGATCTGTCTAGATTTAGCCATACACACAAAATCATTGTATACATAATAAGCATGCGTAAATTTGAAACTAGATACTTTGTTTACAAACTACCGTAATCATAAGGAAGATGCAGCGTTCAAGTGCTCATTTCTTTATTTATCAAAGAATTATTATGCTTTACTGGGAGAAAGTGGAAATACATATGGTCACCTGATCTCTTTGTGTTATATAAACGTGCATCGGCGAATTACTTCCCGTCATATATTCACTTGTCCTTAAGTGTTCTCGAAATTAATTTAAACTCGCTGCTTGGTGTGCAATTAATGGGGTTATGTTGGTACCTGAAAAAAGTTGTTTATCTTTGACTTCTGATACACTGGTATCTCGAATACTAAATTAAAATCTGATACATTGTGTTCGTGCTTTTTCAGGTCTTTCATTAGACCCGAACTACATGGAACGCGCCCGTGTCGTGGTAGACTCGGAAGAGACCTCAGCCGAGGCCGACGAAGGCGCCTTCGAGCCTTCGGCCCGACACTGTCGGCGAATCGGTGAACGCGCCGCCAGAAAGCAAATCTCGTGCGTAGTAGACGTCCATTTCTACGAGAATCTCTCCAACCGCGTGCATATGTCGCCCATCAACCCGACCGAGGACGACCGCGACCTGTGGGACCTGGCGATGAAGATCTCCCAGTGCTCCGAGCACTTCGGCAGGTACTACGAGCACGCCTGCAACCTGAAGACCGTCTACCTGAATGACCGCCGCCGCTGCCGCTGGCTGTCGACACGCCAGGAGAGGACGCGCTGCAAGGGCCGCATCATGGACACGTACCTCCGGAACAGATGAACCCGAGTTATTATACACACATTTTATTTTCCATGCAAATTCCCCCCCACAGACAAAACTATGCACCAAATCGTTTATCGAACTTGCAAACGCTACTGCTGTTAGTACTTTGGGAATTATTGGGGAGTTTTTATTCCGAATTGTATTTATCATTTGTGATAGAATAATACTAACGAGATTCACAGCGTTATAAAAAAAACAATACACCGTTGTTGATCTAGTCCCGGTGAATGTACATAATTAACGTGTTGTGTAACCCATGAATGTGTATTAGAAATGAGTTATATAAACAGTGAATGTACATTATTACTATGTTGTGTAATATTATGTTTGTTTTCATGTCGACATGTCAGTTCATCTGTATATACGCCATGTCCAACTTATTGCCAGGCCTGCGAGAGGCAACAGTTCTGTACCCAAGGCAACAGTTCTGTACCCAGTGTTTACGCGATACCCCCCATGTTGTGTCATATTGACATTCGTCGATCAGCCATAAACGAATTCAATATTTATGGTTTTATCTGTTTATACATGTATTTAGTGAAAATTGTTTTATCCAATCGGGTAGGACATTGTTTTATCCAATCGGTAGGACAAAATGTCCCAAGCGTCATGAATGCTGTGACTTTGTATCGGTTGTAGTTAGCAGTTTGGCACAATGTCGGAGTAACTTGTAACCGAAATTCCATGACTTTTCCAAAACATAGCTCAGTTTTTCCATGATACAATCCGAACATACTACAAACTAGTACACTAATATCCGTATTTTATTTGATATAATTATTTTATCCAGACCGATTTGCGCCCTGTAGAATAGAATTGCTTGTGCCGCTGCAATACAGATCTGTCCATCATTACGCTCCTGACCTTGATTTGTTGTTTGGATATATTTCAGTGGATTTGATCACTTTATGCACTTAAAGGCATATTCAAGAATACTTTTCAACTTTCCATGACAAGTTTTTAAAATTCCATGATTTTTTCCATGATAAAATCTTAATTATCAAAATTCCAGATATTTCCAGACAAAGCCAATTTTTCATGACTTTTCCATATCCGTACGAACCCCGTTAACCAGTACGTGTAAAATACACTGAATTAAAGAAGCACCCAAATCCATGTATAGTTTTTTGTTTTATTTTCTCGACAACTAACAGATTATTTCAGTTCTTTTACTGCCAGACCTGAAAATAAAGACAAGAAAAATGTTAACACTTCAAACTTTACAAAACTCGGACTATTGCGAATCCTGGTCAGTTTTGCATACAAGTATTAACAAGTTAATCCAGCAACTAGAAAACCACAATTACTACGACCATTGAAAAGCGTTACGTTTTCGGGTGGACCGGATCTATATCAACTCGAGAACAAACCAAACTTATAATTTAACACGATGACGTCATTATGCAGCACCTGTATACGTCATTCTAGGTTGAAACAAATATCAAGTTTACCGGTATGGATGATCCAACAAAGGTTAATGTAATCAACGAAAACATTCAATTGGTTTCTACAGAACAGAAAGGGATACAAATCGCAAGATTTTGATATACTGACAGTTCAGGTAGCCTCCCTTCAAAGAATGCGAGAACAATTGACAAGGGATCATAACACGTGTCAAATTAACCAACTTTCTGGGTGAGTTGTGGTATCGTGTCAAAGTATCTAAGGGCAATAACTCTGGTTTAATGGCAAATCCGGCCAGTTGACAAACTGACAAACAAGATAAAATATATTTATAATCATGGCAATACTGAATCTGTTCCAAGTATTTAGAATGCAGCACAAAACTTCGACAAATGTATTAGGAAACAAGCACACAGGTGAAAAAAAAACCATTTATACCATCAATATAATAAATTTATATATGCTTAACGTATCACTGACATACACTCTAATACTAAAGTTCTAGAACTAAAATATTGCGGTGAACTTAAATTCTCGAATTAAATACATTTAAAAAGGTTCATATTTAAAAACCTCTTTAAATAACATATTTTTATTTTCAGTTTAATGTTCACATTCACCATATCACCAAAGTTCATACAGTTTTATTAACAATAACCATGCAGCTTGCTGAATAGTATTAACAGCGATGCCTTAGTGTACCCGATGCATTCATAGTGGTTATAAATTTATTTAAAACAACAGGACCATAAAACCCTAGGTCGCTCACCTGAGGGGCTAAGGAACTAAACTGTTCTGAGCAAGTTTCATAACATTCGGCTAAGATTGTGGCCTCTAGATTGTTAACAAGTTTTTTCATCCATCTGGCCTGGTGACATAGTTTTTGACCCGGTTTTGAACTTGTCCCAAATATAATTGGGACAAATGTTCTGAGGAGGTTTCATGCTTATTGGGCTATAAATGTGTCATCTAGAGTGTAAGTAACATGTTGATTTGGCAACAAATGTGGACTCTAGAGTGTAAACAAGCTTTCATAAGTTTTCAATATAGCAATACAAGGAAAACTGCCACGCCCCCTGGCGGCCATGTTTTTCAACGGAGGGCAACCATTTTCGAACTCAGCAGAGATATCATATCAACAAATGTTTTAAACAAGTTTCATGTTGATTAGGCAGAAAATGTGACTTCTAGTGTTCACAAGCTTTTTCTTCAATTTGACCTAGTTTTTGACCAAACATGACCCAGTTTCGAACTGAGCCGAGATATCATTGGCACAAATATTCTGGGCAAGTTTCATGAAGATTGGGCAATAAATGTAGTCTATAGTGTTAACGAGGTAAATGTTGACGACGAACGAGAAACGTCAGACAAAAAGCGATCACAAAAGTTCACCATGAACGTTTTGGCCATGATGTCGCTGATTATAATGATTGGTACACACCGAGTCTTTTGCTTGGACAGATATCGAGAAAGGCATTGCGCAAACTAAACCGAGCGTACCCTTTTAAAGAGAACAAAGAAGCCCAACACGGCTCACCTGGTGGAAGAGATTGGCGTAATTTCTCAGCCTTTTCACGATCTGATATGACCAGAGTGTAGAGGAAGCGGCTACATCGCACCTTAAACTTCACATTGTCCTTGTTCTTCTTGATCTTGACAGCTGAAAGAATGCTGACAGATGTTCACCACTGCAAGGTGTGAGTTAGAGAATACTACGTTTGTGTTGAATAAGAGAAGTTTATTTAGCGCGGTTTAGAAAACCTGAACCACCAGCCTTGGGGAGTGGTTCACATTTTCGTGCCGAGCAAATAAACTTGTCTTAAATCAACAAATCATCCCATCATTTTCTGTCTTTGTTTTGAAAATACATACTAAATAACACAAAAGATACTAAATAACACAAAAGGCACACAATGACATCACAAAATCAACCGAATGTTAATTAGATGCCGCGTTTGCTTTATCACAGTGTGCAAATACAGCTAAGTTAATCCAACGGGGTGTTATTTCGTCATGGCGGCGTGATGATGGGATAAAACACACCACTATACAGTGTTGCTGCACCTGGGGGTCTTGCTTCCCAGGTCACCTTTGGTGTCCAGTACATAAGCCAGTATGGTCCAACAACAGGTCAGAGTGCCTCCCAGATGAATGGCCGTACTTCCTCTCCGTACTACCTTAACCCACTACAGAAGCAGTATACGGCCTGTACACATTTAAACATGCACAATAATCACTATTATAATTATCTTCCATGAGAAAATACTTAGGCATCTAAAGTCACCATGTATGACTAGTCCACAAGTTAATTAAAAGAAAATTCTTTGACAATAATGTCCCAGAAACCCTTGATTTGTACACTCACATTTAGCGTCCTTCCTTCTGGCCGTCAACAGGAAGTCCTTGATTTCCTGGATCTGTTTTGGCTGCAAACCAAACAGTGTTTTAGGCATCTTCTCACTGCATATAAGCTATAGGTAAATGCCAGCACAAGGTTACAGAACTGTCCAACACACTTGGGACGAGACTTCCACAGTATTGAGTAAAAACTGGGAATTATTGGTTCTGACAATTTAGTGCTTAGAAACATCATATTTTATAATGGACAAAGCAAAAGTACAAAATATGATTTTGATTTTACAGGCTCACACCCTAGAATGGTCAATATTTATTTTTGGTAATATGGAAGAATGAACTAATATAATTACTTACCATTGTGTTAGACTGTCTTTACAGAGTATTTAAACCTGAAAATATACAAAACAAAAGTATTGATGGAGTAGCAGAACAAATATGAAGTATTCAACTTTAATGTCTTAATTTCAGATTTTTGTGTCAGGCTTGCCCCCTTGGGGCCCTATTGGAAGTCATAGTCCCTTTAAAAGCTGACTGACCCTGGGCCCATTTCACAAAGCTCCTTAGGAAAAACTTAAGTAAATTCCTTAAGTCTCTGGCTGTTTCATGTATAGGTCTTGTAACATTAAAATGTTGTTAACTGGTAAATATTGCTTATATGTTTAGTATTGCAGCCTTCTTCGTACAGAAATCATTGAATTTTACATAAAAGTTGATCTGAAATTTCCACTTCAGTGCAACTTAAGTTAAGATTTCCCTTAGGAGCTTCGTGAAAACAGACCCTGGACAAAACCAGTAGAAATAAAAGGCCTAGAAACAAATATCCAAATACTGGTCCTTTAGTGCTTAGATCTAGTAGAATATTCTGGTTAGGATCAAGGTTAGTATTTTCAAATACAAATCCACAGTACGTGCATATTGTTAAAAATGTTGGTCACTGTGATTTTTAGTAGTCAACACTATTAAACTTGGGCCAATTATATTCTGGATCATTATATTCCTCCTGGTATTCAATGACAGACTTGAGACTTTTGCGAAGCCTGACCACAGTTGCCTGGGGCTGTCCGCATGTGCTATCAGTCTACGTGTCATCTGGCTGTTCAATGAAACCCAGAGAAGACCAGGGACTTACATACTCTGAATGCAACTACATGCATGCAGTGTGTACAGTTAAGTATTGAATGTTTGTTATTACCTAACACTCAATATAAATTATCAATCTTTTTTATCTACTATTACCCATAAATAATACGTTTTACAGTCTTCACAATAATTTTTTGGATTGACTTGCCCATTCGGACAGTAGCCATACAATTTTAACTTGCCCGAATCCACCTGAACTTGTCCGAAATTAGGATATAAAACCTAGAGATTACATAAAACAGTTCAAATGATGGTCATTCCTAGTCAGGCATATGGAACGAAAATCAGATGATTATATGTGGCGTGGCGTGGGAACACCGGACTTAATGCATGTGCGTAAAGTGTCGTCCCGAATTAGCCTGTGCTGTCTGCACAGGCTAATCTGGGATGGCACTTTCCGCCTACAGTGGATTTATGTTTAGAAGAGACCTCCTTGAAACAGAAAATACCATAAAAGCGGAAAGTGCCGTCCCGGATTAGCCTGTGCGGACTGCACAGGCTAATAAGGGACGACACTTTACGCACATGCATTATGACTGGTTTTCTCATGACACGCCACATATTTGGAAAAACAATTCTGAACGGACATTGTTGTATTTTTGATACATGAATCTTTTAATTTCATTCATTTTACATCCTTCATGTACTTGCCCTTTAGGGCAGACAGGTCAATATTTTAACATGCCCTAATAGATCTTTACTTGTCCCGGGCTTTCGGGCAGACAGGTCAATATTTTAACATGCCCAAATAAATCTTTACTAGTCCCGGGCTTACGGGCAGACAGGTCAATATTTTAACATGCCCGAATATATCTTTACTTGTACCGGGGTGCGGGCAAGTGGGTTATTTTGAGGACTTGTGTTAATCCCGGTGTGAAACATTTTTGACTGTTACCTAGTAGGGGTGTAACAATCATAGAAATCCATATTGAGATATATTGTGATATTTTTTATCATGATATTGCGATATATTACGACCTGTGTATTTATGTATTTAATAAGGTTAAGACTGATAAATCATTATAAACAGCGCAATATTTTATAGAAGGTTCCGTTTTTTTAAATTTTTATTTTCACCTATGTTGATGACAGGCGCAACAATAGCAACATATAAAGAGCGGATAGAAAAGCAAGGCAATTATGAGCAACACTCTCAAACCGACTGTCATGGCTGTTCACTGTATTTATTATATTACATACAAAGTCATTTATTACATGTACAGGTACTCCAGTCATGGTGTATATTTGTTGCGTAGCTTTGTGCATAAACTATGTATGTATTTCACTCTGTATTTTAACTAGAAACAATGTATCAGGTATAATGTAGTATTAGGCATAAACATTTTCAGAGAAAACATGTATACCACCCATCAATGGAATATTATTGGTCGCCAATACAGTCTATAATGGTCCAGCTTTTTACCTTCACCCCTACAAAACTATCAACTTTACAAAATGATGCTGGCTTTGAATTGTTTATCACTGATAATAAGCATGTTTTAATGCAGTCAAAAGTTTTGTAACCAAGGTAATAATAACAGGACAAAATCGCACAACTTAAATAATGTAATATATCGCTATGGATATTCATGTTGTGATATTTTATTGCAGAATCAAATATTGCAATAAACCAATATACCGGTATATTGTGACACCCCTATTACTTAGTCTGCCGAACTGTTTCATGCACAGAATGATGTGCACAATTGCTAGTCTATATCTGTGACATGACGTCCCTGTAGTGCTCTTCATTTGTAGGGAAACGTTTGTTTGTTTGAGTTTTACGGCAACTCAACACATTATGGTTATATCGTGCCGTTTACATGTGTTGATTTCTATATAGAATAGGAAATATGAACTAAATTTTGCTACAAATTGTAGGGAAACAAGTCCATAAAAAGAGTTAAATTCTATTGTTGGTGTCAATAAGTTGTATTAATATATTTATTATGTATATACAAGTATACGACAAGCATGAATAATATAATCAGGTAATAATATTCACGTAAAAAATAAAAGCAATGGTAGAAAAGTTATTTTAGAGTGTAATCGCATGCTACATTTGTTTTGAAGTATCAAGCCAAGTATGGTACCAATTAGCTAATTTATAGAAACAAATCAGAGTTGAACTATTATTTTCTGTGAAGTAAAAGGCCAAAAATAAAAATATGTTTGTTTCCCCTTCCCCGCCCATGCAAAATAGGGTTGGGTAGGTAGGTAGGAAAAAAAAATCCTTTTTTTTACATTAAAAATGAGTTAAATTTGTGTAAATTGAACTACCATATTAATTTATTCAATGCTTTAACAATATGTACATGTAGATGTATTAAAGACAGATTAAACATTGACTAGATTGTTAAATACATAACAAAGCTAATCATGGATGTACTACTTGTAATATTTGTTATATTCTTTATATTTAATTAATGTGAACAAGTCATACTGTATTAAAGAGAATGGACTTTACTTGAGAATTGGAACAGCATGCAATGACAAGTACAGACAACAGCATGCAATGAC